>JBAMJR010000173.1:1015000-1160000 GCA_038501785.1 Myoxocephalus aenaeus
AATCGCACGATTATAAAAAATAATACAATTTATCAAATTGTATTATTTTTTACTTGATATAATATAAAAAACTGTAAAAGCTGATGATTTTCTGAAGATTTTTTGTTTATTTAATTGGAATTGAATAACAGGCATTGTCAGCAATAGTAAAGTTTATAACAATTTATAAATATAAGAAATGGCGACAACTGCCAATTTAAAGAAATGTCCATGTGGCATTTATATGAAACGTTCTGGATCCAAATTCAGTTTAGATTTAAAACAATCCATGACATCATGTCTTCACTATATTATATGATATGAGTTCTTTGTGGTTTAAATATGTTGCTCTCATGTTTGCTGTGAACCTCTCTGCCTTCACTTCCTGTTACTGGAGCCCTCCCTCCTGTAACTCCCTCTGCTCCCTCTTCATCTCCCTCCTCTACCTCCCTCTTCTCCTCCCTCCTGCTCCTCCCTCTGCCTCTCTGCTTCTCCCTCCCCGGGTCTATACCTCCCCCTGCTGTGCGTCTTCATTCTTTCACTCCGGCGCTGCAGGAGACAAACGAGGACAGATGGAGACTAAAACCTGTGTGACACCGACACAAGAGGAATGAAAGGACCGCTGATTAAGAGACAGGAAGGGGGAGAGAGAGGGATGAAGGAGAGAGAGAGGAGAACAACAAGAGGTTTTCTATTCTATCTGTTTGTGTATTATTTCCTTCCCAGACCTCGAGCATCCGATCTGCTTCATATTAACGAGCACAGCTGAGACTAAAGGACGTGGTCGTGGAAGCCGATGCAGTTTGATGAGCCACACATTCAATATCAATATCAATAAACTGCGTTACACTTTATACGTTAGAATCAAACTCACAGCAAATACCCAGAGTTAAGCAGTTAGTTATTCATGTCATCACTACCGAGGACCAGACACACGGAGAACAACGTCTGCAGGAATGTGATTCACTTGAACTAAACAGTCAAAAAAGGAAGAAGGCAAAAGTCAACTCATAGTTCACTTTGCAACAAGTTGCCGGAACAGAAACAACAGAAACAACCGGTGGCATTGCAGCCACAAGTTCAACCAAAGTCACTCGGATGCCAGAGAAGCAGCATCTCTCAGCGTGACGGGACAAACGGGTACACATTGAGACGACACCGGGAAATAAATTACATTTAGTGGAGTCTTGTGAAAACTATCACGTTTATGGTCATCAAACTACCGTACTTTTCGGGTTACGAGCCGCTACTACCTTCGGTCAGTGTCCCCGTTAGCTCCCCGCTGTAGCCAGCTGGGGCTCCTGCTAGCGCTCCGTCACTTCCCCGCTAACTTCCGCTAGCTCCCTGAAAACCACCGAAGGTAGCGGGACCAGGCTCGACACCCGACTTGGGCAGAGGGGACGCGGGCAGTAGCAGCAGCAGCGGGCAGTAGCAGCAGAAGCGCTAGCTTCTGCTTCTGCAGCGCTAGCTAGCAGCGCTACTAGCTTGCTACAGCGGGGACACTGATCAGCCGTAGGAGCGGCTTGTAACCCGAAAAGTACAGTAATCGGGACAGTCGGTTGTGATACACTTTTGATTGCAGGTCACGTTGTCCCACCCTCAGAGGAAGACAGGAGAATGAGAATGTAGTCAATCAAGTAGTGCAATAATATATATATATATATATATATTTATAGGTAGAAATAAAGAAACAGAAAGGATGACACGTGGAGACGGAAACAAGGAAGCGCTCTGGAAGACAAAGGAAGCAAGAGAGACAGAAAATAGACATGAAACTGCAGTAAATCAGGAAATTTCTTTGCAGGAAAAAGTAGATATAGAGATAAAATAAAAAGTGACGGAGAGGGAAGAGAGAGAGGAGCGGGGTTCTGGTGCAAATCAGCAGCTTCCTGCCGTCGCTGGTGGAAGTCGGGCGAGTTTGAAATGCAAATGAACCCCGAGTCTCTTCCTGGTGGAATCACAGCGTTCTGCCACGCCTGTCATGACGCGCTCATGATTCACTCTCAGGTCTCCCTCTGCTCGCCCTGGATTCAGGCTGCCGAGTTTGGATTACACCGTTTCTTCTGTCGGTGTTTCTCGTTCGAGTCGGAGGAACCGGTGGGTTCAGTTTATCGGTGGCGTCCATAGACGGCAGAGAAGAAGGGGACGTTTGGAACCCTTGAGTTCGGCATTTTGGTCGTCAGTTCTCAGAAAAGACACGAGAGGCTGAGATATTTATAGGCGACAAAAAAGTGTTGCTGTTAACTTTGACAAGCTGAAAACACGCTGTGAAACGGTTAAAGATCGAAGAGAAAAGCATAGACCACTACCAGACCGGACAATGTCATGGTAGAGGCCTGTCAATCACAAAGTAGCCCCGCCCCTAACAGGGTCCATACACATTCTGACCAATGATTTCATGACTTTTCCATGACTTTTAACCAAATTTCCATGAGCAAACATTTAGTGAAATCTGGGTGTAAACATGAAAAAGTGAGTAAATGTAGTATTTAAACTAACAATGAGAATACAAAGCATACAGTAAACCTTAAATGACACAAATGAATGAGACAATAGTTTGATTAAAAATAATAAACATTTATAGATAGAGCGTCTTTCTTTTAAAAGTATATTATCTATTTCAAACTCAGCGTAAATGAACGTCATGAACACATGAATATAACACATTTACATGACTTTTACTAAACTTTTGGGATTTTACTTTCTTCAAGGACTTTTCCAGGCCTGGAAATAACCATTTTAAAACTCCATGACTTTTCCAGGTTTTCCATGACCGTAAGATCCCTGCCTAAAGCGTCCTCCGCTTCATGGTCTGTTTAACTCTGAATGATGAACATCACGCTGTGTTGAAGAAGACTTGAAACTATGACCTCATGTTACTGAGGTGATTGAATCGGCGGAGTTCTCTTGAGTATTTAGCAAAAGAGAAATGGCGCAAACAAAGAAAATGCTTTTCTAGATACGCTATTGTCTTACCCACAAACTAAATAAAGGGTTCACAGTCCGTCATGTCCTCTCATCCCTTCTGTCCTCGTCGTCTTATTTCATTTTCCTTCTAAATACCCCCCCCCCCCCCCCCCCCTTTACGCCTGTCTTCTTTCCCCCCTTTGCTCTCTTGTAACCCGGGCTTGACATATTGAGGCCAACGCACCAAAAGCCTCTCTCTCTCTCTCTCTCTCTCTCTCTCTCTCTCTCTCTCTCTCTTTCTGTCTCTTCCTCTTCTGGCTTGTATTTATTTATTCTTTTTGTTTGGGATCATTGTTGTCTCTGGCAGACGACTGAGAAAAGGCCAAACAACTGGTTTTTGAAAAGGTTCCTGAAGGGGGCCAATTGTCTGCGTTATACCGCCGAAACCACTCGCCGCTGCCTTCTTTCTTTCTCAAGCCCCCGAAGGCTGTTTTGCTTTTTCTAACCTCCCGTTTATTCCATCTCTTCTCTGTCCTCATTGTTGTTTTTCTCGTTGGTCTGAAAATCTTCTGCTCCCATATTCCACGATGTATCTTTGTGTTATTGCGTCTCTCCTAGCATTCTTCTTATCTGTCTTTCTAGCGCCGTATTAATTATCTGTACCTTCTGCCATCTATCTTTCATTGGCTGCTTCTCTCTCGGCCGCAGAGTAATAAACCAGCAGAGCTGCTGCTGGTTCACATAAGAAATAAATGCAGCTTCTGTTGTGTGTTCCTCACCTGAAGCCAGTCCTCCACGAACTGACTGGGCAAGTCTCTCAAGTCTGAAGGTTCCCTCAGTCAAACGTCACGTTTCAACATGGTGGCGTTGGCCTGGAAAGGCCACTGCAGTCAAATAATTGACCAATGGGATACAATCCAGTTATTTTTAGATGCATCTCACAGAAATACGTGAAATGACAACGACCTCTTCACAGCACATTACGTGCTGGTGGCACCTAATGGCTTTTAAATGACACACAAACACCGCCAATGGAACGATAATGAGGCTCTTTTGTCCTGACGGCCACACAAATGAATTGCGTGCGCGTGAATATGCAACGTTCAAAAGCAAGGGACAGTTTAAAGAGTGAGGAGGATAGGGAAGGTTAAACAGCTATCGGGAAGTACTACTCCTCATTCCAAATATGGTCACTTCCATTCGTTGGTTGCGAGAAAAAACAACAACAACATGGCGAAGGCCGTTATCCCAAATCTCTGAACTCGAGACTTCAAAACATCAGTCCACAAACCAACGGGTGACACGTTCACTTCTTATATCAATCTGTGGTTAAAGCCCTTGGTTACCAGGGGAAGCCGTGTAAATAACATGATGTAGCTTCGTCGAGGTGATATGTCACAATCAAGCGCTGTCCCCTTCCCACTTACACCAGCTCTGTGTGCGTTCACGTGGGCGGCAAACGTTAGCTATGTAGGAAGATGGCGCCGCTCCCTTTCTTACTCCCGCCTACAACTCTGATTGGTCCATTGTTTCTCAAACAAACACCACTGAGCGTGAAATTGATGAATGAGAACGAGAGAGGCCATAAGCTGCACAACAACTGCTAACCGGGTAAGCTAACCGCTGAAGCTACAAACAGATCGCATTTAGCTACTTTTTGGCGACAGAATAAGCAGACTGTGGAGAAGTAGTGCTAGTTTCTCTGTGAATACTTTATTGCTTTTTCCACTGGGACGAGCATGGATTTCAGTTGCCAACGTCCCCCTTTTAAACCTGAACATGTCGAGTGTCTGATCCACTTTGGCGCTCTGAGCACATTCTGGTGAGAACACAGAGTTTTCAGCTTTATATCGTCATCCTGGTGCACCTTTATGGGAGCTCCAGGTCCCTTGATCACCGAGTTGATCACAGCTGTGAGCAGTGCTTCAAACAGCGGGCGAGTGCTCAGCAGAGGGTTGCATCATTCCAGTTGGCAGAGTTTGAGAAGAACTTTTTTGAGCATTTGCTGGTAAAATAGACACAACAAAGGACGTAGTGTTGTCGAAATTGGCGAGGAAAGAAATGGAGGAGAAAACGCTTCTCTATTTTGCTCTTGGACAAAAAGATGAGATCGCAATTCTGACATTGAGAATGACTCTTGGTCAGATCCCCTTGGATCCAGATCAAACCAGGTTGGGTTTGATCAAAGGTTGTGGTTTTGGTTAAGATCTCTTCACACTTAAGTCAAAGTAGATTTTTGGTTTCACACATGAATCTAATAGCGGCCACCTGTGCATGTTTGACCCGCCCATTCAGGGTGCAATGGATCACAAAACCCCCCGGTTCGGATTGTTTAATTCCCTCTCTAATATCTTTTCTACATTGCCGTGAAAGCATCTCCGTTCAGAGCATGAATGCGTCATAATGGAACTCAATGGAACCTCCGTACGTTAGCCGTTAGCGCCGGTTCTCCCAACCTTGCTAGTTCTAGAGTATTTGTTGTTGTTGACAATGTAGCATTATGAGGGACTGGCGAGTAGGAAGCATTAGTGCCGATCTCCAGATCACGTATTTATTGAATATTGGCCGATCTGCAGCAAAACTTTGCTATGATGGTTAAACTGAGTAGGTATCCCTTTAACCCTAAACCCTAAACCCTAAACCCTAACCCTAACCCCTGATCCTATTTATTGTTGTGTTGTGTTTAGAGGTTGTACATGGGGATCATATATTATTGTATCCCTGAATGTCATGTTTAAGTTGATACCTAACATGTTTCTTTTTTATTTATACCATGTTTTGTTCTTGATTTGTACCTTGTGACCTAATATAAAAGGGTTCCCATTTTTGGGTACCCTAGGGCCCTACGGTTCACTGGGGGTTCCTTTTGGGTTTACTACGGTCAGTTACACATCACCCCTGACCGCCCAACCCCCAGAGAAACTGCTTCAGCCGTCAAATATTGCAGCGGATGGGTTTTCTTTGGGTTTCCTTGAAACCTCGGTGCGTCTCCCACAGAGGGTTCCCCGTGTGTCAGTGCGAGACGGCGAGGCTCGTGACTCAGCGTCACTATTTGATGCCCCGGGAACGAGAACAGCCTCAACTACCATCTGAACCACTAAGACACTGGAGGAGCTGTTGCTAATAATAAAATCGCGCTGGTGTAAAAGTGTTGCCGAAGATGACAATTGCTTTCAGGGACGCGCATCCGTTCGGCTTCCTGGATGTCACGAATTGTTCTGATGGATCAACAACAAATGAATAATGAAAGGTTCTTTTTACATGTTTTTTTTTTACACGTTTGTCAGTTTTGTCTTAGAGCCTCAAGCTTTGCAGGGATTTGCAGGCAGAAGGAGTTTTAAAAGACTCTCAGTGAGTTGAAATCTGACAGAATGTTTCAATAATCCATCGTTTTTTTGGGCGGATTCGGTCAGTTCAGTGTATATGAGAATTCTCCGTAAGAGAATATATTTGAAAACTTTAACGTCCCTCATCACGCTCGTGCTTTCTTTCCCTCCATCATCCCTCCGGCAGTCATCACCCCGTCTCTCTTCATCCCCCTCTTCTTCTTTTCTGTCACTCTCTCTCTCTCTCTCTCTCTCTCTCTCTCTCTCTCTCTCAATATTTCACCCACCTCCCTTGATCTCTCCTTGCCTCCCTTCTTTTCTTGGCTGGCTTCACAGGAAAAACTGACGGCATCAATCGCTGGTTTCTAAAGCGTTTATCGTTCCCCAGCTTCGAGTGACGAGTTATGTTTCACGACTGTCCTCATACTTCGTTTAGGACACCAAAAGTTTACATCCCGAGTCCTAGGTGTGTCTGAAACCCTTTTCGTGGTTGAGTTTGGAGCACTTCTTGCCGGCTTTCATCTCCTCTTCCTGTCTCCCTTTCTCCTTCCTGTTGCCCTGTTTGTATCTCTGTTGACTATTACCATGGCTGCACTTGTCTTTTCCCTCCCTCTCTCTCTTTTTATACTGCGCTGCATGTTTTTCATATTTTCCACTTCCTTCCCTCCGTCTTTCACTTTTTTCCTACTTCTTTCTCTTTTTCCACGATTCCCTCCATCTCCCCACGTTCGTCTTTTCCCGACTCCATGACTGCCTCAGTCTATCAGACGCTCACTCCCACTCCCTCCCCTCCTCCTCTCTCTGCTCCCTCTCTTCCCTCTCTTGGCTGGAGGTATAAATAGGACTCCTAATAAAGTGCTAATTAATCTCTGGTGACAAAATCAAAGAAAGCACATCTGCATTGCTGAGAGGAGCGACGAAGGAAAGGAAAAGGGGTAGACAGGAAGAGAGGAGGAAGGATGGAGAGAAGAGATGCAGCGAGGTAGAGGATAATGAGAAGAAATAAAAAAGAGGGCGCGAGGAAGACGGAGACAGATTTAGTCAAATTGTTTGGATGAAGTCTTCTGAGAAGTTATGATTTAAACATTTTACTGTAAAGAAAAAAGGCGAGATTGATGTTTAACGTCAGTGAAAATTGTGACGAGACTGAAGAAGAGGTTTCAAAACTCTTGAGGATTTATGTTTAAAAAAAAAAGACTAAATTGCGGCGCATAACTTAGAGTCATATCAGTTATCGCAGCATAACTTCTACTTAGTTCCAGCCTGTTGAACACTCGACTCGTCGTCAATCAGCCGGTTCCCTCTGATGAATCATTTAACAACTCATCCTAGAGACTACAATCGAATTCTACTCCAGGCGGCAACCTCTGGTTCTGCCGAGTGAAGTCCTCTGGTTGTATAGAAGTATATGCTTCATGTATTAAAGCTGCATTCTCTCTCCTGACCACCAGGGGGCGTCTCCCCTGGTTGTGTAGAAGTCTATGCTTCATGTGTTGAAGCTGCATTCTCTCTCCTGACCACTAGGGGGCGACTCCTCTGGTTGTATAGAAGTCTATGCTTCATGTGTTAAAGCTGCATTCTCTCTCCTGACCACCAGGGGGTGACTCCTCTGGTTGTATAGAAGTCTATATAAATGACTCTACTTCTCTCTTGATGTATTCCCTCAGTAAACATTGTAAACATGAGTTTATTTCTCAATCTCTAGTTTCAAGTCGAAGAACTCACGTTGATACGGGAGTAGTGAGCGGAGGGGTATTCAGTTGGTTGCAATCTGCGATCTCACCAGTAGATGGCGCCAAATACTACACACTGTACCTTTTTTGAAGCATGCAGAGTTTTCTCTTTAATTGTTTTTGACGCACACTCATGGAAAGCTTTGTCTTGATATTTGAAAAGTTGTAAAAGTGCGTGAAGGATCTCTAACAAACCAGTTAGTCTGAGACAACAAAACTCTCGGCTGAAACCCAGAACGACGGCGACCGTAATGCACCCCTATGCGCGTAGGAAGTTACATCATTTTTAGACATTTTAAATACTCTGTGAAGACGGAGACGGATCATGTGACGGGTTCCCCCGACGGACGGGCAGCTAATCTGCAGAACGACCGGCAGCGCCCCCCGGAGAGAAGAGACGGCGCTTTCAAAGCCACCATTGCTCGGTCCGTCCCTGGGGTTCGCTGTGTAATGGGTTTGATGTGACTTCACAGGCAAACCTGCAGGTCTTGGAATTATTAAGCTTCAGAGAGACTTGCTGGATAAAAAAAAATACAAAATCACAGGCAACCTGTAGCCCCACGCAGCAGCATGGACGGGGACCGGCTTCTGAAAAATGACCTAGAGGGACTTGGTGTGTTTTTTAAGACTGAACAAAGGAACATCGCTCACTCGGAGCAGCACGGTGACAGGAAGTGAACGTGGGTTCAAGTTCCTCGTGTCTGCAGGGGAACGACTTACTTCAGTGACGCAGAAGGAAACGTTCTGCCCCGAATCGTGACCTCTGACCTCCCTGTAGGGAGAGGAAGGTCCCTGAGGGTTTATCATCTACATTACAGAGCGTCTGTTTGTTCACATTTCATGTAAACAGCAGATGTTTAAGATTTGTTCCTGTTTTCTTACTTTTTATTTCTTGACCACAAACAGGTGCTGCTACATGTTGTGGATTGTTTTCAGGAAGGTAATGACGTTAATATGAATTTCACTCTCTTTGATATCACATAATGCTTTCAGGTCTTGTAATCCATCACTTCTTTTTGTCTTGAAGTCACTACCAGGAACTATTAACTGGTTATGAAACTCAATTGTATACTGACGCCTCTTTATGACCTACATAAGCAAACTAGACCATCAGCAAGAATATTGGCTATTTCTAAAAAGTTATTATTAAAAACAAATAATGGCCGACACCGGCGCCACGCTGCTGGAGACCCAAGCCGTGTTTTTGGGCCCGCTGGAGGGAAGGGGGGCACGGGAGAACCAGGACCAGGACCAGGACCAGGACTGAGAGGACCAGACTGTCAGACCCTGCTGCAGTAGAATGAGACTCTTGTGATTGAATAATACTCATTATATGAATAATTTCTGTCATATTCATTGAATGTGCTGTAACTACGCTATTCATTCTGGCCACATGACATCTATTGGTTCTGTCCATCCGGGGAGAGGGATCCTCCTCTGTTGCTCTCCCTCAGGTTTCTTCCCTTTTTTCCCTGTGAAAGGGTTTTTACTATCTTTTTAGGGGAGTTTTTCCTGATCCGATGTGAGGTCCCGGGACAGGGATGTTATGTTACAGACTGTAAAGCCCTCCGAGGCAAACTTGTATTTGTGATGTTGGGCTATATCAAATAAACTGAATTGAATTGAATTGGAAACAGTACCGATCGTATCCACAGGGGCCGCTAAAGTCCACACAGAATGAAAGGTTTCTTCGAGTAGCTTTAACATGTCCGTGATGTAATGTCTGGAGACAAACTCTCTGCTCTGATCTTTGATCTCATCACTAGAATGTCACTGATCTTCGGTGAAGTTTCTTCTCTAGAAGAGCGTCTCCTAAATGCCAACTCCCTAAAAGAGTCCTCACTATCACACACGTCCCATGTGTGTGACGCCATCTTGATTTATTCCCTCAGTAAACAGTGTAAACACGAGTGTATGGTCTCATGAACTCATGTTTAGTATTCTTCAATACAGCATGATGTTCATTTAGTAACCATAAAGCAGGGGATGCTTTAGGGCGGGGCTTACTGTGATTGACAGGTCGCTATAGACGTCGGTCACTCCTCCACATTCTAACGGGACTTCATCGGTTGGAAGAAAAGCCAAATCACCGAACTTAAGGCTCCTAAACCGCCGCCCACAAGCCAACAGGGGGCGCCACAACACAACACTCCTGTTACTCGTCAAATGACCACGGAAAACAGTTTAATGTCTCTGCTGTCTTTAACGTCTCGAAGGTTTCAACCCCTCCATTCTATTTCTGTGTGAAACTCTAACATGAATATGTGAACAGCAGCCGTTCCTCTTCTCCTCCATTCTTCCTTCAGAGTGATGAAGTTGCAGATGCAGTGATTGTGGAAGTCACGGCTTCTTTTCTTCTTTCTTTTCTTCCCGCAGACGACGGAGCAAAGCCGCCGCAGTGAAATGTCACATTTCTTCTCCTCGGCTGTCAGAAGTTGCTCTGCTTTTCTGAGCCGTTGTATTGAGGCTCACTGATGTGGTGGAACCGTGACGCACAGACGGAGGCAGCGAATACGACAGAGGTGCGTTTCCTTCACTGGGCTGCGTGGCGATGAAAAGGTAACGTTCACTCTCCAGATGGTTGTCATCGTCCCACGGCGGCTGCACTGCGCCCTGACCGGCGATAGGCGGCGTTTTGTCCCCATTCGCAGACTTCCACTGCGTCTCCGGGCCTCACTTCAAAAGTATTAGATCCCCAAATGCATAAATAAATTAGCAGAAGAGGGAGATGTAGGGGGGAGGGGGGTGAGGGGGGGGGGGGGGGGTGCACATCTCTCTCCTACCAACAGGCAGAGCAGCGTCACATGCACGCGGTGAGATGAGCTGAATGATCACAACACACCGAGAGACAGAATATGAACAGAATAGTAGAGGAGAGGGGTGAAAAGACACTTTGAATGAGCCGTTAGATCTCATAGGAACACCACTTTTAAGCCTGTATAGGGCACTCATTGAAATACTTTGTGAGGGAAATGACCATATATGGTTACGTGCACGATAAAGGGCTACACAAAGTGACGATGGGATATCATAGATATTCAATTTAAAACCCTTTAGCCACATTAAAGCATCACACGACTGATTCATGTGTTACTGTCACTCGCAATCAATTCAACTAGTTCCATAATATCACCGTAGCGTTCAACTATTACATCACAATTCAAGAGCAGCCAGAATTATTCATTTTATAAAACGCAGACACTTCAAGTCCTGAGAATAATAAGCATCAGAGGACTAATGAGCACTGAAAGGTCACTTCAATCCATTTAACAACAAAGATAAGACTACATGTTCAAAATGTGCTCAGCAAATAAAACATTAAAAGGCAAATAAAACATTAAAAGGCAAATAAAACATTAAAAGGCCGTTTAGCAGATCGACTAATACCGATGATGATAAATAACTTCATTGTATATATTTCATCATTGTGCTGGCGGGACGCGATCAGCTCCAAACAGCCTCTCTGTCTCCGGCGCAACACATCCGGCGCAGTGTGTGTGTGTGTGTGTGTGTGTGTGTGTGTGTGTGTGTGTGTGTGTGTGTGTGTGTGTGTGCATCACACAGATCAGTGGAGCCGGTGGTCGGTGTCGCCTCGGAGCGGTTAGACAGCGATACGCCGCGAGAACGGCGGAAACAACGAGAACAACAAAGAGGAGGAAATGTTTTCTTTTCAGTCAAAAGTTTTAGGTTGTTTGTTTTTTTACCTTTCTGCAGCAGGAGCCTTCTTTTCAATATGGCCTGAAGAAAAAGCATCTTCCCCCCCACGCCGCTTCCAGACTGGATGGGTGATTCTCTCCTCATGGAAGAGCAGCTGAGGAAGAGGGAGGGAGAGCTTGTGTCTGCATGCACCCCTCTCTCTCTCTCTCTCTCTCTCTCTCTCTCTCTCCTCCTCCCTCCCTGATGACACCAGCTGAACTGTAGGATTCCTGCGTGTGTGTGTGTGTGTGTGTGTGTGTGTGTGTGTGTTTTCTTTAACACCCCTCAGAATAAAATCAGGAATAAAAGCCGTCTCTTTAATCGACTTTAATCAGATCTGTTCTCCGTCTGCTTCTGTTCTGACAGCTGATATTCATGTTTGCTCGTGTTCTCCTCCTCCTTTTCTTTATGCGCTAATTTAATTACAGGATTCTCTCTTTCTTTCTTTCTCTCTCTCTCTCTCTCTCTCAGTTTCTCTCCTGATTATGCAAAAAAAAAAATTGTAGCTCAAAGCCTTCGGGACTTTTGATGCCCTAGTTTTTTTCTTCTTCTTTTTCTTCAGAGTCTGTGTCTTCTGGGGCTGTATATGTGTGTGTGTGTGTGTGTGTGTGTGTGTGTGTGTGTGTGCGTGCGTGAGGCCCGCTGAAAGTGTAGCCGAGAGATGAAAGCTTCCAACTCCAGATCACGACTTTCTTCTCGGCTCCCCTGTCGGTTGGTGATCATAAGGTGACCGATGGCGCTTGAAGTGACATGAAACCGAGAAATGCGCTCCACACACACACACACACACACACACACACACACACACACACACACACACACACACACACACACGCTCGGGGAGTCGCCGCTGGAGCAGCATGCCTCAGCGTATATTGAGCAAAAGGAAAGGCAGAGGAACATCCGGCTCGGAGTTTGGAACGGCGAGGAAGCGCCGCGCGTCGTGAGGGTTCGGGGGCGAAGCGCCACACGGTGCGGATCATGTGACGCTGCACATGAAAGAAAGGTCACTCCGCAATACAGAGTCACCTGCAGTGTGACACGTAATGATCAGAAGGTGCTGACTCGCAGCGTGAATCCAAAAGGTGTGGACGTCCACACCGAGGCCAACCGTGTGGACATTAACCTTTTAAACTCCACAGGCCCATTAATGGGCCTTTTTTAATTTATTGCAAAAAATATAGATAAATAAATGTTGCACATCAAATTAAACACCAAAAACCTTTGCTACAAGAATCAGTAAGCCATTTAACAAAAAACACAAACAGAAAGAAAGATAATCATAAAAGTATAACAAGTATTGTTGTTTCACTTTTTTTTTAATTATGTTTTTTACTGTGTTTTTACAGTTTGATCAAAATTAAACCTGTTCATTCAGTTAATTTGTGTGCTTGTTTTATTTTAATGGGAAATATTTAGGTTGTTTTATGAATAAAAAAAATAAAACATAAAATCATAATTCATTAAAAAAATCATAATTCATTAATACCCTCAAGGGTAGAAAGACAAAAGCCCTGCGTTGTTCCGACATATTGGATGTGGACGCTTCCAGACTTTAACCCCTCGTGTCGGCGTCTCGTTTAAGATCCCGCGGCGCCGGAGGAGAGCCGGCGAAATGAAAAACACATCCCTGGTTTACACGCCGACAAAACCCCCGTGAGCCACGTGACCGCGAGAAGAAACTATACGGACAGGAGTTTGACGTAAAGAAAGGAACAGAGAAGGAGAGACGAGACGGAGGAGAGCTGCGGGGCCGAAAGCTGAACTTCAGCACCATGGACAGCGACTCCTGAAACGCTCATTACTGCTCTTCCAACGCTTAGTGGGGTGAAACCTTAACATCCCAACATGCACCGGCCGGTGTGGGAGAATTCAAGGTGACACACACACACACACACACACACACACACACACACGGGCTAAACCCTGATGTCTCAAAGGCTCCTGCTGAGTCCACGAGGGTTTAGAGCCACTGCACCATCAGCAAGTGCTTAAAGGCTCCGGTGAGAACTTGAGAGTTCAGTGTAGATTTTTCACACAGTCTGCAAGAACCGCGTTCACGTTTTAGAGGCACTTGCCCATAATTTAGGAGACGGCAATGATTTCTGCATTCAAAAAATGAATACACAGCAAAACACTAGAAGATTAAAAAGAAGAAAAAAATGAAACATACATGGAGGACATGGAGACACTGTGAGGCATTTGCATGCGGCGTGCCGAGCTTGCAGCCGACTCCAGTGTAAACACACCGGCGCCATTATTATACACGCTCAGCGCAACTGATGTAGTGAGACACAGGACTTTCACCCAGGAGGCCGCTGTTTGTATGGTTTTGTCAAGTTAACGTAAGCCACCCCTTTTTCTAAACCTGACTAAGTGGTTTTGCCTCAAGATAAACTTCCTGAGGAGATGGAAGCTCATTTTGAAGAGACACTTTGCATGTAACGAACGCATATTGACACTGTCCAAAACTGTTTTTATGGTATATTTAGTCGCATTATGTTGGATTAACAACAAGCGTAACAACATAACAACGCAGCAACTTAATGCAACAACGTAATTACACAACGTGACACAACAAACTACTGCAACAACGTAACAAAGCAACACCACAGACATGGCCAGAGTAAAATAAAGGTTGAAAAGTATTGTTTATATAGTCACCAGGCTTCTGTTATTCATACGTAGAGTCGCTGTCGCGCTCGACTACAAGAACTGTCAGAGACTGAAGTTTCATAAGTTTCTGTCTCGGGGAAGAAATCTTTTCATGTCTTCATGGTGAAATATCTGAGGTGAGGAGAACACGGAATATAAAAGATACCACGGAAGCTTTTGATTTAATATCTTCCATTGCACATCAGCGACACGCTGGAGAATGATGGATTGTGCAATAAGTATTAAAAAAAGTAATATGTTTTAAAGGCGACATGTCGTGAAAAACTTTTTCAGTGCTTGTACAATTGATACAGTTGTGTATCTGGGCCTCATCATCTGAGCATCTGCACCCAGGACTTAAAACTACAAACGCTGCAGAGTAAATGCTTAAGTTCCTCAAACCCGCATTCTCTCTCCTGACCACGAGGGGGCAACTCCTCTGGTTGTATAGAAGTATATACTTCATGTGTTAAAGCTGCATTCTCTCTCCTGACCACCAGGGGGTGACTCTCCTCTGGTTGTATAGAAGTTTATGCTTCATGTGTTAAAGCTGCATTCTCTCTCCTGACCACCAGGGGGTGACTCTGGTTGTATAGAAGTATATGCTTAATGTGTTAAAGCTGCATTCTCTCTCCTGGCCACGAGGGGGCGACTCCTCTGGTTGTATAGAAGTATATGCTTCATGTGTTAAAGCTGCATTCTGTCTCCTGACCACCAGGGGGTGACTCCTCTGGTTGTATAGAAGTCTATATAAATGACTCTACTTCTCTTGATGTATTCCCTCAGTAAACATTGTAAACATGAGTTTATGTCTCAATCTCTAGTTTCAAGTCTTCTTCAATACAGCATGATGTTCATTTAGTAGATGATGGTCCTTTAGAGTCAAACAGACCATAAAGCAGGGGACGCTTTAGGGCGGGGCTACAAGGTGATTGACAGGTCGCTACCACCAACACTGGAGGTGGAGTATTAATATTTTACATCCACTGGGATCACTGATTGTAAATTATGGATACAATTTAAATAAGCATGTGAATACTGCTATATAGTTGTCTAATTGAGATGGAGCGGCGGGAGAAGTTCATCTTCACACCACAAACGCATAAAAGATTAGAGTGGAAGTAGCTGGACGTTATAATTGTGCAGAGGGAAGTCAGGCCTGCTGAACAACCCTCAACTCACAGCAATGCAGTTTGTCTGAGTGATGTTTTGACTCTTAAACGTCGCTCAGACTCTTTCCCTGCCAGAGTTGAACCATTATAACGTCGTGTTGCTGGCATGCGTCCTCCACTTTCTCACAATCCTCTCCTGGTGGAAGAACGTAATGTTCTCATTGTTACCGTCCAGCACGCAAAATCTGTCTTTTCACTCGTTTCACCAAATCCCAGAAGACTTTGTGTTGTGTTGTTGTGCAGCTGGTTCTATTCATCACCGTCCTCAGGTGTGTGTGGCAGACATTTATTAGACATGAAGGAGTGTATGATTTGTGCATTGCCACGTTTTGCTATTTTGTGAGACCTCAGAGTCCAGCATTCTTCATGTGAGAAGGGTCAGGATGTAGGTAAACAACACCATGACGACCGTGGAGATTATCTCTCCTGGAACACATGGAGGAGAAATGATCTCGACCGAGGGTTACACAATGTCTGCATTTTTGGTTGTATTTTATTCTGAATAGAGTGGGGCATTCGCTATAAACCTGCCGATACAACGTTGCAAAACTACCTGGATTAAGTTGGAACGAGGTAACGTAACGAGGTACGTAACGAAACAACGTAACGGAACAACGTAACGAGGTACGTAACGAAACAACGTAACGGAACAACGTAACGAGGTACGTAACGAAACAACGTAACGGAACAACGTAACGGAACAACGTAACGGAACAACGTAACGAGGTACGTAACGAAACAACGTAACGGAACAACGTAACGGAACAACGTAACGAGGTACGGAACGAAACAACGGAACGGAACAACGCAACGGAACAACGCAACGGAACAACGTAACGGAACAACGGAACAACGCAACGAAACAACGGAACGGAACAACGTAACGGAACAACGTAACGAAACAACTTAACGAAACAACGTAACGAAACAAAGTAACGAAACAACGTAACGAAACAACGTAACGGAACAACGCAATTGAACAACGTAACGGAACAACGTAACGGAACAACGTAACGGAACAACGTAACGAGGTACGGAACAAAACAACGGAACGGAACAACGGAACAACGCAACGAAACAACGGAACGAAACAACGTGTTTGTTTCATGATCATTTTCACACCAGTTAACACTGTAGTCTTGCATCTTGCGTCATGATTTAATCAGTTAAATTGCTTCAAAATGACCACAGAGATGAATCAACACTTCCTCTTTACCCCGGCTTAACAAAACCATTATTATTTTCACAGAATTAGTGTTTGTTGCCAGGATATTGCATTAGGTTCCTGTGTGATGCAATCAACTAATTTACAGTCCGCCCACAGCACAAGTTGTTGTTTTCCATTCCACTTGCTAATGCCCTTAATTCTTCTCAATGAAGCCATTGGGGTTCCACAGAGTTGTGCTTGGAGCTGGTCGCAGAGAGAAGTGTCAAGAAAGGTTTCCGCCGTCTGAGGGAAAAGCTCTTTTCATCTTGTCCTGTGTCAACAGTGAACCGTCTGAAGTGAGTTGTCCTGCGACAGAAAGGACGTGAGTCTGACTCCTGCTGTGTGTTTCTCATCTGTTTTCGCTCTCTCTCAGTCACTTATGTCGAACATAACTTTAGAACGTTGCTCTGAATTATTGAGCTCTACTCGTGTGGACATGGGACGTGACCAATACATGATTAAAGGAACAGTCTGTAATAGTTCAATGTGGCACAACAAAATGCATCCTCATGAAACGGCTCACATGATATCCAACGATGTTCAGCTAGGAATGTCTGGCAACTTCTCAAACTTAACTTCCATCCTCACAGGAAACAACTGGCTTAGGTTTAGGAAAAGATGGTGGTTCAACTAATAATGCCGTTACTTGGGTTCAGAAGTTACGTGACGAATAAATCAACTTTATCTACTGGTTTCCCACGGGACGGTTAGTGGCTGGTGAAGAAAGTATACAATATATATATATATATATATATATATATATGTGTTTGAGGAAGAGCAAGTCATGCTGTAAAAAACACACACACTTGAATGAAGCTCCTTCACTTTTTAGCATCTCAACGGCGCCGCAGAACCCAATGAGTGACGTCACAACGTCCATGTTTCATACAGTCTATGGGACGGAGACAATAACTTCGGGAGGCGGAGCTACAAGCAGATGGTTGCTACGTTGGTTACAAACTCTGTCAGTGTAAGTTAGCGCCGTTAGTTCACTGCAGTGAGATTCTGTTTACCCGAGTCGGCCTTTACCTGAATGCAACACAAAAAGCTCCGTCCTGTCTGGTGCCAGTGGACTTGTGCACTGACTCCTTTTACCTTCTGAGCCCAGAGCGCTAAAGAGGCCCAGTGGATGAGTCATGACATGATTCAGGAGAAGCGAGCAGCTGATGTGGAGGCAGTCAGTTATTTGTTTGGTTTTCTTGCTCCGTCAACCCAAACTCAAATTCTCTAGAGTTTCCCTGTCCGTGTTTTTTTCTGCCCGATACGGTCTGGTATCTCTTTCCCGTGCCCTTCATATCGATGCGTCTCCTTCTCGTGACTCTCCCTCCTCGGCTCCTTATTTAGAATGATAAACTCAAATCGAATGCGCTCACGGCTGGGGGGAAGCTTTTTTTCTCTTTCTTCTCCGGGTCAGGTCAGGGTGATTAACTCCGTCCCACCTGGTGTGTCAAGATGATTAAATCGAACGGCAGCCTCTGCTGGGGACAGCAGCAGAATGGAACTAAGTGTTCTTCACACACACACACACACACACACACACACACACACACACACACACACACACACACACACACACACACACACACACACACACATAAAGAAACACGACTAACTCACACTGACAACTTCCTGTGCAGCCCCTCAGTCAGCCAGGGGGTTAATTCTATTGGACAAACAAGAACCCCTGGTGTAATCTAATTGGACAAGTGGGCCTCCAGATAGAATTTAATTGGGCAGCCTCTTGTTAACAAACACAGGTGTTCAAGATACAACAGTGGGTCCACGACCAAGTCGCCATAAAAACTGTTGGCATTCTTTCTTTCTGCAAAACCCAGCGATACGTTGTACCTTTCTTGCGTAATGTTTCATAAAAAGCATTTTCTTTTGATTCACACGGGACCCACCAGCTTCCTCCTGGGTGAAAGTCCTGTGTTTGTTTGGCTGACCTGGGAGGACTTTCTCCCTCGTCATACAACGTTTACTAACGGTCGCTCATTATATTATGTCACTTACGTAATACTTACGCCACCGAACAAAGGCCAAAATGTCGACATTCAACGTATCTGCCGTTTGCAGAAATGTACAATGTCGACATTTTTCCCGGTGACCCGGCCGGGGTCCATGATGGAATAAAAATAGTATAACTGAGATGGTCTGCAGAAATAGATCATATGTATATCTTCTTATTATGCGTCCTGGCTTTCTCAAATATGCCAAAAGGGATGTTAAAGGTGTCAAAAAGCCTCTCTTTGGCCTTACTTCATGATCCATTATGCCATCTGCATTGGTACATCATCTACTCAATGTCCTGATTGAGTAACACAGGTGAGGGAGGTGTGCATGGAGGAGATCAGTCCTCGCAATGTGGAACCACAGCTACATCACAACCACACCACCAGACAGGAACAGGAAGTGGACAATTCTGCAAAATACAGATTATGGCCATTGCCAACACATCCAAAGAAATGATCACTTAATATCTGGTTGGGAAGAAGATGTGGTCAGATCAAATGAACTGCGGTTGAGGTACCGTATGGTTAGGCAACTAAACTAAAACATTTAGTTAAAGTCGATATTAAACGTGTAAGATCCGAGAGCGGCAGCATTTGGATTGCCTCTCGGCGGCTCTCAACATGGGGAAAGAGCTGACAGAGCTAACCGCGTTAGCCGGAGGACGCGCGCTACGCTTCCGTGTCGACGGCTGCTGGGTGGTTGGTACGTACGCCGCTATCAGAGTTTAAAAAAAAGCCAAATGCAGGTGAGCGATGGGACAAAAGCTCACACACTTTACACAACCTAACTTTCCATTCTGTAAAACACAACGGGTAATGTCTTACTAGCCATAGGTTGAAATCAAATGTACTTCTTGCCAATGGATTCGACTACGTGTGACACAATATTCTCTCTAACAAAACAAACGTTTCGTTCTGGGTATTTTCTACTTCTCTGACTTAATAAATGCAGACTTGTTGAGACCCCCCAGTGAGTAAACGTGTAGCTGCTTCATGTTGAATATAATCCCGTGGACACTGAGGGACAGGCTTAGTCATACAAGGATCCCCCGCCGCTCCACAACCACCCGGAGGCTCCCGAGACCACAAGCTGTCTCATTGAACATCTGCAGGAACGTCTGAAGGAAGCAGGCCTGCAGGAGAGAAACTTCACAGGGTTTACTCAGCTTCCACCTTCAAAAGCTGCTCTTTGTTTAACAAGCAGACTCTGCGATTAAGGGCGGGAGTCAGCCATCTTTGTTCAGACGGTGGCGTCGGTTGCGAGGTGGACGCGGCACCTCGAGATGATAATTGAGCCGGTTGGGTCTGGATCTGAGAGAAATCGGAGCTATTATTTCTCTGCAGTGGGACGCGGAGCAAATGTATATAATTAGAGACTTCTGGAGCGGCGGCGGCTAAAGGGTCCGCGTTTTAAATGAGCCGTCTTGATATTGAGATTTCCAGCTGTGACTTAAAGGTGCGGCGTCGCCCCGACTGCAGTTATGCTGAAGAGGGTCTCAAGGACTCGCAAACCATTAGAATAACTTACATTCTGTTGAGTTTGGGTTTTGATTTGTCACTTTAGTTACCCGTCTTTTAGTGAGTTTCCTCAGTTTTAAAGCTGACTCTGGTCATTCACTTTCTGCTGTTACTTGTTATTCTGATACCAATAAAGTCCCTTCTGCAACTTTGTAATGATGGAGAATCAGAACAAAAGGCAATTAGCATTTAGCAGTTAGCATGCAGCTACAGCAGAGTTGTTTGCTCCCTTTCTGCCCTTCCTGCCCTCTCATAGTTTCATTATTCCTCCGTCCTCGTTTCTTTCGTTCTTTCTGTTTTGCTCAACATTTTTCTATTTTCTATTTATTAACAAAACATGCACAGCAGCACAGCCCTGCGTGTCCACACGCACAACCGGCACACGCAACTCTGCATGCATGCTGGATGAGTCCTGCCACGGTTAATAAGGATCACACACACACACACACACACACACACACACACACACACACACACACACACACATACACACACGCAGAAATAACAGATTCCTAGTGAGTTCTGCTCGACTTAATTAGGACCATGGACACACACATGAGAGTCATGCCGCGGTTAATGAAGCATGCTGATACTTCGGGCTCATTATTTTTCAGCTTTCTTTTTTCAAAGGACCAAAAAAATTGATATCTATCAAATATTGAATTGATATTTAAATTGAAAAACAGTTCAGAGAAGGGGAAAACATTTTTAGATGAAGATCATATCAGAATATACAAACAGCTTCAACTCGTTCACAGCGTGTTGTTCGATAAAGGTAATTCTAACATTTCGGCCTCATAAAAACAATTATTATTCTCATTCGGTTGCACTTCGCTCCGCCCTCGGTCACGGTGACTACGTCCACTTCTTAAAACATGGGATTCAATTAAAGTCCATCGAGGTCCAGTCAGAGAGCTTTTCCTCACGCAAAGGTCCAAACATCACAATAACGTCTAACTTTTATACATTTAGTCCCATATAGTTATTGGAGTAGCTCAACAACTGTTTATACTGTGTATTAACGTCTGTATGTACTCAACAACTGGCAAATATAGAAAGTTCAATGGAGTAATATCTCAACAATATGTGTTGTCAAGATTTCAAATTGACCCGGATGAATTGTAAATAATGCATACTTTAATAATAAATAAAGGATCTCTCAATTTAAGTCAAATACGTTCTGCATTAACAACATAAAACACAGAACAGCTGGAACCGCTGGATTTGGTACGGGAATGCAAACCATTCGCAATTTTATGAGAAAACACGGCTGATGATAAAGAGGTTAATAAAAAAGAAGTGCATCTTAAAATAAATTACAACGTTTTAGAAAAGTGAACTGAACTGAATTGTCCTGCAGCTTTAAATCGGGTTAATTAAGGTGTGGAGTGATGTAACCCCCAAAAAGCCACGGTATCCATTATCATGCCCTTCTTCTAAAAAGAGAAAAGTGTGTCTCTGGGCTTTATCTCTTCATCTCTGCTTGTTTAAAGCGTTCCTCTCCGTGTACGTCCCTGTTGGACAGAGTCAATGTGAGGGCTCTGATCTGATGCCGTGTATTTCCTGTGCCGTCGTTCCGGATGTGTGTCGGTACGTTTGCTCAAAGGACGTGAGCTTTGTCTCGCATAACCGCTTTTAATAATCGCCACGGTCTCTGAACATATGAGACGGACTGGTTTAGAACGGCCCGTCGGGACGAATCATCCTTAAGAGTCTCGTCCACTTGGAGGAAAGGCTCTCGCTTTTCTCTTCTTGGAGAACGACATGTGAAATACCTTCTCTGACTCTCTCTCATGCGTGATGATCTCAGTCGAGTTGAGGGCGGAGCTTACAGGAATGCACATATGTGATTGGCCGAGTGGCATCACGTGAGACGATGTACAGCTCGTGTCGGTGTGTTTCCTGCAGCGCTGAACGTTAAAATAGAAGCACTACGTCAAACTTTAATAATTCTCAATTATCTAAAGTCTGGGTCTTGGTAGTGACCCCTGGTCTGTGGAGAAAACACCTAAAGAGTCAACGCTGGCACAATCAGAACATTTAATAATAATAAAAAAACACGAGACTAATCGTCAACAATCGAGTGTTAAGTATTACAACTTCACATAAAATAAGAATGTTCTCCAACACGTGGTGTTTGCCGTCAGATCGAAGAGCCAATCAGCTCTCTGATGTGGCGACAGCCAAGCGTTTCCCATCATGCACTGGGCCACGCAGTCGCTGGAGAGCTACTGCGGCGCCCGGCTCTAAAATCGCCGGCCGCCTCGCTCTCGTGAGAGTATCGTTGACCACGCGTGCGCGACGTCAGAGCGAGTCGGGACCAAGTCGGACACAAATCTACCCAGCATGCATTGCGGATTTCCTCTGATTCAAATTTCTCTCGAGGAAAGAAAAAAACAAATTGAGATGCCAGAGGCGGGATTTGAACTGTGACTACAGCGCTTACATGTACAACACAGACTTTTTTTAACTTTAAAACAGCCGTTCACTTTTTATAATTCAGTCAATGGCTAACTGTAATGCATTTAACTGATTTTTAAACCGCAAATAGTAATCTCCATTTTGTAAAGTGAAGCTCTAATAGCCGATGTTTCCAATCTTGGACTTGACGTTGTCTGAATAAACGTCTCTAACGGGAAGAGAGCGCCGGCGATTCCTTCCTCCACGATTCAGGTGGGCTCAGCTGAAGACGTGCTCCACAGAGAGACCGGATAAAGACGCCGACAGCGTCGCGTCACGACCATAGGTTTATTTGTTGTTGCGTCTTCAACATATGTTGCCAGAAAGAGACGCTTTCTTCCTTCATTCCATTTGGCTCTACCTGTTGTGCTCCTCTGCTCAGGAGGGACGGGGGCTTTGCTGTGTTTGATCAGAGGGAGCCGAGCAGAGCGGAGGGCTCACCCAAAACCACACGGGACGAGTAATGAAACCGGAGCGCGAGGAAGCAAACGCAGTCTGAGGTTGTGTTGTTGTTGTCTTTTGGTTGTTAGTTTTTCCTTTCATCGGCGCGTCGCACTTTTCATCGCTGGGCGACTCGGTTGTGCCGCGCAAATGAACTGAACTAGGAATGTGCAGTTAAATAAAGAGATGGTGGAAAAACAAACCTCTTGACAACAAATCTGTTTCTGAAGAAGGGGACAAGAGTGTGTCACCGTCTGAAGCGCCCTTCAACAAATCATTAAAATGGAGGAGGATACATCCAGATGAAGGTTGTGATGACGACACAATAATGTGTGTTTCTAAATGACCATCATTTACTAAATGAACATCATGCTGTGTTGAAGAAGACTTGAAACTAGAGATTCATGTTGACAATGTTTACTGAGAATAAATCGAGAGAAGTAGAGTCATTTATATAGACTTCTATACAACCAGAGGAGTCGCCACCAGGTGGTCAGGAGAGAGAATGCAGCTTTAACACATGAAGCATATACTTCTATACAACCAGAGGAGTTGCCCCCAGGTGGTCAGGAGAGAGAATTCAGCTTTAACACATGAAGCTTAGACTTCTATACAACCAGAGGAGTCGCCCCCAGGTGGTCAGGAGAGAGAATTCACCTTTAACACATGAAGCATAGACTTCTATACAACCAGAGGAGTCGCCCCCTGGTGGTCAGGAGAGAGAATTCAGCTTTAACACATGAAGCTTAGACTTCTATACAACCATAGGAGTCACCCCCTGGTGGTCAGGAGAGATAATTCATGTTTTAAGACATTTCAGCATTGGCTTCACTATTAGTACCAGATGTTGGAGGTTTTCCCCAATTATTTCTGCTGATTTCATATAAAATAAAAAGTAAAGAAATACAGGTTACAAAGTGAATTGTCCAATATAACAATGTGTGCAATAACTCCTAAAATATTACAAGATTTTGGTAAAAAAAAAAATGGCACAAATAAAATGCAGTTACAATATGGCTAAATATAGCAGCGTAGCCATTCGAAAGAGATGAAAACTGAAAAAGTACTCCAGTAAGGTGAACATTGTCATAATGATTTGTCTCATATTATAATCTTCATAACCCTGAACACCTCCTCAGACTGTTCCTTTATGACTCCTTTCATAACTGGAGCCATTGGAGCGTCACATGCGTGAAGCCTGTGGGCTGAGAGAAACGAGGCTTCTCCAGCGCTAACAGCCTCGTCCATAATAAGCCATGAAGGGAGGAGACGGTGAACGCATGGCTGACCTCAGACAGTGGGGAGCGTCCCTTTATGAAGCTAATGTGGTGTGAGAGCATTCACCTCCGCGAGTCTGTAACAAACTGGAGTTTAAAAAAAGCTCGTCGCTGGTTGGACGGCGGAGGTGAACAGCAGCCGGGACGAGGGGTCACTGGAGGGGCGTGTTTGTGACGCTGTACCTGGTCCAGGACCGGGTTCAGTGTCAAAGACTAATATGTGAACTTGCATTCTTATGCAGAATGTACCCCAAAAAATATAGAACGACTCGTTCTATATTTTTTGGGGGTACATTCTGCATAAGACAAAAAAATAATAATGTGGTTTTGTTTCATTTTATATGTCCTTTAGCAACAACTAGTGGCGATTGTGGACAGCTGCACTGAAGAGGAAGCGAGTAACAGGAAGTGATGTGCAGGAAGTTCCTTTTGCCCATGAACTCAGAGAGTGAACAGGTTCTTTCGAGATGAGCCAGTTCTGCACAGAATCGATCGCCGCGCAATGCATGCTGGGTAGATTTGTGTCCGACTCGGTCCCGACTCGCTCTGACGTCGTGCACACGCGGTCAACGATAATCTCACGAGAGCGAGGCGGCCGGCGATTTTAGAGCCAGGTGCCGCAGTAGCAACTTTGTTTTTTGTGCTATATATATACCATTTTGTGTGCTATATATATACCATTATTATGCATATATATATATATATATATATATATATATATGCATAATAATGGTATTCTGAATGAGGATAAGTGAGGACGAAGGCATCGAGTCGTGTTCGCTCAAAGGGAACTAGTTTGACTGAGTAAAGATTTACCGCCACTTAATAATAATAATGATAATAATAATGCCTGTCTGGGATGAGGCGTCTTCTTCGTTCCGATGCAAAGCCGCTTTGGGAAGCAAAGCAGCGCTCCTGAGATATCAGACGGGCCTTTCACAGCGTCTTAGCTGGATCTGAAGGAGCGTCTGAAGCTCTGGAGTCCCGGCTCGGCCTCGCAGACGCCGGCTCCGTTCAGGAGAAACTTTAGTGAACATCTTGTGACTCACGTCCCAAACACAGCGCATGCGTCCTTAAGGAAGCAGCGGAGGAGACGCTTTGTGACGACTTCTCTCTGGTTCCACTGACTCGGCTCAAAGCTGGGGAGCGATCGTAATTATGGAAAACTGCAATCGCTGTAATTAAAGAATTATCTGGATTATTATTAGACCGAACATTATTCCACACTCAGAATGATCGTGTCAGCACTTGATTCAAGGACTGGCAGAGACCTAATTACCTCTGCTTGTTTCTCTCTCTCCCTCTGTCTCTGTCTCTCTCTCTCTCTCCATCTCTCTCTCTCTACTTCTCTCCCTCCCTCTCCCTCTCTCTCTTCACCTCTACTTTTCTCCCTCTCTCTCTCCCTCTCTCTCTACCTCTCTCTCTCCCGCTCCCTCTTTCTCTCTCTCTTCACCTCTACTTGTTTCTCTCTCACACATAACCAGGATGTAAATCTATATTTATTTATCGTCCTTCTTTCCTCAGCTCTTAATGATCGTCTCCTTGCTTTCTCGCAACCATCAGGTTCACAGAGCTCATCACCCTCTCTCCCTCTCTATCTCTCTCTCTCTCTCTCATCTCACACTCATCATTTCTTATGTACTTCCTTTAGTAATTATGTCTTGTCATAACTGTCCGTTCGTCCTCTCCCTCGCACTCACATCCATCTCTCACCTCCTCATCCTCTTAATGAGCGAAGAAATGTCATCTGCGTCTGCTCCAGATATGTCAGAAATCTCTCTCTGTGAAACATTCATCTCTCTCTCACACACACACACACACACACACACACACACACACACAGCAGACGGTGCGTCCCCTCGTCTCAGAAGCTTGAGAAGATAGTTTGATCGTCTGATCAGAACCGGCACACTATGCCCCCTTGTTTATTTATTTCCTCTCTGTCTGCATACACACACACATATATATATATATATATATATATATATATATATATATATATATACACACACACACAGGGAGCCCCCCGGGACTGTGTCAACGCTTCCATTGGGATTCAACCCAAAAGACAACCGTCATCACGTCATGAGATGCAACAACAATGTGCAACGAGCCTTTCTAGAGGAGCCTCAACCGATGACACGAGCAAAGCCCCCGCACATGGACCAATACATGATTAATAGTTCGGTATATACCACATTAGTAGTTTGGTATGTACCAAACTACTA
Source organism: Myoxocephalus aenaeus (assembly GCA_038501785.1). NCBI lineage: Eukaryota > Metazoa > Chordata > Actinopteri > Perciformes > Cottidae > Myoxocephalus > Myoxocephalus aenaeus. Next base: position 1,041,612 of record JBAMJR010000173.1, read on the forward strand.
ATGTGGTATATACCACACTATTAATGTGGTACATACCACATTAATAGTTCGGTATATACCAAACTACTAATGTGGTATATACCGAACTATTAATGTGGTATATACCACATTAATAGTTCGGTATATACCAAACTATTAATGCGGTATATACCACATTATTAATGTGGTATATACCGAACTATTAATGTGGTACATACCACATTAATAGTTCGGTATATACCAAACTACTAATGTGGTATATACCGAACTATTAATGTGGTACATACCACATTAATAGTTTGGTATACACCAAACTATTAATGCAGTATATACCGAACTATTAATGTGGTATGTACCAAACTATTAATGTGGTATATACCACATTAATAGTTTGGTATATACCAAACTATTAATGCGGTATATACCACACTATTAATGTGGTATGTACCGAACTATTAATGTGGTACATACCACATTAATAGTTTGGTACATACCAAACTATTAATGTGGTACATACCACATTAATAGTTTGGTACATACCAAACTACTAATGTGGTATGTACCACATTAATAGTTGGTATATACCACAATAAAATGTGGTATATACCAAACTATTAATGTGGTATATACCACATTAAAAGTTCGGATACACTGCATTAATAGTTCGGTATATACCACATTCATAATTCGGTATATACCACATTAATAGTTCATGAATTGTTCCTGCTGATGTAAACGTAAACGGTCTTAAAGACAATAACACAGGCGATTCCTTTCCGCTGAATCCCCGTTTCCTCCAGAGCGAGAGGCTTCACGGTGGATGAGATGAGCAACAAACATAACCTTTGATTGATGTTGAATGCCAATATATTAGATGAAGTATTGACATCTCTGTTAATGCGTTGAGAGGCAATATGTCAGTGTAATGATTCGGCGAGTCCTGAATGAATATTTAATCAATATGAAACCATAATTATCAGAGCTAGTTACTTCACTCAAAACATGTTCACAAATGACGGACCTTCTTGTAATTGATGCATGTATTGTGAAATTGTAAAAAAATAAACATCCAATTCTGCTCTCTAGACGTGTTACCCAAATGGCCGACTGTTTCCATTCCATCGCTCTTTCCTTAATGGCTTCAACTCTCCCCATGGAGCTTTAATGGAGTAGCCTCAGGGGAACACACCTGCAGGTGTCAGCTGCTCAGGAAGCCACCGTCACACCTGAGAGGACGGAGCAGAGCGTCTGCTCGGCCTCTTCAGGCGATGTGAAGCTGCTGTCGACCAGCAGAGGGCGCTGACGGCACAGAGAGAGGAAGAGGAGAGCAGCATGGGCTTGTTGGAGGAGGGGAATGAGAAAGTGAAGAAGGAGAGGAAGGAGAAAAGATGTGTGTGCCGAAGAAGGGATGAAAGGAGGGTGTTGAGGCGGACACAAAAGAGGCAGGGAATGAGAGAAGGGACATTTGAGGAGAAGAATAAGAGGATTGAAGGGATGAAAACAAACTGAAAAGGAATGACAGGAAGATAAATGGGCTGAGAAGTAGAGAAGAAGAGAGAGAGAGAGAGAGAGAGAGAGAGAGAGAGAGAGAGAGAGAGAGAGAGAGAGAGAGAGAGAGAGAGAGAGAGAGAGAGAGAATGTTGTGTCACTATCAGGAATGGAGGGTGAGGACTGGTCTCATGACTTCTGCTATGTAGCAAAGCAAAAACATTCATGGATAACTGACTGGTTTGACCTGGTGGGAACACAAGGAGGAAAGTCTCTCTTGGGAATCACCTACATCTGTAGGGATCGTCTTCTGGGGAACATTTGTACAAAACGTTCATGTCAATCCATCGCATAGTTGTTGAGACATTTCATGAAAACCCCCAAATCGTCAACCCACAGCGATGATAAGTCCGCGAATTAACCAACATCAGTAGGATTCATCCTCTGGGGAACATGAATGTTTGAACAAACACCTTATGTGCAATGCATCCCATAGTTGTCCCCCAAAACGTCAACCTCCCGGTGGCAAAAGACACCAAAATCAGTAGGATTCCTCATCTGGGGAACATGAATGTTTGTGCAAAACTTCAATCAATCCCACAGTTGTCACCAAAGTCAGTACGATTCACCCTCAGGGAACCACGAATGTCGATACATTGCGACAATATTGACTCACTTTCCACCTTTAAACACACCTTTTTGGTCTGACTGTCACTAATTGATGCAACTACATGTAGAACTTGTTTTATTATTGTATATTTCTGTGTTATAAAACTGGGAGCTCAAATCAAGCCATCTGATATAATACCGCCGGCCCACTGCGATGACGTCTAATTCCTTCGCACCTGAGGTGCTAACGTTACAAAGTGGTACCCATCTCCGCCTGCTGGACATGTGCAGCGCTACGTAAACGATCCAGAAACCATCTGATGTTTAGTTTTCTTGTCACCAGAGAGATTACGGCCGTAAGAAGCCACAAGCGTGAACCTCTCTCTCCAGAGCTCAGGGGGCCGGAGAAAGTGGGGCGACATCTCCGCCGCCCGACAGATAAAGACAAGTCTGATTCAAGTCGTCAGAGTGGGACGGGTTCTCAGTGGTGAAAAAAGTTACAAATAACCTAAATAAAAAAGGAAATAAATCAAGAACCCTACACGACGGAGAAAGACATATGCGAGCTGCTGTTGCACGTACGGTTTGCCGATGTTTCAACGAGACATTTTCATGAACTGTGTGCTTTCAAAAAGAGCTTTTTTCTTTTTAAACAAACAGAATAAATGAGTAATAATGCACAAACACCTCTCAAACGCTCTCTCTCTCTCTCTCTGGCTCCCTCCTACCTCGAGCACACAGTAAACATGGAAAGATGAATTCTAAACAGTGATTATGCAAACCTACATAGAGAGAACATTACATTAATACAAATAATACCGCATTAATATGTGGAGTGAGCCGGTCCTAGCTGACTGAATGTCTGCAGGCCGACGTGTTGCCGTCACATTACAACATTAATAACGTTGTAATCAGTGTTGGGGTAGTTACTCAGAAAAAGTAACTAGTTACTAGTTACTGCATTTGAAAAGTAACTTCACTACTAGTTACTTTACTTTCCATTTTTTTAAGCAAATGTCCAAATTAACCGCAAAGATACATGGACAAACATCATGGCCCTTTCATCACTTTATTTTCAATTTTCAATAAAGGGCATCTCTTAGCCTTTCCACATAGTGTATTGTAATTGTAAAACGTCGGGTTACGCGCCGCTACTACCTTCGGTCAGAGTCCCCGTTAGCTCCCCGCTGTAGCCAGCTGGGGCTCCTGCTAGCGCTCCGTCACTTTCCCGCTAACTTCCGCTAGCTCCCCGAAAACCACCGAAGGTAGCGGGATCAGGCTCGACACCCGACTCGGGCAGAGGGGAGGGGGCAGACACTGATCGGCCGTAGGAGCGGCTTGTAACCCGACGTTTACGGTAGATTGTTCATGCAGGAAGTGTCGTGTGACTCGCGCGCCACTAAAAGAGAACTTTTCGGACTGGTAAAAATGGCTTGGGTAACGCAGGAAAGTGTGTTCCTGAGGTCTAGTAAAGTAGTGTAGTTACCAATATTTTGAGTGTAATGCATTACTTTACTTCGTTACCTATAATAGTAATATCGTTACTGTAATCCGTTACTTTGTAACTCGTTACCCCCAACACTGGTTGTAATAACCGACACTATTAGCTGCAAGATATTGAGTGCAAAACCAACATGTGACAGAAATGTTGGGTCGCATTAACTGACAGCTTTATGAAAAGGAAAGGTCAGTTATTTATTGTCGCTTTCACCGATACCGCGTGCGGTGGCCTGTTCCTTGTTCTTGTTTTATTCCGTGCCACGTTACGGGACTTCTTTTCTTGACTCACACGTTAAAATGTTCAAAATAATAACTCTGGAGACGCTGATTCAATTTCCATCCTTTTGTCGACTTATTCTCTCTTGAATGGAACAAACAAATCATAAGTCTAACTTCAGTTCCAGCGTAAATTAAGGTGAGTTCTACCGTGAGGTCAAAGACTGTGCCGAGGTCCCGTTCCACATAAGAAAATAAAACCTGATGTTCGGTTCCGCCCCTTCCTCTTATACCAGCTGATCCTCATCAGATTAATATAAACAATTCACAGAAAAAAAGGCATTATTTCGAATGTGAATATAAGATCCATTCATATGGCAAAGGAACGTCTTTAAATCATACAAATTAATTATATAACATGATTTATAACAAAACATATGGCTCCTCCAACACCGGAGGAGCGACGACTGTTCCAACAACAGTCCATTTGTCCCGAGGTGTGAAAGTGAATTCTTCTCGTTGCCGCCTGGTTTCCAAAGATAACCATAAAACGTTTTCGTTGGGAGTTTGCTGATCACATGAGATCACATGAATCATTCTGACTTCTCTCTGAGGCTTGAAAGGCAGACATTGGTCTTTTTAGGTATTTATCCGTAAGAAGAGATGAGTCAGGTAAAGTTAATGTACGGAACTTTACACGGGTTATGTATGTTTCTATGTCGGTATTTTGAATGCTCGTCATTGGGAACCAGAAGCAGGACTGAGAGGATCAGACTGTCAGACCCTGCAGTTAATTAAACCAGAGGTTTTTCTAAAGGGACCCCGGTGCTCAGAGACGCTACCACTTTAGTCCACAGGGGGCACCAGAACCAATCAACTTAATTCATGTGTGATATATTTAATCATAAAGCATGAGCCCTTGAAACAAAAGATGCTGTCTGCTATTGTTTTAGACATTGTCTGAAGAAAATGACCTTCATTAAGATTGAAATGCTAACATCCAGGACACCGTGAGGACACTGTGTGCAACGCAGCGGTCTCTGCTCGCCACGTTCTTTGCATCATTTGTGGGTTTGGGAAGCACTTTAGTTCAATTCTTCATCGGCGTAATCGTAGATGAGAATATGATTCATCTTAACGCACGAGAATCTGAACATCAGTGTTGCAGCTTAAATACTCTCTTAAATACAGATGAATTAAACCTCCAACCCCCAGTCATCCCAGCACACACACACACACACACACACACACACACACACACACACACACACACACACACACACACACACACACCATCCAACCAGAGCTGCTCTTAATCGCGTTGTCTCATGACCAGATCCTCCATGTGTGTGTGTGTGTGTGTGCTAATGCATAATGTATGTATCACAGTTATTATTTTGAATCACACTCTGTGTCAATGTGTGTGTGTGTGTGTGTGTGTGTGTGTGTGTGTGTGTGTGTGTGTGTGTGTGTGTGTGTGTGCATGCGTGTGCGAGTATTCATATGTGTGTATGTGGCATATGTCATCACACTATGAATAATATACAATGTGATTTTCACACCGTGCTGACACTATAAATAAAATATCTGGTGAAATGTTCAGTGTGTGTGTGTGTGTGTGTGTGTGTGTGTGTGTGTGTGACAGTATGCATAATGCACTAAGCCACAGCAGAATGCCCCTGATGTTCGGTTCCTGCCGAGCGGAGGCAGCAGCAGTGAAAATCCTCGGCAGCGGACTTAACGCGTTGCGTCCTCGCAGTGTAAGGAAGCTAAGCTCCGCTGACGCTGCGTGGGCTACGACGTCGTTTAGAAAAACACTAACAAAAGCACAGCGGTACAGGAAACACAGCAACAACTGCAACATTAACTTCCTCTTAAAAATGAAACGCTTCCACATTAACGCAGATGAAAACGTTGTTACGTCTCTTCTCGGGTTGCGTGACCTTTTCTCTCATTCGTGGTTCTCTGGGAAATTAAATCTCTTTGAGTTCAACGAGAACGCCTCCAGCTGTTCTTACAAAATGACAACCCGTCATACACGGCAAATTACGGCATTTTTTAATGCTGATGTATAGAAACGGTTCAGTCGGACAATTCAAACAAACAAACAATATTACGGAGTCCTTGAAAGGTCACGGGAGGAGAGGAGACACTTTTGCATTCGCTTTTGTGTAGTCGTCTTTAAAAAAACAGTTGCTTGTCAAGACATGGAAACCGGTCTTAGACATGGTGGACCCTTCTGGAGGGAACTTTGCTCAGCCAGATTAAAAATACTGTGTGACCACGTCTAATAACCAAGATGTACTTATCTCAGACTGGTGTTTATTATTTGTTGTGGTTGTCTATGTATTTTAATTTAATTTTTTTTTTTCCTTTTGTGTTGTTTTCTATTTCCATCTTTCTTTTGTATTGTATCCTTAAAGTTCTGTCTTGTAAAGTTGTAAAATCAAAATAAATATATAAAAAAAAAAAATTAAAAAACACACTTGCTTTTGACACTAACGTGGTTCAACGTGTCCTCACACAAAGGTTCTTAAACTTTACTACATGCATTTGGTCTCTGCATTTAAGCCTTTTAGCAGTGCAGGGCTGCTGTGAAGACTCAGGGTCTTACTCAAGGACACTCTACCCATGACCTCATAAGTCGCTCCTCATTTTTCTCCCACAAAAGCCATCAACACGCAGTGCCGTAACTACATGATGCAGGTTATGTGTTAGGATCTTGTTTCTTTTTTACTAGGTCTCTTGTTTGCACTTCACCTTCTGATGCTGTAAAAAGCAATAATAAAAAAAAAACGCTGCGGGACTAATAAAGGATTATATTATCTTATTTTATGTGAAAAATATCCACATTGTTTCACATGTGGAACAAACAACAGTCTCCTGGTTGTTGGACCCTTCAACCTCCTCTGCTGCAGTCTTTATACTTCCTACTTCATGATTGAGTAGTTTATTTACTTGGGACGTCTACTAATTACGGCGCATTCATTATTCACAAAGAACACATCACCTGGGAAGAGTTCATGGCAATCCAGGGAGATCATTTCCACTGCAGACTCGGTAAATGCCTTCAAACGGTGGCGGTTAGCCTAACGTGTGGCTAACCTTGTGAAATGGTCTCAGTTAACGTGGTTTAACATGTGCAACGTGTAGCTAACCTTGTGAAACGCTTCCAGCTAACGTGGTTTAACATGTGCAACGTGTAGCTAACCTTGTGAAACGCTTCCAGCTAATGTGGTTTAACATGTGCAACGTGTAGCTAACCTTGTGAAATGGTCTCAGTTTACGTGGTTTAACATGTGCAATGTGTAGCTAACCTTGTGAAACGCTTCCAGCTAACGTGGTTTAACATGTGCAACGTGTAGCTAACCTTGTGAAATGGTCTCAGTTTACGTGGTTTAACATGTGCAACGTGTAGCTAACCTTGTGAAACGCTTCCAGCTAACGTGGTTTAACATGTGCAATGTGTAGCTAACCTTGTGAAACCGTTCCAGATAACGTGGTTTAACATGTGCAACGTGTAGCTAACCTTGTGAAATGGTCTCAGTTTACGTGGTTTAACATGTGCAACGTGTAGCTAACCTTGTGAAACGCTTCCAGCTAACGTGGTTTAACATGTGCAATGTGTAGCTAACCTTGTGAAACCGTTCCAGATAACGTGGTTTAACATGTGCAACGTGTAGCTAACCTTGTGAAATGGTCTCAGTTTACGTGGTTTAACATGTGCAACGTGTAGCTAACCTTGTGAAACGCTTCCAGCTAACGTGGTTTAACATGTGCAACGTGTAGCTAACCTTGTGAAACGCTTCCAGCTAACGTGGTTTAACATGTGCAATGTGTAGCTAACCTTGTGAAACGCTTCCAGCTAACGTGGTTTAACATGTGCAACGTGTAGCTAACCTTGTGAAACGCTTCCAGCTAACATGGTTTAACATGTGCAATGTGTAGCTAACCTTGTGAAACGCTTCCAGCTAACGTGGTTTAACATGTGCAACGTGTAGCTAACCTTGTGAAACGCTTCCAGCTAACGTGGTTTAACATGTGCAACGTGTAGCTAACCTTGTGAAACGCTTCCAGCTAACATGGTTTAACATGTGCAATGTGTAGCTAACCTTGTGAAATGGTCCCAGCTAACATGGTTTAACATGTGCAATGTGTAGCTAACCTTGTGAAATGGTTCCAGTTAACGTGGTTTAACATGTGCAACGTGTAGCTAACCTTGTGAAATGGTCCCAGTTAGCGTGGTTTAACATGTGCAACGTGTAGCTAACCTTGTGAAATGGTCCCAGTTAGCGTGGTTTAACATGTGCAACATGTGGCTAACGGTTAGTGTGGTACAGTTTATGCAAGAAAACTACTTGGTTTGAATTGTAAAAATACAAAAAAAACATCATGAGTTGGCTTAAAATAAGTATGCTTGTAAGGCAGTCAAAGCTATGCGCGTAACGTCCTAAATTTGTCACGTGATATAACGTCTCAAGTCAAAAATAAATCTCTTAACTTCTTGTTTCACGCGGGACACGGACGCCTGTCCCCTGAGTGAAAGTCCAGTGTTTGTTTGACCCATCCACCAGCTGCCCCCCCCCCCATTCCTCTGAGGACTTCTCTCTCTTTGTACTATGTCCGTTTCTCCGATGGCGCCATAATGAAGCCTCGTCGCGTCTCATTCGGACGCCAAAGTGTGAAGCGTTAGCCGGGCCGCCGCGCCAAGCATCGTTTCTTTGGCGCCTCGGGAGAGAAACCAGGCCGTGTGATCATATCGCCCCATCGTGTGCCAGTCAGCGTCATTTTTGAGCTGACAAGAGTGAAATTCACTTGTTGTTTTTTGCCAAAATGTTGTCAAAATATGATCAAAGAGCTGGAGAAATCACATCCGACACATAAGGATGCTTCCAGTGAAAACTACAGCAGCGGCAGCTAAAAGGCCGAGTCAGGACCCCGAGGTGGATGGTGGGCAAATTAAAAATCTGCATCTTTCTGCTGATGGTTAGTATCCCGAGTTATGGAGGTGTCAGCAGTGCTTCCCTCCCTGTCGGTGTGTTGGTGAAAGACAGGAAGATGTGTGATGGCGTAGGCGAGGGCGAGTGTGAACAAACTTCACCCCGAAGCCAACGAAGCCTTTCCAGGTTTCATGTGGGTGACGGAGCACACGACCTGAAAACACTCGAGGCCGCGGAGCCTCCCACGCTGTCGCTTCCAACTGAATCCTGCACCTCCTGACTGCCTCCGAGACACTGAAGAATACATACTAAATAAATAAATACACGGTGTGTTACAGAGAGCTCGAGGTGTCAACAGTTGTCAGCAAAAACAAGAGAAGCAACATCCTGATTCTTCAAGCGCGCTGGCAGCTATATTAAAACAGCAGGAATACATGACGAGGCTCCAAAAATGTATACGTTAATGCAGTGCTTTTCAACCTTTTTTGAGCCGCGGCACATTTTCTACAATAAAAAGATCCCGCGGCTCACCAACAGCCTAAAAAGTAACAAAATGTCACATTGTAGCATAATACAGTATGGTAGGTCATTGTTGCGCTACCTACTGGCATGGAAGAGTATTCAGTGTTTCAAGTAAACCAGATCGCTCCATCAGACAAAAAAAATTTGTTATCACTTTGTTAGAAAAATGAAAATAAAGTTATGCAAAAAAGAACTAATATTTAGTTACTACTAAATATCTTATTGTGGAAAACAATAAGCTATTGCAAAACAAAACAGAATGAGTGCAGATGTGTGAGCATCAGGTTGTATCAGTATTAGTGGCTGCAGTGAGCTGCTTTCCTCTACACATCTTTATAAAACGGGGTTGTAGATTTGATACGGCTCTCAGTTCATGCTCCATGATGAGAGACACAACAGCAGAAAGCCGACCTCACAGAGATCTCATAAAGATCGGCTTTTGGCGAAATGCCAAGAATCGGCGCATGCGCAGCGTAACCTGTTAACGGCGGACGGTGAACATTTAAAACCAGCATTTCCTCTTGCGCCCCACCTGTAATAAATACCTGTAATAAAGATATTACACCTGTAATAAATACCTGTAATAAAGATATTACACCTGTAATAAATACCGCCCCAGTTTGATAAATACTGACTTAAAGGAAACATGTTCATTTATTTTAATGACGACCACAAAGTGAGCAGGCTTTATCACTGCAGGGTGTTTTTCAGGCTTTTGGAAGAATATTTCCAGAGCCTCTCTGAGTCAGAAACGTCATTGATGAGCTCCAGGCTGTTTGTCTTGACCTGCAAACACATGAACTGCTTTAACAGTGAGAGCTCATATCTTAAAATACTGATAGCTTCAGCAGCAAATCCCATTGTGAAAAGCACGCCACATATTTTTCGCCGCTCTCTCTCTCTCTCTCAGCTGTGTCTCACCTGTGCAGCGCATCAGGCGGAACTCCGCGTGCGCGACACAGAGCAGAGCAGAGTTGTAGACGCGACCCAGAAATGACATGCTGTGTAGAGAAGATCAATAACATACGGCCGTTTAGTTTGTTTAATAGCAGAACAAGGTGCAGACCTGTTCTATATTACTCTGCCAGCCACTATATTGCAGCTCAGACGCTCAACAATGGAAAATCATTTGCGGCAACTAAATAATATTTTTTTGGACCAATTAAGTGAAATTGGACATTTTCCCACGGCACACCTGATGATCTCGGCACAGTGGTTGACAATCACTGCGTTAATGCATAACAAAATATAACCAGCTAGCATTTGCATTAGCTAGCCAAGAAAAACTGAATTTTTCCAAAAATCTAAAGACCTTTTCCGTTGAAGTGAAATAACTTTTTGTAATATTGACAGCAGCAGAATCATAGTTCCACTTAATAAAACAAAAACATATGTTTTCTCCTTGCCATGCTGGATTCTCTAACTTCTGGAATGAAATACACTCGTCATCCGGCTCCTTATGAGACTAAATGTAAATGATAATGAAAACCAAATATAAATTGATAGATTTGAGTCCCGCTAAATGCAGAGAAACTGATTGAATCAATATCAGCGTTGTGATTTCTAGGATTGTAATGACTGTTATTGGTTTTCATTGACTTTTAGTAATATAACGCATGGACTCAACTTTGTTTGATAACCTTTCTAACCGCTCACGTTTACATTAAAGGTATTTATGAGTTTGTCCTCTCAGGATACAAACAGAGTACTGCAGGTTGCCTCTGCAGTCTGTCGACCCCGACAGCAGACACCCCGGGCAAAAACATTACTTTTCATGCACGGGTCGATTTTGAGACTTTTAGGGTTATTTTTCACTTTGTTTCCATAACACATTTTCTCATAGGTTAGTGGAAAGAAAACATCCAAAATACACATTTAGGTGTTTATTTTTTTACTTTGGCAATATGCATCTGCAGATTTCTACTAAATTCACCAAAGGTTACCATCAGATAATGCCTCATTTAAATATGTAAACATTAATTTTAAGAAAACTTGTAATACAAAAAAGAATTGTCTCAATGTGAGTAATCAACTGGGGAAGTTTCATGGTAATATCTGTTAGTTATTGTGTATACCCTATTCGCCTGTATTGTCTTCCAAAACACATCTATATAGGCCATTTTCTCGAAATTAGTTTTTTTTTCATATAATCTGAAGGTTTCTATGAGGGGTTTGTTTGTATATCATTCATAGCCTCATTTATATAACATGTTATTGACAGTATTTTCTAAACGTGTGGAGTGATATAAAGATATATCTTTCTAATTATTTATTTGTAATTAAATCATTCCCTCTGTAAAAATATTTGACTCTAATGTATCAACAAAATGAAACAAGAATTGGGAATCTTACTTTATCAATATTCAGATTACTGTTCTGGAAATGTTCATAAATGAGCCCAAAAAAAGATATTGCCTAGTTTGTATATTTAAACATAAGATTTCAGAAAACTTATAATACACAAACACATTGCCTTAATGTGTGTAATCAATAGTTTTACTCCTGGGATGTCTCCCCCTTACATCTGAAGATTAAAAAAAAAGGCAAAAGTATTAATCTGACCAGTGCATCATGGGGTTTTGTGTTGAATGCAGTGCAGCTGAGCCTCTGCACTATCGGGCAGAGATGCCAAAAAGTGTACAATATGAAAGCTTCACGAGATCAAAAGTGAGCTTGTTTATTATGAATGACTCAGTCGTCTCATTCAAGTCGGCTGCAGCTTGACTGATTTTACAGACGCATGTGTATCGGGTTATTTTCCTTAATATTTTAAGAGTTTCACGGCAAGATGATGTATCCACCGTCTGAAGAATGGGGCTGCTTAGGCTCACAATATGACTGCTGGCATCAAAGTGAGACAAACTACTGAGTCATGTTATTTGGCGCATTTCAGAAGACTGATTTTTTTTGATTTGTTTTTAAATAGTTCACAAAGGATCCAATTGACGCAACGGAGGGAGCTCAATTGTGGCTGCTTGTATCCACATTCTCATTATTTCAGTACCATAGACTGTAGATAAGAAGTGGACGTAGTCAGCGTGATGTCGCCCATTGGTTTGACCATAAACTCATGTTTACAATGTTTACTGAGGGAATAAATCAAGAGAGAAGTAGTTATTTTCCCATAGACTTCTATACAACCAGAGGTACTGACTCTCATGAGCCCGATGGAGCCAACGGAAGCACATCATCTCTGATGGATGTGGTTAGTTGATGCACAAATAGGCATTTTACAGGTGGAGAATTCCTTTAACTCAAAGGGGTCTGCGAGCGCTTCAAAGCGGGCTACGATGTTTACGCAATGTTTCTATTAATAGCTCCGCGATAAAACAGCACAGAAATATGGTCCAAATGTTACCGGACTCTCCGGCCTCTTCACTTCCGCTTACTTGTTTTCGAGAGATCGTACGTGATTCACACAGCGAGCTCTGGGCCTGTGACGTTTGTGTCTAGCTAAGCCTTTCACCGTGATTTTTCGATTCATGTGTCTGTCGACATTATGTGTGTGAAACTAACCAATGAACACTCAGGAAATCTCAGGACCACCTTACACTGCAAAAAACACTGCAGTTTGCAGAATTTCAAAAATCAAGGTTACATTTTTCAGCTTTAGGGCCTTATTATCTCTTTACACTGTGTCTTAGGACAATGGTGCCTCATTATATAGAGCGCTGAGATTGTTCTGCACATTTTGATACAACACATGGATATGTATCTCATATGCAAGTGCCTTTAAAAAAAGTTTTTTTCAGAAAATTACCTTAGACCTCAGGGAAATCCAATCCCCCAGACTGAGCGATTGTTTTATAAAACTGTAAATCATAGCTTGTTTTATGAAAAAAATCCCAAAACGGCTGTATTTGGATGTATTGAACACCATAGGTAATATACAAGTGAAATATATGGTTTGGTACATGAACAAATTCAAATGTCATAGATGCACGCAAATGTGCCCCAATGCAAATTTTGGAAACCTCGCCTGAATGTTCTCTGTTCTAAACCCTCTCTAACTTTGTTCTGCTTCACTTTATCAAAGTCAACCTTTGCAGAGAGAATGTTCACATATTGAGCTATGATTTGGGTTAGAGAATGTTCACATATTGTGTGATGATTTGGGTTAGAGAATGTTCACATATTGTGATATGATTTGGGTTAGTGAATGTTCACATATTGTGCTATGATTTGGGTTAGTGAATGTTCACATATTGTGCTATGATTTGGGTTAGAGAATGTTCACATATTGTGTTATGATTTGGGTTAGAGAATGTTCACATAGTGTGCTATGATTTGGGTTAGAGTTGGACCTTACAGCTGCATCATTTCAAAGAAATAATCATCAAGAAAGGGATTTATTTCTTGGCGGACCTGAACCCTTTTCATTGTTTTCTGTGTGTCATCTTCATTTACTCTTAACCAGTAATATATAGACTGATATTTACACATCTGAACAAAATCTCACACGTGTACCTTTTATTATAACACCAACATTATTCAAATAGCCCTAGTGGTTGCAGAGATACACTCTTTTTAGTTTGGGGATGACATTTTTGAGGAAAGGGCCTAAAAATAGATTTTTAGTGGTTAAATCCTCAGAGTAAAAATATCTTACTGTAAAAACTATCAGTCAAAAGAAACCGAACCAAAACATTTTTAGCCCTTCACTCTTATCCCGCCCTTGTTATCTGCAACTAATACAGTAATTATGGAAACAGAAGCTCCAAAAGTGAATCTTCCGGAGGCGGTGACAGAAACATGTCATGCGAAGCCGCCCGAGGACGGAATTAAAGTGAGCCGTGACGAATGAAATGAGCCCGCAACGGTGGATCCTTCAAGGCAAAAAAACAAAGACGTCAAACACACAATTATAATCCCGACACTTGCCACTGACGAGCTCAACGAGAACATGTCATATAATTTACACATGAATTACGCATTCATCGAAGCGTGAACCCCGCTCCGAATGTTGAAGACACACCGCCGTCCATCTGGGCACACGACAGGAAATGTAGTTTATTTAGTCGATGTTGAGGTTATCCTGCAAGACCAGAAGCTTTATTCGTGCGACAGCTTGTGTTAGAACTTCAATTTACCCCCTCAGACATCTGGTGTTTCCTGCTGAGAGAGAGAGAGCCTTAGAAGGTATGTATTGATCCCGAGACCCGTGTCCTCCATTAAGCTACGAAATAGTCAAAACCCAGCCTCAGAGGAAGAACTAAGCGCTGCTAAAGTCTGCTTTGGTCTTGACTGATGCGGCTTTTGAACAAAATTGAATTACGTCAATATTCTGAAGGTGTTGTTTTCATGGTTGAACTGTTGAGGTGAGACATTTTTATATGAGCTGCTGAGGTTTCATCTCTCAGACGTGTGTCATGGAGGAAGGAAAGCAGAGAATCTCTCAAACACAAGCTCATGTTGCAGTTGATCACGCAGGTTTAACAAACATATATTATTCTTTGAAGTCTCACTGGGATACATCGCTATGAATTTAACTGGCGATAACTCCGTCTTCCCGGAAAAAGTCCAGCAGAGCCCCGGCAAAAAAAAGAAGAAGATGCAGAGATGAGTTGCAGCTTACAGTTGAAATCCTCTGGAATCCGAGCGCGAGCAGACAGAAAATGTAATGCTGGAGCTGCTTTATTACTCACAACTCTAATCCAACCCAACAACTGCTCTGCTTCGTGTAGAGCATGACTCTGTGCTTCCTGTGCAGCTCAATGAGTAGAACAAAGCACCAATGATCGCAGGGTTAGAGGTTCAACTCCTATGAGAGAAAGCCAAGGTAAACACATGCAAAGTGCTCGAGGCCTAAAGCAAGTAATGGTTGTGGTAAATATGTATCTTTCAACCTGGACCCTGTTTTTGTGTCTAATTTGACTAATGGGGAGAACACTTTTTTGTATACGTCCAGTACTGGAATGCAATGTAAATGCTCAGGGCAACCCACCGTCATTGAACATCCACTAATGTGCTTTTTTTCACTGAAAAATGTCTCTGGTAAAATTTCCATAATGTTGTTGGACACAATCTGAGTGGCAAAAAATAAGCACTTCTAGTGGAAAAATAGCCTCAAGCGGCTCGTTTAGCGGCTGCCAGCTGCAGCTATCTCCCTTAATACCGGATCAATTTCAACAATTGTCATTCCCATTCGTCACTTAGAAAGAAAACATGGGAAATAAGGTTGAAAAGACAATCAATCAATAGGATATATTTAACACTCACAAGCTGTGTCTGTCGTTCATGCCTAAATCCCACATTTTCTGGAGATGGAGCTTCAACAAAAGTTGAATCAGAAAGACATTAATTTCCCCCCAAATCTTCTACTTTTTACTTCCCCTAAAGACGACATTTTTGTCCATTTAGGCATGTTCTCGCTTCCTTCTCAATGCTATCAGTTTGTGATTGGAACATCATCAGCCGATTAAAGGGACGTTATCAGTGGTTATCAATAACGTCTTAATGCTTCAGATGTGACAAACTACCATGTTGTGAAAGTTCAAGAGAAACTCAACGTTGTGAATTTAAACAAAACAACTTGAGGTGAAGGCAACACTACACGGTTGGGTTTAGAAAAAGATGGTGTTATGGTGGGTTATATTACGTAAGATGCGTAACAATCAGTATTCTCCTGGGTGAAAGTCCTGTGTTTGTTTGACACATCCATTCCCTCCAACCAGGCTCTTCATACCACGTCACCTGACTTCCTGCTTTGGCTTCCCATTGGCTACCATTGAATTTCATTTCACTGGAAAAAAAGAATCAAAATTCTCTGCTGAACTTTGACTTGCAAAGGTACATCATTTATCAACAGGCAAAATGTTATCCTGATGCAAATCAAATTGCGGTAAATCCAAATTGAATACACAATCACATTTTCAAACGGTTTGGTCAGGGATTCTGGGAGATTTTGAGTTGTGTCAAGATGGTACCATCATTGTGAGGCTAATGGAAGTCAAGGCGGTACAATTAGATATTATAGCTTCTTCTTCTTCTTCTTCTTCTTCTTCTTCTTCAGCACCTATTTACCTTCGCCTTAGTTTGGATGACAATTCCTTAAGATGAGTGACAACTTTGAATGCAAGACACTGACAGAGGGGAATCCAACGATCCTGCACCTTGCAGCCCGCAGCTTTAAAGAACCCGCGACTCATTAAAGATTAAGGGAGGTCTTCACACGGGTGACTTTCTTCTGAGGTGAAAATAGGAATCTCGGTGTGTGATCCAAAAAAAGATCTACATGGTAGCAGAGATTTTTTCCCCACATACCTCTCTCTTGAGAATTATATATATTTAATTGGCTGAGAAGGCAAGGTTGGAGACGGGAAGTAGGGGAACAAGCGCCCTACGGCATAGTGTGGGTTTCTAATGCATCCATTGAACCTCCTTGTTGATGCGTTCCAGGACTCACCTGTACGGTACGTCAATGTCTGGTCAAAGCATTTGTTTTTTTTAACTGAACCAGAGAACAGTGACTTTTGAAACACTTCTACAACAAGTGGGGCATATTAGACACACAACATCCCTCACCCTGTCATGCTGACACAATGTGAGTATCAAAGGATGCTGCGACAGAAACTCAAATGTCTAGTTCCCGCCCACGTGTTCTCTCTCCAAACGTGTCTAAAGCGGCAGCTCGGCCAGTGTCTCTACGCTTTAAACTTTGCCGCTCTAGGCGACCCTCTAGCGAGCGTTTTTGCACGCGTCAGTTTGCATTTACGTGCAATTGTCGTTTCAAAATTAGCTGCCAAAACACAACTTGGTCAGGTTTAGGCAACGAGACTGCTCGGTTAATATCAGGAAAGGCTTGTGGTTTGGGTTAAACTTAGTATGTTTGTTGAGTGGTTAAGTAAGCGACGTTACGTAAGCGACGTTACGTAAGCGACGTTACCTAAGCGACGTAGTAACGTTACGTAACATTGCACGACTTAAAATAAGCGGCATGTTCTCATCCCAACGTGTCACGCTTGGTCGTCGGTGTCACTTTCTAACACCCTGGGGAGCTCCATCACGTCAAACTATGACGCTCCACTACGGTCGCAGAAAACAGGCGGTTAACGTTGTGAATTCAACGTACCGGTTGGGCTTAAAATAAGTACGTAAACTAAGTAAAAACGATTTAACTTAAAAATAGCTCAACCACTTCAGTAAATGAACACCAGTCTCCTGGTTGGTTTGGTATTTGACATCCTGGGAATGTGAACGGGCTTTAATTTAAGTCAACCTTGACTTTTAGTTTCACAGTCAGAAAAAAACAGAGTGTTTGTTTAACTGCAAGCAATTCTTACTTGAACATTACGCTTCAAAGTAGACAAAGTGAGTTATTGAAGTGACCAGAACATTCTCGCTAAAGTGCAACAGGTGAAAAGAAAAGTAACTGTGAAGAATGAACGGTATATACACACGAATGGGAAAGTGTCTACATGTGTATGTCAGAGTCTCCTCCTATCACTGCCTTTAGCGCAATAGAAATATGTGGAGAGGCCGTCAGAACAGTAGCAACCCATCTCCTATCAGCCCCCTCAGAGCATCCTGCCATGTCACGTTGTTAACAGAGAACAATGCAATGAATATCACTTTCAGACTTTGTCTGAACAATGTTGGCATCGTCCGTTTCTGCAAACCATGTCATTGAATGTTGACGTCTATGAGTCATATCTGCCTCCCGTCAGGCTGCAAGAAACGCCAATGCCACGTGGTTAACGTTGTGAATCGATTGGTTAGGTTTAGGCTACGCAACTATTTGGTTATAAGGCAAGAAAAAAGATCATGGAATGTGTTAAAATAACAACATCATAACGTAACAGTAACAATGTAACTAAAGCAATTAAATAAAAAAACTTCCAGAGCGGACTCTTTTAATTAAACAAGCCGCGGCTACTGCCTCCCTTTGGAGGACTGTACTGCTCGTTACACTTATTGCACCACTAAACTTTCCACAACGTTTATTATACCACAAAACTTTACATTTTGGAAGCAACAATGCCAACATTTTATCCAGTCGACTGGGCGGCTGCAGCTGGACTGATTCCAGCACAGCTGTTCCTGGAGTTGACTAATCACTGAAGGATGACTGAAGTCTGTCCAATCAGGCCACTTGGATGCATTTGGAATGAAAGGCTCGTCTCAGCAGGTTTACCTCAGTCGAACTGCAGGAAGTTACTGGTGGTGACTAATCAGGCTCCAGCATTGCCAGTTGTTCAAACTCAAGAAATTGACCTAAATACACCAATTTGGTCCAATTTAAAACAAACAAAGACGTTTAATGGGTATCTGAAACAATGAAGAGTCTCTTAAATCTGTTAATCTGTGGGAGAACAGTTCAACTTCTTGAAAGCAGCCATAGTGTATTTCAAACCAACCCTTGTACTAACACATGTAACAACTACTATGTAAAATAATGAGCCTTGTAATGGAACGACAAGGCTCAGTTTCTGTTCACGTCTAGCAATATTATAACCTTTATTGGATCGGATGCAAAAGAAGACCCAACGAAACACAGACAATCACCATCAAGAACAATCACATTCATCTCTAAAAAGGCTCAACACTCCAAGACATAGACAAGATGTACTGCAGTATCTTGAGAGTAGATGTTATCCAGCGACTAGAGTCATAGAATCAGACTTCCAGTGATTGTTGGTTGTCTGCCAAAACCTCAGAGACACATCGGCATCGAACTGCTCATCATCTGCCTCGTTTCGAGGGACAAAGGGAAATGTGACTCCACTAACACTCCACAATGACGTGAAAGGCTTTAAGATGGGTTGATTTGCAGGTTAAATTGCATCTTAAAGCGCTTCTCAATTTATTGTTGTTGTTTTTTACCGCCAATTGGCTTGAAATGGCGAGAAACAGAACACAATCCCGTCTGTCATTCACTGGCAATGTTGTTGTCTGTGCATACTTGTGTGTGTGTGCAATATCCTCACGGGTATGTATCTTTATGTGTGTGATTTGAGAACGAGAGAAAGACATCTGTGGATCCTCCTCCCCTCGAGGGAACGAGGCGTCCCGCTCGGTTCTTTATCAGGCTCTCTGGGCTTTGATGAGGCTCCTGCTGTCTCCTCTAAACCGCTCTGATAAAAACCAAAGAGTAGCGGGCGGCCCGGTTACGCGCATCGTGATTGTGACTCGATCTTCAAAGGAAAATCCTGTGAAACCTTTGATGCTCCCTTCGCTCCCCAGTCCAGAGAGACACGGTGAGGAGCGAGCTGGCGGAGGCTTCCTCCAGGATATTCCGTCAGCTGTTTTTAGTCTGAGTTTAAACCGAGAGGCCAATCTGTTGCCACGTCTGTTCATATAAAACAGTGTTGCACTGCAACAGGTTACGGGTGGAGTCGCGCGCCCAAGACCATTCAGCATGTCGGTACAACTATCGCGGTGTTTTTTTCACAACTAGATCAACAGTTGATTGATCTACGATCCTTGATAGCTCAAAGATGGGGCTCTGGTCACCAACATGCAAAGGGGCCCGCCTATACATCTCAGCAAGACACACACTTTGTAGTTGTTTAGCCTCTTTTTTGTGCTCATTTTTGTGTCTCTTTTTGTTGCCTTTTGTCTCGTTGTTGCTTTGTGTCTCATTGTGTTTCTTTTTTTTATTGCCTTACGTCTCTTTGTAGTTAGTTTGTGTCTCTTTGGAGTCATTCTGTGTCTCTTTGTAGATGTGTGTTATCTCTTTGTAGTCACTGTGTTTCTCTTTGTAGTTCTTTTGAGTTTCTTTGTAGTCCCTGTTTTGTGTCGCATTGTGGTTGTTTGGCCCGCTTTCATAATCAATGTAAGTGTGGGGTGGCTGTAGCTCAGGGGGATGAGTGGTCGTCCCGCAACCACAAGGTAGCCGGTTCGATCCCCAGTCCCCCATAGCTCACATGTCGAAGTGTCCCTGAGCAAGACACTTAACCCCTAATTGTTCCCCATTGCTGAGTCTACGGTGTATAGAGCAAAAATGTAAGTCGCTTTGGATAAAAGCGTCAGCTAAATGTAATGTAAGTGCTTGTGGTCTCGCTGTGTCTCTTTGAGGCTGTTTTTCATCTCTTTGGAGTCTTTATAGTCTTTTTGTGCCTCTTGTAGTTGTTTTATGTTTTTTTTCCTGGTTGACATTTCTATAATTAAAGGCCCTGTCTGGTGTCCCGTAGGCCCGTTCAGTAATCCATCAATGCCCTTATGGTTCATAAAATACTTGTGATATCCAACAATTCATTTGTTAATGAGGACATCTTTCATTTGACTTTCTTTGAATATAAGAAAAGCTGTTTAAATAAAATTTGTTGGAGACTCTCGACTCCTGCTGCCAACCATCTGACCGTACCGCAGGACTCTGACTCCCTCCTGATCGCATCGGTGTTGTTCAGCGTCAGACTCTGTGCTCAAATCATCAGGTGAGCAAATACAAAGAGCACTTCCCAGCAGGTATCAATGAGGCATCACATTTATATCACAGCGAGGTTTAAACATGCTTCAAGCAACAGCTCGCTAGAAAGAACAACCTTGTCATTGTGTTATTTCAGTCTGTCGTATGGTGGCTTCTTATGGACTAAAGCCATAGCAAAACTCTGGAAAAAAAGCTGACTAAACTGATCCCTGATTTAGCAGAGAGCGAGAAGGAGTTCATTGCGATAGACACCAGACTCTTGACCCGTAAAACGATCAAAACCTAGACCACCGTGTCGTTTATCTGCTACAATTCTCATTTCCTTTCGGAGGACAAGGATAGAAACGCTGACTTCCTTTGCCCTCATGAAGAAATACAATTTGATCTTTCGTGCACCTACTGTGGATAGGAGTACTATTATTAAAAGTGCAAAAAAGCAAGAAGCAACGGAGTGGAAAGCAATGGGGAACTGAAAGAAAACACTGAAAATAAATGTTGTGTAATATCGCCAAACTATCACAAGGCTGGATGTGCCTCATAGCACATGTTTACAATGGTGTGTTTGAGGTTTAACACTCAAAAAGATACGTAAAGACCAGGCCGAGTAAGTGTGTATTCTATCACAAGTTAAACACCACAAAGTAACTGGAGGCCATGGACAGCTCCACAGGAAGGAAGCTAAGTGTGGCAGAGAATCGTATTTTCCAGTCCAGGCGCTCCAGTCTATTGGATCACGGACCCGGTGACACTGCTGACTGCTCAGCAATCGGCAGTGGAGCCTTTTGATCCGGTCACGCTGACAGAGGGAGCCTCTACTTGGAGGAGAAGAAAAAATACATTTGAAAAGCAATTGGTTCCCACAGAGGAGCCAAAGAAGTGAAACCAAACAGGTGCATGCTTGGGCTCGCCGTTGGGTTTTCTGTTCCCCTCCCCCAGGGGGCTCGAGAAGCACAATCAGATCCTGAGACTCTCACCTGCTGATGTACTCCAAACCCATGAGGCATTTAAGCTTTTTACCGTTCACGCTCAAAAACTGTTGAAGTTTCACTGCTGTATTTTGTTGTCGTTTCCAAGTTTATTGTAAAAAAAAACATCAAATTGCAATCGCACTGCAGCAGCTTACTGTTTAAATCTCCTACGGTTCTGCCGAGCGAAGACCGTGGGCTCGTTCGAGATGAGCCAGTTCTGCGCAGAATCGATCGCCGGCGATCGGCGCGCAATGCATGCTGGGTAGATTTTAGTCCGACTTGGTCCCGACTCGCTCTGACGTCATGCACACGTGGTCAACGATAATCCCACGAGAGCGAGGCGGCCGTCGATTTCAGAGCCGGGCGCTGCAGTAGCTCTCCATCGAGTGAGTGACGCAGTGCAAATCATATCCAGCACCCGGACTATAAGCACTGGCGCCCCCCAGGGATGTGTGCTCTCTCCACTGCTCTTCTCCCTCTACACCAACGACTGCACCTCAGGGGACCCATCTGTTAAACTCCTGAAGTTCGCAGACGACACAACGGTCATCGGCCTCATCAGCGACGGGGACGAGTCTGCGTACAGACGGGAGGTTGAACAGCTGGTCCTCTGGTGTGGTCAGAACCACCTGGAGCTGAACAAGGCCAAAACTGTAGAGATGACAGTAGACTTCAGGAGGAGCCCCCCAACACTACCCCCCCTCACAATACACAACAGCACTGTTTCTGCGGTGGAGACCTTCAAGTTTCTGGGATCCACAATCTCCCGGGACCTGAAGTGGACCGCCAACATCAACACCATCCGGAAAAAGGCCCAGCAGAGGCTGTACTTCCTGCGCCAGCTCAGGAAATTCAACCTGCCTCAGGAGCTGCTGATCCTGTTCTACACCGCCATCATCCAGTCTGTCCTCTGCTCCTCCATCACTGTGTGGTTTGGATCGGCCACCAAACAGGACAGAGTCAGACTACAGCGGATCGTCAGGTCTGCAGAGAGAACCATTGGTTCCAGCCTGCCCTCCATCCTGGACTTGCACACCGCCAGTCAGGAAGCGGGCTGTAAAGATCACCACAGACCCCTCACACCCTGGACACAAGCTGTTCCAACTCCTCCCCTCTGGAAGGCGCTACAGAGCACTGTACGCCAAAACCACCAGACACAGAAGCAGCTTCTTCCCACTGGCCGTCACTTTGATGAACAGTTAAACAGACTCTTCATCTGCACTATCTGCACTTTTTTGTTGTTTTACTACTGTCTTTAATGTCCTTTTTATATTTTTATATTTATCTTGTATATTGTGTGTGGAAAAAAAGTACGAGAGCCAGTGAAACCGGAGTCAAATTCCATGTATGTGAAAATTTACATGGCCATTAAAGCTGATTCTGATTCTGATGGGAAAGGTCTGGCTGTCGCCACATCAGAGAGCTGATTGGCTCTTAGATCTGACAGCAAACACCACGTGTTCTAGAAAATCCTTATTTTATGTGTAGTTGTAATACTTAACGCTGGATTGTTGACTATTAGTCTCATGTTTAATCTAAACACATATATTGTATGGTTGATAATACAAAAACGTATTTATATAACACACATCAAAACCAGTAGTAAAGTATTTCACAGGCAGACATAAAAATAACAAAGGATGCATCTACACACACGTTTCTACATAAATATATATTTACAAACACATATGAATAAATCCAAACGTGATCTGTAAACTACAAGAAGCCTAAAGTTTGTAACTAACAGGAAGTCATTTTTTTGTGACTTCCTGTGTGTACTTTGAAGACAGCCTAAAACTGTCCGACTTGATGGCAGTTTCTTGTCAACGCCTCCTGCTGCGGCCGCTGCTCTCGTCTGGATTCCAGGCGAGAAGCAGCTCTAACGAACGAGCTGAGGTGTCTTAAACTTGTATTATCTCTACTGACCAGCAGGGGGCGAAAAAGTCAGATTGTATAGAAGGCTATGGGAAAATGACTCTACTTCTCTCTTGATTTATCCCCTCAGTAAACATTGTAAACATTAGTTCATAGTCTCAAGCTCTAGGTTCAAGTCTTCTTGTTGCGTGTTCTTTTCTCGTTTTTCAAATTGAGCTTTTCTTGCTATAATAGTACCACGTACAGCCGACGTCATTAAGAACATGCGTGTGCATGCTGGCAACAGATGTGGCGTATCTGTGGATAGCTTGCTAACACAGCCATCCAGTTGTGTTAGCAAGCTTTAAACACTGAGTTAACATTGTTAACAACTTCAAAATGTCTGGTTGTTGCGTTGTCAGAATCGATATTTCAACAGTGGACTCAAATTCTAATAAAGTTAGGATATTGACAATTGACATTTACAAAGTTAACACGGTAACTCGTTAAATTGAAACTGTTAAACATGTTGACTGCCTCTTATTGCCATTGTGAAACTCCAGAAACTCAAACTCTCTTCCTGATGGCAGCAGTACACATACAGTATATAGCAAGTCAGTCACCAATTACATCACATAATATCTGGTGGTGTTATTCACCCCGGTGCCGCGTGTTGAATCCAATCAGAGGCCTGGGAAGACCTGCAGGGCTAATGCGTCAAGAAGACCCATCTCATGTGGCGTGATTGGAGTCCTTTTATATCCACACAAAAAATGGGCTACAAAGCTGAGGTGATGTAAACAGCCTTGAGCACCGAAACATCATGATGTAAGGATTGGCGGTTGTGTTCATCATCGCAGCCGCTTCGTGCAATCGACCGCTTTTTGGGATTCCTACCCCTGTTTGTGTTACTCATGCTCTACATGTGCACTTTGGACTCAAGAGAACAACACAAACACAAATGAGTGACTCAGACAGCGTCAACAAAAACACACCTGAAGTGAAACAACATTACCTTAGAAATGGTGCCATTTGTTTTGTAGCAACAACATTATATGCTGTAACTATACACACTATACATAAATACACGATTACATTAAAGGAACTTGTTATTTTCCTTGATGTTGTCAGACATGCAATAATGTGTTATGCCTAATATATATTAATATGTTCTCCAATGTTTAGTCACTATTTGATCATGTGACGAGACAATACAGTAGTGTGTGTGTGTGTGTGTGTGTGTGTGTGTGTGTGTGTGCGTCCCAACCCAGTATTTTTCTTGTTTTTAATTTGAAGCTCAATGTTCTCAACTACTTTTTGAGGTGAATATAAATATGGAAGCCATCGCTCTTCCCAGCATGTGAAATGTATCACACCCGGGGGAAACGTTTCCTGAACACATCTTTCTCATTTGCTCCTTCGCTCACTGCAGTCCAGGTTATTACGGTCAGTATTATAGGTTTTTATGAGCAAGTCAAGACAAGTTTATTCGTAACGCACATTTCAACAACAAGGAGATTCAAAGTGCTTCACATAAAACCATTAAAAGCTTCGAAACACAATGCAGAAGAAAACTAGATTGAAAACAATTAAGAACATTCAAGAAGCAAAAGATAGATTACAAGTTGCAGTGCGGTTTAAGAAATACAATGCTGTAGTGAGATGCAGAAATTGATTAATATCCTTGAATCTGACAGCATGTCAAATGTTCAACGCAACACACGGTTATGTTTCTCTCTCAAGCAGCTGTGTTCAAATAAAGATGGTTCCCTCTCAGTCTCAGAGTTACGATTAGAAGATTGACTCATATCAGTGTGCCAGCAGCCGGCTAACTTAGCTTAGCACAAAGACTAGAAACAGGGCTAACAACACAAACACACTTAACATTACATTTAGCTGACGCTTTTATCCAAAGCGACTTACATTTTTGCTCTATACACTGCAGACACAGCAACGGGGAGCAATTAGGGGTTAAGTGTCTTACTCAAGGAGACAACGACATGGACTAGCGGAGCCAGGGCGCAAACCACCAACCCTCTGATTGAAAGACGGGGATGCTAACCACTTAGCCACAGTCTCCCCCAACACACACACACACCTACACACACACCTACACACACACAAACAGTCCCTCAAACTGTTCAGAAAGTGTTACATGACATTCCTCACTCATGTGCAGAAACATGCCAAAACACACACATACGCCCATACTTCAGATACTCGTGTCACCTGCTCCCTCAGCGACATAAACACACACACACACACACACACACACACACACACACACACACACACACACACACACACACACACACACACACACACACACACACACACACAGGCCACACACTGTGAGCAGTGGCCTCATTTATAATAAAAGTCAGTAAGCAGAGAGAGAAAGTCGAGGTCCCAACAGCTTGCAGAGATTTGGAGATCAATCAACACACAACAACAAACTGGCCCCAAGCTCCAGTGGCAGCCCAGCATGCATCTCTCTCCCTGTCACACACACACACACACACACACACATGAAAAAGACATGCAGTCCAACCCCTATGTCATACATGAAACATTGCACACAGCTAACCCACATACAGCTGCAGTAATGGGATCAGGAACAAACACTGTGATCCATAATAATAATAATAATAATAATAATAATAGTAACACAAAGACAGAAACAACATACCGAAAAGTTTAGAATTCAATCGGATGTCACAACGTTAAATATGAGCAGAACAGATTCAAGTCAAACCGCTTTATGATGCTTTTATGCCCAGATGATGAACAGATGGGAGAAAAATGTGATCGTGAGCGTCAACTGTAAAGGTGAGCGCTCTGCAGTACACTCAGGATTATAACACATGGTGACCTCCAACCTTTACTTTTATCAGTGTGACCAAAAGGTTGCTGGGTCAAATCCTAACATGTGAAAATATGTTAATTCAATTCTTAAGAATGAAACGTTAGATCTTGACGTTGTTTTTCATTGCACTGTTTTTTTTTATAGATTTCTTTCTTTTTTGATGGATTTTTTTTTCTTTTAAGGTTCGACTTAAATCAAACGGCTGCAGCTTTTTGCATTCCAATGTTTCTTTGGTTCTTTTACCTGCTTTGGTTTTTAAAAATAGTTTCCCCCTCCTCATGAATAATAAACAACCTTCTTCTGACTCAATTGGATGCATTTGTTGAATTAAAGAAGAGTCTGGAGCTTGAAAGGCTCCCGTCTTAAAAGTTGATGAGCTGGCGTTCATCCAGCCGGTCCTGAGCTACTAAACTTCCTGTCTCTCCGCGTCACACAAACACAGAAGTCCCCGAGCAGGGGCATCGAACCATTTCACTCCAACGTCTCTTTGCTCACTTTATTTTCCCTTTCAGGGGAACTGGATCGGGCGTCACCCGACAAGTCGCTCCGGGTCAAATGAGACATTTATTAACCGCAAATAATAGAAAATTAAAGACGACCACGTGCAGAGAGAGAGGCTTCCTGTGGACAGGCAACTTAAAGACTGAGAGAAGTAAACGGCAGGACGACAAATGGAGGAGGAGGAGGAGGAGGAGGAGAAGAAGAAGAAGAAGAAGAAGAAGAAGAAGAAGAAGAAGAAGAAGAAGAAGAAGAAGAAGAAGAAGAAGAAAATACAAATAAAAGGAGGACAGCTGAGTAAATGACACACCAACAACATCAGCAGGAGGCAGGCATCATTTATGTATGTGTGTGTGTGTGTGTGTGTGTGTGTGTGTGTGTGTGTGTGTGTACAAAATGTAATCTTGCAGGGACTCACACAAACGCACATGACTGTTACACACTATAACAAACACACACGCAGAGCAGTGTACAGTTGACACACACAGCAGCAGCACAATTGCGTAGTCTCTTTCTCTCTGAAACACACACACACACACACACACACACACACACACACACACACACACACACACACACACACACACACACACACACACACACACACACACACACACATACCCTTTACTCGCCGCCTGATGACCCCTAAGCGGCACTTGAGTTGAACGGAGAACATCCTTTCCTCTCTCCTCTTTATCGTCTTCCTGCTTTCTTTCTTTCTCTCCCTCCTCTTCCCCCTCCTCCTCCTCCTCGTCTTCCTCTTCCTCCTCAGTAAGACATCAGTGTGAGCCGAGCGAGGGATGAGAGAGCGAAGGAGAAGAGAGCAGCATCAGAGCGTTGGCCGGTCACATGGCGAAGGACAGAGAGAGAGAGCAAGCAAGTCCTTTTTTTCTTCCTCTGACGGGGAGAGAAGTGGTTTCACAGTCTTCCTCTGTCTCTCACTCTTTACTCTCTCTCTCTCTCTCTCTCTCTCTCTCTCTCTCTCTCTCTCTCTCTCTCTGTCTTTCTTTCTGTGTGGGAAGTAGTAGTGTAAAATTAAGCTGCCTCCTCCCTCTCCCTCTCTCTCCTCTTCTTCACGCTCTTCCTCGTGCCTCGGTTACTTTCTTTCACCTCGCTCCACCTCTCTTTCCTCCCTCTCTCCGTCTTTCCTCCCTGATCCTCTCTTTTATCGGTCTGTCTGTCACACTCTCGTAATCTTTCATCCTCAGGAATTTCTTCTGGCTTATTTTTTCCTCTTCATCTTTTATGTCTGCTTATTTTTTTACGTTTGTTATATGCCCCCTTTTATTTTTCCATTGGCTCTCTTTATCTTTCTTTCTTTTTATGTTCTCTTTTATAACCACTTTTCTTCCTTTCTTCCCAAAGTCGTCCTTCGCTTTATAAAGTCACACTAGCGGGGAAACCCTGTATATTTATTTATTTATCAGTGACAGTGCAATTTACTGGCCTAATATTATCAGTACAAATCAACAGAAAAAAAACACTATATAGTACAACACTGTACAACACAATACTACACAATACGATACAATACGATACAATATTACACAATACGATACAATATGATACAATACGATACAATACGATACAAAATGATACAATACGATACGATACAATACGATACGATACAATACGATACGATACAATACAATACGATACAAAACGATACAATACGATACAAAACAATACCAAATGATACAATACGATACAATACGTTACAGATTTGTGAAAACAATGAGAGTATATAACGGCAGTGCCAGAGATGAGGTAGTATGGACATTCACGGTTTGGCTTAAAGTGACCATGACATTGAAGTCAAATTAACAAGCAACAAAAAGTGGCTGATTTCAAAAGCTTAAAAAAGTTAATTGTGAAAAAAGTTCACTTCAACCGCCGTGGTTCCAATAGCACGACACCGATGAGCTCTTCGGCAATATTGGTTGGCTGAGTGGTGGATCAGTGGGTTGGTTCAACACTTTTGGTCCAGACTCAAAAAAACGTTTTAAATATTTAATGGATTGCCGTGAAATTCTGTAGAGATATTCATGCTCACTAACTTTTCCTCCGTCGCCACTATAACTTTTATATTTTTGGTTTTAAGTGACATATCTCGACTATTTGACGGATCGATACTAAATTTGTTGGAAACATTTTGTCCCTTTGGATGAACCCTCATAAATTTGGGATATCTATTTTTCTTCCTAGGGGGCACCAGCAGGTCAAAGCTTTGAATCGTCTTGTGAAATGGACGGATTGACAAAATATTTGTCAGTCGACATGCATTCATGGTCCCCAGAGGATAAATTGAGGTTGAGCAGTTGAAAGTGTTGGAAAATATAAAAGTTTAACTGATAAGAGCTCCAGAGAAGCAATTAAGCAATCGGCAAAGTTATTACAAATGACAAAATATGTTTAATTTAACAGACCATCCAGTAGTTTGTGAAACATTTCACTCCAAACCAACAACTGCTCAACCTCAATTTATCCTAACACTAATGGCCTTTCCATCAGCCTCAGATGTTCTGCCGTTCCCGTCATGTGTGAAACCAAGTCAACGTTGACTCATTTTACGTTGGTTTTGTTACTTAACTTTGCCAGATATTCACCAAACATACGTATTCACTCAAAACACAATGTTTTCCAAATGCTAACCAAGAACCTTTTGTTGCGCAAGTACACCTAAAAACTAAGTAAACCTACTTTGGAAGTGTATTTTTTTAAGAGAAACTATGTAACTGGTGGAAATGACACGCCCAAAACTGACATCAAAGGGATACCAAGAGCGCCCTGGTTTAAAGCTTAAGGCCACTGACGTCAGTATGAGTGACGATGTGTTGGGAGTCCGACTCAGTCGATTTTGCCGTCGCCATCTTGGATTACGCTCGTCGCCATTTTTGTTTTTTTTGCTACCAATGAAAGGATGTTACCATACTTGGAATGCGTAGGAGTGACGTAGAGACTCCGTGTATGGCTCTGGTAGTGTCAGCGACCTGTCAATCACCTTGTAGCCCCGCCCCTAAAGCGTCCCCTGCTTTATGGTCTGTTTGACTCTAAATGACCATAATTTACTAAATGAACATCATGCTGTATTGAAGAAGACTTGAAACTAGAGATTGAGGCATAAACTCATGTTTACAATGTTTACTGAGGGAATACATCAAGAGAAGTAGAGTCATTTATATAGACTTCTATACAACCAGAGGAGTCACCCCCTGGTGGTCAGGAGAGAGAATGCAGCTTTAACACATGAAGCATAGACTTCTATACAACCAGAGGAGTCACCCCCTGGTGGTCAGGAGAGAGAATGCAGCTTTAACACATGAAGCATACACTTCTATACAACCAGAGGAGTCGCACCTTGGTGGTCAGGAGAGAGAATGCACGGTATACATATAAGAATATGCGCTTGCATGTATGTAATTGGCCGTTGCGTTGCAGCCAAAGTTGAGCAACTTTTTTGCCAACTGGCTTCCCTCAAATGTATGAGAGAGCTCAGTTTCTCTCACACGGGGCTCATGTCGGTCTGAACGGCTTCTTCCTTTGTCATTTCCCCTGGAAATAAGAAATAAATAAATACTTTTTAAAAAGCCAGTTTTCTTTTCTTCAGTAATGAATTCCTTTATCTATTTCACTTCTTTACAGTGAAAATAATACGACTTGTCTATACCTGTCTCTGGTTTATTCCTCAATCTTTTTAAATTCTCTCTCTCTCTCTCTCTCTCTCTCTCTCTCTCTCTCTGTTGCCATCTCCCCCCAACACTAATCTCCATACAGGCTCTTTTTCACCTCCCTCGCTCCAAATCATATTCTGCAGGGCTCCAAATTCTGACAATCCACCTCTCTCTCTCTCTCTCTCTCTCTCCCTCCCCTGCATTATGCGAGTCTCTCTCTCTCTCTCAGTGTCATGGTAACAGTGCTGAGGGGGTGGAGGGGTTGAAGGGTAAGCTATAGCAGAAATGACTGAGAGATCAAAGGAGCAAATGGCCAGGCTCGGCAGAGGACGGGAAGAAGAGCGAGATGAGGATGTGAAGGCCGAGGAGGTGGAGGTGTGTTCAGAAGAGGGGAGGAGGAGGAGAAGAAGTGGAGGAGGAAGAGAAGGAGAAAGAGAAGGAGGGACGAAGCCATAAAGCGATATGGAATGAAGACACACATAGCAGTGAAGAGGCAGGACGTTGAGGAAACAGTGGGCACCAGATCAGAGAAGACGCTTTTCTCACATTATTCTCTCACATAATTCTCAATATGTTTGGGAATGTGTCACAGCGTTATGAGCGAGGAAGCCGTTTCTGAGTCAGAGGCTGAGAGATGCAGCTCAGTGTGTTACGCTGGATGGACCGGCACGTCCACACAGCAACCGTCTATTTCAGCTTCTACGTGTCTATTTTTCGGTTGATTTTATATTCAGAGAATCACTTCAGGAGAAGAGAGAAGTCAATACGCCGGAGTCTCTGCTTGCTGTCAAATCGAAGAAGAAATCCTTTTTATTCGTCATAGTACATACATACACGAAATGTGTCCTCTGCATTTAACCCATCCTTAATGTCTTAAGGAGCAGTGGGCAGCCCTGTGAGGCTGCCCACTCATCCCGCCCCAATCAAGTCTTATTATTATGGGCTCACACATAAAGATTTACAAAATATATATATTTGGAGAAGTGGTTCATATATTTAATATGTGCTATTTGGGAAAACACGGATCGGAGATCTCCGCCCACCTCGCTGCTCTGCCCACCTTGTTGCCCCGCCCACCTTTCTGCTCCGCCCACCTTGTTGCCCCCGCCCACCTCACTGCTCTGCCCACCTGGCTGCCCCGCCCACCTCACTGCTCCGCCCACCTGGCTGCCCCGCCCGAAGCCCGAGTAGCTGAGCCAGTGCAGGAGGGAAGGGAGGCACTGGAGAAACCAGAACCAGACACCTGCTGCGGTAAAACGAGAGGGTTTCGAACACTACCGCTTTCGTCCACAGGGGCCGCCATAATCCACAAAAACTAAAGTTCCTCGTAGCAGCTTTAATGTCACCACAAACCTGTGTTCTGTATTAAACCAACACTTCGGTCTTTCTCCAAGTGCTGGGAAAGCCTTATGTCAACCGGCATGTTTTTTGTTTTTTTATAATGCAAAGGGTGGATTTTTTGTTGCAAGATCAGATATTTTTGTGGCAAACAAATGAAATACCTTGACTACGGATATTTTCAGACTTGCCAGATATGTCAATTAACAACATGTCCATCTTATGATAATGAGGCGGGCATTATTTTCACTCAATCAGCTCAATGCTGGAGGATTTGGCGTCACCTTTGACCTTAAGGTGTGCGTGGACATAAAATCTGAAAGAGGTTGATTTCGATCAGTTGCTTTTAAAATGATTGCTACGGTGAAACAGAACCACATCAATCCTGAAACAGAGAAACTAAAGAAGTGAGCCAAGTGAAGCGGAAGGCCACGCAGGTGTAGATGTGGGAGTTGATTCTCGGCTGTAGATTAACATAAGAGTCCTTCGATATCAAAATTCAATTAATTCAAATTCAACAGCATTGAGCACATTTAGCTCCACTGAACAGGAAGGGCTCCGGGTATGCGGCCTTTGTTTTTATCATTATGATTCCGACGCCCCGCGAATGAACCACACAAGCCCCGCCTCCAATGAACCGTCCGTTATACAAACAGTTGACCGGCAGCAGCACAGCTGTCAATCAAATACACCCACCTCCTATAGAAACGAAACTATCTCATTAATGAAGAAATAATTATCCAGCACAATTACCGGCAGGAATGAAAAGTCCATAATGACTTAAAAATAAATATACATAATAAGAAGATGTTGACCTTTTTTGCTAATTGGTGCAATCGAGACGCAACGCCGCTTCTACACTTCCACGTTCTGCTACGGTGGCGACTTCTTGGATAATTAAAAAGTGTGAATTTATAATGTAATATAATGCAGCGGGGCTCTCCGGCACCCTGCGTGTCTCTGTTAAATGTCACTTACGTTCATCTTCTATCAAATGACGTGAACCCGACTGGAGCTCGTTTCCGCCGCGTGGTCACAACTTTCTGCGCATTGAAAACATGACCCAAGAGTAATATTGTGATGAGGTGATATGTTGAAAATGAAGTCAGAATATTTCATAGATGAATTGTGAGACTCTTTGGATGACGCACAGTTGAGCTTTTCCTCGGATGTGGACGCTGTCGGGCTAACTGTCAACACAAATACTAAATGAACTCCACCGCCCTGGTGAAGTGCAGAAGTCCGCCGTTTTTGTTTATCTTATTCTCTCGCTAATTTGAGGCTGCAAAATAATACAAAAATTGTAAAAATGAGCGACAGTAGCCGCTGGAGATCGCTGCATCAGCAGAAACAGAGCTGCTGCAGATAGAAGCTCCCTGTGTTTCTCTTTGGCTTTACAACCCAGCTGAGCAACTGATCCACATGTAGGACTCCCTCCCTGGCAATCTCACACACACACACACACACACACACTGCGCATATATGTGCACACACACTTATGCATGGATACAATAATCAAAAGAAGAAGAAAAAACAATCTAAAACCTTTTTTTTAAACCGCCTTTTCTTTCAACACAAAGAGGACTCACACAAGCTTTAAGTTGTAAACACCCTCTGTTTTTGGCTCTCGTTAGTTATTATCCGTCTCACACACACACACACACACACACACACACACACACACACACACACACACACACACACACACACACACACACACACACACACTCCGAAACATTTGCAGGCAAAGAATACACCCACACACATGTATAAATGAGCAGAGGGCACTGTAGAAACATCCACTCAAACATCTGCCTACACAACAACACAACAACACACACTAAATGTTACATTGCCTGTGGGGGAGAGAGAGAGAGAGAGAGAGAGAGAGAGAGAGAGAGAGAATTTAAAAAGCCAAAAAGAAGTTTGAGGGAAGTATGAGCACAAAAGTTATTTTCTTTCTGAGATGCTGTGTGTGTCGTTGTGGTTTGTGTGTGTTTGAAGGACTAAAACTAATTTAACAGACAAGTTCAAGGTCAACCCTCAAACAAATCAATGCTGTGGACTCCTGAGTCACAGTGACATCATCGCCTCTAAGAGGTTTATAAGGATGGGAACATTACAAAGGTTTTCATCAATACTTCCTGTTAGAAACTCAGTTTTAATTTGTTCCCCGATCAATCATTGGGTCGCTTTTAACCGTCCTGAAACTGCTCTGAACGTTGAGTTATTACTCACGTAACTTGCATACGTATACAGTATACAGTAGAATAGTATGCGACCGTGGTTATTTGAACTCAGATGACGATCTATTCGTGAACATAACAAAGTCATTTTTCGTCGTCTAAACGTAAACGTCCTCGGCGGACCTTTATTTTGAAAAGACTGTGCGCCTAACGAGGGGAAATGGACACCTGTTGCTGGACTTTTGTAGGAAAATGAGAAGATACTTTGAGAAAAGCCCCAACGAGAGGACTCGGCGGTCACGGGGGAATCGAAAGCTCAGGCACGCGCTCTCGAGTGATTCTCTGAAATGCCTCTTTCCCTTAAGTCTAACAGAAAGCTGAAGTCTTTCCGGCGAGGACAGTCTTATCAGAGTCTCTTATCAGAGTTATTAATGGTGACCTTCATCTCCCTTCAACACTCGCCGTGCAGAGAGCCGCTTCTTGTTGGGTTTAATTGGTCCGCACAGCGCCGAGCTAACGCTACACGCAGCCGTGTTAGAGCACAGGAGGAGTGGAAGCACCGCTGGTTTGTGTGTTTTATCATCTTTTATTTCCATTCACTCGTCCCTTCTCTTCCCCTGAACGCTCAGCTTTAAGCAAATATGGCGTTCATGCAGGAATCGATTCCCCCGAGGAGTCCGAATGCTCCATACATAAATCATCACAACGGCAAGAGAACGAGCCGATACGACGCAGCGTGACAATATAGGAACAAACACACAGCACTTTAAAAATCAAACCTGGCAACCCTTAACAAGTCAGCTTTTTTTATGAGTTTAACTTATGCTGATGACACCCCCCTCTAAGCCCCTGTAATGCCAAGTCTAAGCTTGTTCAGTCCGCTGTCTCAGGCCAGCGCGGGAGACTTAATCAGACGTCTATAGCTCCAAGTTTGGAGCTATAGATGCTATTTATGCAACACACGGAGAAAATACAAATATTGATTCATGCAGGGTGAGAGGAGCAGCCAAATTCTGGCATCCTGTTACATCAACAGCCGTTCTGGCGTCCAACCAGCCGAGGGGGTTTCTGCTCTGTACTTCAAACCGCTCGCGGTTGGCTCGCGAAGATGTGAATCATGTAGATTTGTGGAAAAAAGCGAAAATACCTAGCGGATAAAAATAGTAACTTTCGTTGCTTGGATATGGAGAAATGTAGCTTCCTGTGATGGCTGAAAGATAAAAAAGGCACCAAAACTAGAAAGGGCTATTAATGGATCAATAACTTTTATTAACAGGGGATCCGTCAACTCGTTCTCACACCCAGCTCAACAAAATTGCTTTACCATGAGAATAAAAATTAAGTAAACATACGTTGGAAGTTTATTTTGAAGAAAGACCTCCAACATATCCTCTTGCAACGGTTCCTATGATATCTCCAGGCGGTTCTGCAGAGTGAAGCCGATGTGTAAGTGTCTTAAAACGTTCATTCTCTCTCCTGACCACCAGGGGTGACTCCTCTGGTTGTATAGAAGTCTATGCTTCATGTGTTAAATCTGCATTCTCTCTCTCTCCTGACTACCATGGGACGACTCCTCTGGTTGTATAGAAGTATATGCTTCATGTGTTTAAGCTGTATTCTCTCTCCTGACCACCAGGGGGCGACTCCTCTGGTTGTATAGAAGTCAATGCTTCATGTGTTAAAGCTGCATTCTCTCTCCTGACCACCAGGGGTGACTCCTCTGGTTGTATAGAAGTATATGCTTCATGTGTTAAAGCTGCATTCTCTCTCCTGACCACCAGGGGGGCGACTCCTCTGGTTGTATAGAAGTATATGCTTCATGTGTTAAAGCTGTATTCTCTCTCCTGACCACCAGGGGGCGACTCCTCTGGTTGTATAGAAGTCTATGCTTCATGTGTTAAAGCTGCATTCTCTCTCCTGACCACCAGGGGGCGACTCCTCTGGTTGTATAGAAGTATATGCTGTAATTACCATCGTTATAAACGTATGAGATCAGCATGTCGGGTTCATCCTATTGATGCTATCGCAGAGTACTTAGCTTCTCCATGAAATCTGATGTTGTGGGTTTTAATTATAAAGCCCTCTTTAAACGTAATGAGGACTTTTTGGTGGGGTCACACATGAGCTCAGTCAACTGCTACCATCGCCCTCATGCCATTACAGATCACACACACACACACACACACACACACACACACACACACACACACACACACACACACACACACACACACACACACACAGTGTGAGGTCTGTGTAAGGCATTAGAGAATGAGTGCTGTGGCTGGATTAACTCTGCTCTGCTCTCATTAGCTTAATCTTCTGTGCAAACGCACACACACACACACACACACACACACACACACACACACACACACACACACACACACACACACACAAGACGATGACTTACTGTTATTTCTGTTCAGCTTCCACACACACACACTCTAAGTTAAGTACGTATTACACTGATAACCACAATGTACTGAACAGTAGTTTCATCAGGAGGTAACTTGCTGACTTTCTGTCATTCAGCGTCCATTTGGTTCACCGAAGAAAAGCAGAGTAACAATATATTTCTATTTAGTAACCTTCATGTAAAGCTGCTTTGTACTTGCATTCTCTCTAATGGCCATCAGGGGGCGACTCCTCTGGTTGCAAAAAGAAGTGGAACAAAGGCAGGACTTTGTCCAGGAGACCGCTGCTCGTGTGAAGCTGGAAGAGATGGGAGAGAAACCTGACGGCTGCTCTCCAGACATCACAGTGACTGCGTCCTCTTCTCATGACAGTGTGATGACATCGTGCTTTAACTCTACGCATCACCGCTGACTGACCATATGTCCAGTGGGCCTTTTCCTTCTTCTACTGTTTGTTCTCTCATGACACGTTTCTGAATCCTTCAACTCCTTCTCTTTAAAAATAAATAAATCTTCCTCGTTCCTCCTTCCATGCTCTTTCTTTTTAGTTTGGACAAAACAATGGAAATGAGTCTTTATCTCAGAGCACGAGGCTCAGTGTTTGGAGATATGTGTGTGTGTGTGTGTGTGTGTGTGTGTGTGTGTGTGTGTGTGTGTGTGTGTGTGTGTGTGTGTGTGTGTGTGTGTGTGTGTGTGTGTGTGTGTTTATTTTCCTCTCTGTGGTTGTGCTCTCAATGAGCATCTGCATACATGCATGAGGTTGCAGTTGTTTATGCTTGCATGGTGTGTGTGTGTGTGTGTGTGTGTGTGTGTGCGTGTGTGTGTGTGTGTGTGTGTGTGTGCAAGTTGGCCTATATGTGCACGTGTGCATCTGTGTTCCCTGCTAGTGAGTGTTGCATTTGTTATGTCTGTTCTTTTGGGTACTCGTGTGTGTGTGCGTGCGTGTTCGTGCATGCGTGTGTGTGCGCGTGTGTGTGTGTGTGCGTGCACACGCAAGAGTGGTCTAGATTTGTATATGCTAAGTTGTGTGTGTGTGCGTGCGTGCGTGTGTGTGTGTGTGCGTGTGTGTGCGTGTGTGTGTGTGTGTGCGTGTGTGTGCGTGTGCGTGTGTGTGCGTGTGTGTGTGTGTGTGTGTCTTGAATCTAGGCCACATCTTCAGATCTCAACATTAAAAACAGCATCACATCAGTGTTTCGGATATTTGGAATCCAAAAGCAGTTCATCCGCCAATAGGAGCGGCGATGACGGATATAGCCCCGCCCCTTCCTGTGACATCATCGCGTCAGTCAAACATCGAGGCCGACCTGAACGTGGATTCGCAGCATACGGAGAGCAAAGTTCACTGAAACGTGTGGAGTAACGGAAAGTTGGTGAAGCCGGTTCTTTTGGCTCACTATTACACTATTATTACTATTGTAATTGTTTTTATTGTTAATCATATTTTTTAGCTGCTTTGTTTATTATTATTATTCATGCATTATTTTTTGGTTTATGAACACAACTTATTGTATTTAATCCTAGTTCTGGTTAAAATTTAACTCATTTTGATTAGTTATCCCCTCCCTATCAGACGCATTTAATATCAACATATATATATATATATATATATATATATATATATATATATATATATATTTAAAGTAAATCAAGGCCAAATGGATCCATCGGTTAAGTCTTTGCTTTAACGTCGTTAGCGCCTTTAGTGTCTTTAGCGTCGTTAGCGTCTTTAACATCTTTAGTGTCTTTAACTTCGTTAGCGTCTTTAGCGTCTTTAACGTCTTTAGTGTCTTTAGCGTCATTAGCATCTTTAGCGTCTTTAACATCTTTAGCGTCTTTAACTTCGTTAGCGTCTTTAGCGTCTTTAACGTCTTTAGCGTCATTAGCGTCTTTAACGTCATTAGCGTCTTTAACGTCTTTAGTGTCTTTAACGTCATTAGCGTCTTTAACGTCTTTAGTGTCTTTAGCGTCGTTAGCGTCTTTAACATCTTTAGTGTCTTTAACTTCGTTAGCGTCTTTAGCGTCTTTAACGTCTTTAGCATCTTTAGCGTCTTTAACATCTTTAGCGTCTTTAACTTCGTTAGCGTCTTTAACATCATTAGCGTCTTTAACGTCTTTAGTGTCTTTAACGTCGTTAACGTCGTTAGCGTCTTTAGTGTCTTTAGCGTCGTTAGCGTCGTTAGCGTCTTTAGTGTTTTTAACATCTTTAGCGTCTTTAACGTCGTTAGCGTCTTTAACGTCTTTAGTGTCTTTAACGTCATTAGCGTCTTTAACGTCATTAGCGTCTTTAACGTCTTTAGTGTCTTTAACGTCATTAGCGTCTTTAACGTCATTAGCGTCTTTAACGTCTTTAGTGTCTTTAACATCGTTAGCGTCTTTAGTGTCTTTAGCGTCGTTAGCAGCTTTAACATCTTTAGTGTCTTTAGCGTCGTTAGCGTCTTTAGTGTCTTTAGCGTCTTTAACGTCCTTAGCGTCTTTAGTGTCTTTAGCGTCGTTAGCGTCTTTAGTGTCTTTAGCGTCTTTAGCGTCTTTAACGTCCTTAGCGTCTTTAGTGTCTTTAGCGTCTTTAACGTCTTTAGTGTCTTTAGCGTCTTTAACGTCCTTAGCGTCTTTAGTGTCTTTAGCGTCTTTAACATCTTTAGTGTCTTTAGCGTCTTTAGTGTCTTTAGTGTCTTTAGCGTCTTTAGTGTCTTTAGTGTCTTTAGCGTCGTTAGCGTCTTTAGTGTCTTTAGCGTCTTTAGCGTCTTTAACGTCCTTAGCGTCTTTAGTGTCTTTAGCGTCTTTAACATCTTTAGTGTCTTTAGCGTCTTTAGTGTCTTTAGCGTCTTTAACGTCTTTAGTGTCTTTAGCGTCTTTAACGTCCTTAGCGTCTTTAGTGTCTTTAGTGTCTTTAGTGTCTTTAACGTCTTTAGTGTCTTTAGCGTCTTTAGCGTCTTTAACGTCCTTAGCGTCTTTAGTGTCTTTAGCGTATTTAACGTCTTTAGTGTCTTTAGCGTCGTTAGCGTCTTTAGTGTCTTTAGCGTCGTTAGCGTCTTTAGCATCTCCCCTCCTCCTGGTTTCCGCACACACTCGGCATAATGTCAGATATGCTCATTTCCCTCCATCGGACGATGCCTCCAACTCTTGCTCAGCATTCGGAGACGCTTCCAAAGAAATCCGTAAACAACACAACGGCGGGATTTAAGACGCTCAGTTTAATCCCGCGGAGTTCTTTCAGACCCGCTCTCCACTGACACATTCCTGTCTACTTACCAAGGATTTCTTTCAGAGCCAAAGTGGGACGTTTGTACATTAAAAAAAAAGTGCTAAATATGAATGATGGAACTCTGATTGAACTCCTCTCTCTTTACAGGCTGCCACACACTGACGCATGTATTGTACAAGTCACTGCACACTTAGTGAAAGGGTTAAAAAGGTCTGTAAGTGAACCGTTAAGAGGGAAGTTTCATTATTCAGGGGGCGGGGATAATGGACAGGAGGAGTGTGTGTGTGTGTGTGTGTGTGTGTGTGTGTGTGTGTGTGTGTGTGTGTGTGTGTGTGTGTGTAGGTGGATATGGAGGTGAGGGAATCCCAGAGCTGCTTGGAACTCTTCATTTCTAAATTGCAGAGAGAAGGAGGGAAGTGATGTGATTTTTCACCGCCTCACACTCTTCTTTCTTCTCTCTTGCACCCTCTAGTGGTCGGATAACAAATCTAACCAAACTCAACAACAATGACAATATGTTTATTGTGATGCCTCTCAGAGAGAGACGGTGTCTTCTGTTGCCAGAGTGACAATAGGGGATTATTATGATTATTATTATTATCAGTGTAAATAAGTCAAGGTAGGTTTTCATAAGCTGTTTGAACATTTCAGACTTTTGCAGACTCTCAGTGACAGTTTCTAAAAAAAAAAAAAACGTTAAAGACTAAAAGCAATGATGGAGCCGAGCGACTTCAGCTCCCTGTTTTCATTTCTGTTCACTTGAGTTGAGCTCTGTGATGATTGATTGGCGGCCATCGCAGCGTTGAAAAAGAACTTAATATACGAGTAACAAAGGTACGCAAACATTCAGACAACGTGACCGGCCGAGCAAATATCAGAGAGCTGAAAGAGAACGAAGCTGTGCTATAGAGAGACGGACGGATATTTATCTTCTTTCTCTCGACAGAGAATTCATTTCTCTCTCTTTACTCGTCTTACCCGTCATCTAAATATTTGACATTTCTTTTCCACTTCCTCTTGTTCAACCTCTTCCCTTCGTCTCCTCATCCACTTTCCTTCGTCTCCACCCTCCTTTGCATATCCGTCTTTCCTTCTTCCTTCCTCCCTTCCTCCCCTCCCTTCCTCCGCCTCGCCCCTCTTCTTAGGCGTCCCCTTTTCTCCTGATAAAACATCTGATGCAACCCAACAGCAACAGCACCCACTGCTGCTTGCATCCCACGATGCAACGGGCCGGCCGCCACGCTTCCCCGGGCCCGTTTTTTTTAAATGGCAGCTGCTGTGTGTTGTTCCCACATTAACACCAGCGGGAGTTCTGCTTCAACTTTTCACGCCGAGCCTCAAACAGCAGCGCTGTGCGTGAACAGAGCGCGGGGCCGAGGGGATCCTCACCGAACGGCCTGCAGCTAAAAGCCCGTCGTCCCGCAGGGGAAACATTGCCATTCAGACAGGATTTGCAATGAAAGCAAAGAAATAATAACACTAAAATGAAATGCACAAGACAAAACGATACGAGTTGATGATATCCTCAAAGGAAAAGCAGCTGGTTGAAAGAGAGGCTTGAAAAAAATAAAAACATCAATGTTGGTAAAGATAGAAGCCGATTTGCAGACTTTCCACCTGTTGGTTATTAAGCGTTGGTGTTTTTGGGGTTCATTCAGCCGGTCTTCTCCAAGCTTGAAGTTAAATGCAATATACATTAGGGCTGTGTATTGGCAAGCACCTCATGATACCATACCTCACAATATATTACGATACACTATATCACAATATATTATGATATATCACACAATATTACGATACGATATATTGCAATATATTACAGTACAATTTATCGCAATATATTACGGTATATCGCAAAATATTACGATACGATATATCACAATATATTACGATATATCGCAATATATTACGGTACAATATATCACGATATATATTACGATATATCGTAATATATTACGATACGATATATCGCAATATATTACGGTGTAATATATCGCAATATATTACGGTGCAATATATCACAATATATTACGATATATCGCAATACATTACGATACGATATATCGCAATATATTATGATACAATATATCACAATATATTACGATATATCACACACTATTACGATACGATATATTGCAATATATTACGTTACAATTTATCGCAATATATTACGGTGCAATATATCACAATATATTCCGAAAATATTGTCTTCACGTAACCGGTCCGTGACGCATAAAGGTTTGGGAGCGCTGGACTAGAGGATGTAGAGGGAAAATGCAGAATATTGTGATTCGCAAAACCTGCAAGATAGATTTGATTTTGTAGCGAGTAACGAAGGTTTCAGGGGAAATGTAAAAATATCAGTTTTCTTTGCAAAATGTAGTGAAGTAAAAGTAAAAGTCAGCAGAAATATAAATAGTAAAGTAGAGTACAGATATCCCAAAAAACTACTTAAGTACAGTAACAAAGTATTTCTACTTCGTTACTGTACACCACTGGTCAGCTGTAATGCCTAAAGGATACGGGACGTGGCTGTGGACACTTTTGAAACCACATTTCAGAAGTTTGACAGTTCACCCGAAAACGTGAACTATAAAAGCCACAAACAGATTCAGAACGTGAAGAAGACACTCCCAGTGGACACGGCCTGTAACAGCAGGCTTCCACATGAGAGGAACTGCTGGAGGCCGTTTTTCATCTGACAGCACACATGGTGAGCAGTCCGACTCAG
This sequence comes from Myoxocephalus aenaeus, assembly GCA_038501785.1. NCBI lineage: Eukaryota > Metazoa > Chordata > Actinopteri > Perciformes > Cottidae > Myoxocephalus > Myoxocephalus aenaeus. The sequence goes on from JBAMJR010000173.1 coordinate 1,083,965, forward strand.
ATACATCAGCATGAATCGTCTCTTATTAAGTTTCATAATTTGTATGCGTGATGAATCCATGCAACAATCTCTGCTACAGAATTAGTTCCACCCGTTCGTGATTGAAATCAACTCTTTAATGGAGAGAAGAAAAGATGATGACGATAGGAGGGAGAGACAGAGATTTTCTTTTCAGCCAATCCTCTCCCACCCTCCTATCCAGAAAGAATCTTCTCTTCTTCTACCCTACTACTCTTTTTTTTATCTCACTGCTGAGTGTAAAACTGTCACGTTCAATCAGTCTGCCACATTCCTGCCTCCTTAAAACCGTTCCATTGCCATTTTCCTTCCATCCACCAGATGTCCTCGCACTTCCCCCTGTTTCCACCGGCACTCGTCTACACACTTGCCTCACTCGCCCACCTCCTCACCTGCATCCCCCCACCGCCCGGCTGCTTCCCATCCCTTCTGGTCGGAGCCCGCTTTACTTGTGCCGCGTTCTATTTTCCTCGTAAATGGAAGTCGGAGCTGGGAACGATGTCACGTCCGTATCGACCGCGTTCCCAGTACCAGTCAGAAAGCTTAATGGTGAATCCTCTAGCCGTTGATCGCAATACCAGTGGATAACACACATAATGTTGTTATTTTGGGCATATAAACGGCGTAGCAACATGTCCACATATAGAAGTTAGACAGTTCTGTTTGTACGACTAATTTAATAAGATACAAATGAAACAGCATATTGTCATGGGAGTCATTAATCAGTCAAATTAGCGATAACGATGATCTTTTCCTAAACCTAACTAGGTGGTTTTGTGGCCTAAATCTAACTTCCTGCGAAGACGGAAGTTTATTTTGAAAAGACACTATGCTGAGACTCATGAAAACACACACGCCCAACCCTGACACGGCCAACCCTGACGCCAGAGTTTGGCCTGACGTCGTAGTTTGAAGCCAGGGTCACTGGCCAAGCGTTGGTATTGGTACGAGTTGGGCGCGAGATTTGTGTTGAACAAACGCAGGACTTTCACCCAGGAGACAGGCGTCCGTGTCCATGTGGAACCAAAACTTGGGTTATTTTAGCTGATTAGTCATTTAGACTTGATGTCACTGACGGCGACATTACATGAGCACACCGATCGCTCGTGTTGCTGGACATTCATTGGAAAACACATGACGTAAAAGACGTAGTTATCTTTTTCCCAACTTGATCCACGTATGTTTGTTGCCTAAAAACCACATGTGACTGACTTTATAACGTCTATAACAGATCCTCATATTTTGCCACTTGGGGACCCAAGTGGCAAAATATGAGGAGCAAAGAGATGAGATCACGTTGCGCGTGGGCGGGACTAAGACGAGAAGAGAGGAGGCGAGGGAAGGAATCAAGGATGCACAAACTGCAAAATTGGAAGGGCCCCCTAGTGGTACAACCCCGCCGGGACACCAGTGGGAGAAACTGTAGAACTAACGGGGACCACAGTGCAGCGGGGATGGACCAAAACAAAGTGGATGAAAGGTAATATAAAATGGAAAAAAGAGATATTAGAAATATATTTAAGAAGCTTGATGTGATTTTGAATATTATTATTAATGTTATTAAACGGCTGCGATGGCGACTTGATGTGGATCAGTTATCATGGAATCTGAAAACTAGGACAGATGGAAATTAGACTCTGAATAACATAATTGAAGCTGTAATGATCGGGCAGGAGGAGACGCTATCATCTCTACACTTTTGGCCTTTTTCTTCCTTCAGCCACAAGGTCGGCGGTTCGATACCCGGCTCCCACCGACTGCATGTTGAAGCGTCCTTGAGCGAGACAGCGAACCCCATGTTGCGCTTCACAGCAGCTGCTCCTATACCTAGGATGGGTTCAACGCAGAGGTCAAACTGCATGTGTGTGCATGACGGATCTAATAAAGTTTACCAAAATAAAGTGCACGGCCACGCTGGCACATGGAGGGTCGTGTTTGAGCATAAGCCTCCTACTGTCATCTCCACCTTTCTGTGTGTTGTGTAGTTCTGCTCATTATACATTCATGCTGCAGTATTTATTCATATTGTCCCACTTTGATCACCGACTGTCAGTTCACCAGCTCCTTCCAGTGCAATAGCACTTTCAGGGATAAAATAATAGACACGTATACAGAATGCAAAGAGTTTCTGGGATTTATTTTTAATATCTTTCTTTCAATTTGTTTGAACAGTGTCCTCGACCATGTCACATCTCTCCCAAACTGTATGTTTGACACATTAAACATTGATAAGAACTCAAACACACCTTTCCAAAAAGCGCTTGAAAAAGAAAAATGAATGTGGCATTTACAGTAGATTACATTAGTATTCAATGGTGACTGGACTAGTTAGATCTTAAAGTTATCAAAGGTGTTAACAAAACACATTTTTACTATTTGTTTTATTTTATTCCCACTATAAGCAGAGACTCTTATCAGTTCTGCATGTGCTCAACATATAGCTTTCAAAAAAAAATTACCGACACGGAAGGAAATGTGATTCATTCCTTTCATGTGTCCTTTATCAGACATTGCAATTTCCAAACCTGGCCTCACCTCCTGGATGTCTGCTGTCATTATGAGACGCTCAGAGAAACGGACCTTTAAAAGTCCTTCATGAGCGGTTTGGTCAAACAAACACAGGATTATTACTCGTGTTCCATATGAACCAAAGGTTGTTTTTAAACTGACGACGTTATGTCACTCTTCGCCCCTGAGTCACATGACGTTACATCCGGAGCGTGTGCGTTACATTACAACATACTTATTGTATACGCGAGGTTGTGTTGCCTGAAACTAACTGCGACCACGAGCGCACCTTCAGGGTGTTCTACTCCAAACATGCCGAGTCGGGATCACACGGATCAATGAATGCGAACAGGGTTGCCAAATCAAGATCGACAGTTTCCAGAACCAATCGCAATTAAACACGAGACAAATTCCTCACCTTGCCACAAATAAAAAACGTTTGTAAAACCGTTAAACCATTGGAAAACTCATGAACACATAAAGGGTCACATCTAAGTGATCAGAGATAAAAGGTTCCATAAATAGGCAACCGGCAAACAGTGCAAACAAAGACACAGATGTCAACTGTCAATGAATTCAAGGTAGCAATTGAACACGACTCTTATCAATCAATTATTTTTCAAAATAAAGTCAATAATATGAGTGGAAACAGCGTTATGATGTTTTTTACAACCCCTCCAAATATCACTGAACTTAATTACAAAGAGCCCAATTGGAAACTGAAGGCTGATTGTTGTCTTGTTGCTATGACGCTCACGCTCACGTTCCACATCCCACCTTATTTTCTGCTGACCAACTTTCCCAAAAGTTTAAATAATCTTGCCAACCCCTAATACCGCAACTCTAAACTTTTATGAATCCAACCTATAAAAAAACCCTCCAATAATTCAATAATAAAGTATGAATTCTGATTCGTATTAGAAGTCGAGTGAGCAAGTTTCCTTGCCGATGACAGCACGAGTTGTAAAGGCGCTAACGGAACGCATGATGTTCCTCGTGCTCCAAATAGCATCAAGGAGAAAAGAGACAGCGAGAAAGAGATTTCTTTTATTATTATTACATTTTCCCTCTCCCCGCCGATGGTAGAAAACTCTTGCGGCGCCCCGGGTAGATCAAGGTTTGAACTGAAGAAGTAGATGTTCCCGAAATCGAGCGCTTCCCGTCTCCTCCGCCATCCTGCTGATCTCTGTCTCTGCATTCATACGCTCTCTGTTCCAACTGTGTGTGTGTGTGTGTGTGTGTGTGTGTGTGTGTACATTAGTGTGTGTGTCTGTTAGAGCGAGATAAAGAACGAACAGCGGGGTTAAGCAGGGCAGAAGAACACCGCGATTGTGTCGACGTCGGCGTTTCTCTTCCCCCTGCTCTTTTGTCCTCTACATCTCCATCTCTAAAGACGATGTTGTTGCTCCTCCTCGACCTGTTAGGGTGTAAAATATTCACCATAGTGTTCTTTCCATCGAGGCGTTGTGGCTACCTGATGCTGCTTGTGCAGCCTGACGTTTAAAAACACGTATAAAGTTCCAACATCCAACAACCAAATGATCAATAAAGAGATATGTGATAGGATATCGGTCCCTAAAAACAATGTCTAAATCCCTGGGTTGTCAGACTGGCCTGGTTAAGCTCTCCAGGCGGCTCAGACTCAAACTGTACAGCTCATGGAGATGACTGACAGGTGGTGGAGACGAACGGAGGCGAGGTGAATATAACTCAACATGCACACTGTAATGTCTTTCCAGCATTAGCAGGTGAAATCTAAAAATGCTGGTTTCATAATTTGATCCGATGAGGGTCTTGGAAAAGCTGCAGCTGATAATGCAAGTTTGTTGTTTTTAAACCAGCCCAGTCTCCCCAAAAAAATGACCTTCCCATGCAACAACACTACATTTGGGAATCACGTGCGAAATGCCCTTTTTTGGCGTGAATTGCGCTTTCTTTTGACGTATCGCGAACACGTTTCAAATGAGCCGGCTGGGAGTTCTCGTAGGGAGGAAGTAAAAAAGAAACTTTCACCCAGGAGTCTGATGTCTGTAATCTAAACAAAACAAAGAGATCGTATTGCATTTTTGTCATTTTAAAGCAAACCGTGATGTTTCTTTCCTAAACCTAAAGCAAGTAGACTTTTCTTCATCTTGACATTCAAAAAGGAGTGCGTCAATCGACTGAGCAAAGAGAGCCCAAGGTGCTGAACGCCGGCTGAATGGGCTGCGTTTGAAAAGCCATTCTCTGCAGGATTAAGAGTCCACTGGTCCAGACTGGAACCTGGTCCAACTTGGTAACTGATAACTTTTAACAGTATCTTATTGGTTATTCAATTCTGGAAAGCATTGAAGAAACAAACTATTCCTTTAACTATTGGTGAGGTAATTTGCCTCGTCATCCCTCTAAAGACGATGTCATTGCAGAGCTAATCTAAACCCTCTCAGTCGACTCCATCGGGCGAAGGTGAAATGAATCGACCTCTGCACTCAGATGGTTCGGACGAGACGCAAATTGCCAATTTTCCTGACAGATCAAACGAGAGAGGTCGGACTCTGTTGACTCTATTAAGGAAAGTAGACGGTAGATCTTCAATCTACCGAACTCCGTGCGACAAACAATGCGCTCTCCGGTGAAATGTGCTTTTAAAACAGCGCCCCGAAAGGTGCCATTAAAGCACTCGGATTGAATTACGGGCATCCGATCGAGACTCTAAATGTTTTCTGGTGATATGATGGCTTCCAGGTATTGATCGAACACGGTCTGGTTCTTCATTCTCTCTCCCGCAGGAGTCACTGGGCAGTGGTGCGTGGCTCGGTTATCTTGATTCGATCACGGGCGTCCGCCAGCCAATCGACCTCTCGGCCCAGACGTTTCAGAGAGGAAGCAAATTGCCAATTTTGTTTGTCAGAGCCTGCTGAGTTGGCTGGACTCGGTATGAGCAGATAGCTGCTCTTTCTCCTCCCCCGGAGAAGCCCGGAGCCGCCGTTCAGCCTCCTCGTTGTGCATCGGCTTCATCAAGTGTCCATTCAGACAAGTGGTCGTTCCGTCAGGCAGCTTGAAGCTCGAAATAGTTTGTAAGGGTTTAATCAAAGGAGAAATGCAAATGAGTCATCGGCCGCTGCCAGTGTTGATTATAGAACCGAGGAAGATGAATGTCATTTGAAGATACCCCACAATATCCATTTGAATGCAATTCACGTAATCATGAACCAGGAACGTATAAAGATTGCAAAACAAATCCACGTGGTGGGATCAGAGGTGGTTGGGTCATACAAGAAACCTAACGAAGTTCTTCACTGTGGAGACGGACGTTTGAAAAGTCTTTCTGCGTGTCACTGGGTGGAAATGTTGAAGGAAAAGCAAAAGTTTTACGAAAGATATCATACGAACTGCTGTACGAGGGTTGCTGGTAGTTTGGTCCCTGGAAGTGCTGCTGGCAGCTTTGTTGAGAACTATTCATCGAATTTTAACTCCGGGGAAGAACTCAGCATCACGCAGCAGAAGTGAACTGCAGTCATTGACTGCCACGCTATCGCTATGAGCTATCACGCGTTTATTTAAAGTTTATTTAAAGTGAACACATACAACGTGTCCACTGCACGTCTCCTTCCAACTGTGAAGCTGTTGGATTGGTTTATAGCTTCAGAGCATCGTGTTGAGCAGCTAGTTTGGTAGCAAAAAAAAAAAGTTATTCTAATTTCCCCTGAATAAAGAAGCAGATCTACTTTAACTTTTACCGAATATTTATCTTATTAAATCCGTATGAAAGTTATTATGATCTAATGTAATAACATGGTCTATCAATTGTCACAATTTCCTTTTTATTTTTATGATTTTTCTACCAATACAGTACAATACATTGAGAAAATGCACAATCATTCAAAAATAACAGTTAAAATTATTCTCCCAGCAAACCCCCATCTTTGTTGCCGTTTCCATTCCCACTGCTGCAGCCGAGTGATCCAGACGTTGTCGACAAAGTGTTGGCAACCTGCTTTCCCCCGTGAGATTAGAAATGTGTGACAAACGCGTGCCTGTAACTCAGGCTGAGCCTGGCGGATGGACTCACGATGGATGCACTCTCTGCTGCAATTTACCTCCTCTGGAGTCGATTCATTCCTCTGCCTCACTACTCAAGACATGTTTCCCCTCACGGTGTCTCAAAGGCGCCTTCAGGAACTTCCTGCGGTGATGACTGCTGTGTAGCATTCGTCTCCGTGCCTGTGTTTCACCTTTCTGTCCTTTTGGGGTTGTTTCAAAAATGGAAAAATTACATATTTTATGGCAAAACATTGGCCGATTTGGGCATGCTGGGTACCGAAATGTTCATCAGCTTCCGCACTTCCTTTTAGAAATGTGGGTGGACCAGGGAGGACTCAGGATGTGCGCCGGAAAAAGAAAGAAAAAGACTCCGGCCGTTTTGTGACTTTACAGGTAATAATAGGGGGTTTATACGGATGTATTGCTAGTATTGCTTTGTTAGACTCACACAAGCCCGTAGGGTTACGGGGGTGTGTGTTTTATTGAAATCTGACTTTGTAAGGGGTACTTATTAACGATTGCCGCGGCAAGTTATGGCGTTTACGTAATTAATTCAACTTAACGGTTATTTTTTTATTATCATATGTCTCTTCTCACAAGGGTTATGGTATTGTAGCAATTTAAATGAAGTTAAACAACCGTTTGGTTGTGGAGATCATTACATTTTCGCTTTTTTGGGGGGGCGAAAAAGAGGCGCTGGGGGGCTTGGGGCTTAAAAGGTAAAAACATAGGAACTCCATAATGCACTACTTTCTGTGGGGCTAATCTTCAGTGTAGCGAGGTCAAGAGTTCGGTCAGTACTAAAACAGCTGAGTCATGCCGAGCCCGACAACCGATACGAGACGAGCTTTAAGCGAACCGCTTTATTAATCTCCAGACGGGCCGGGAAGCTTCCACGGACTGCTTTTAGAGAAGATGTCACACAACAGCAAGACAGAGGTAAACTTCAGGACCTTTTTCTTTCAGATTCTGACTTGAACTGAGAGCTAAACCGGAGTAAGCTTCGCGTCCTTCATTCCTGCCCCGTAATGAGAAGAAGTAAAGAAGAAAGGTGGTTGGTACTTTGTGAGATCTATTGCTAGATGGGAACGTGTGAATCAGCGGGGAGACGGAAATACGCTTCAATGAGTCTTCAACCTGCGGCAGGAAATGGGGAGTTATACGCCGCTTGTTCGCGGGTATCAGGAGGGTGCGTGACTGGAACTGACTTCTCAAACGGAGGAGGTGAAACCACGGCGGCTAGAAACTCTCCATGTCACAAGATCACTCAAGAATCGACCGAAAATCCGTCTCAATGTCTGGGTTCAATGACTTTGTAAGCCGGAGCACGGACCAATCAGAGGAGTTACTGAACGCTGGGGGCGTGGCTTAGAGGCGACTGTTCTAAACAACAATGGCGGCTCCAGGAGAGGTTAGCGTAGACGCTGCAACGGCATCGGTTATATCAGAGCGAGAGAGCATTTCTTCACTGTCAGAAAGAGAAAAGAGCGACGCTGAAGGCCTTTATCGATGGAGAACGCGTTTTCGCTCGTCTCCTCGACCGGCTGGTCGGCTTGTTGTTTACGGTCCGATTAGCAAACTTGAGATGCAAGAGCGGAGATGGAATAGAAATACGACGTTAACGACCCAATTGTTTAACAACAAGCTAATTCTTAACCAATTAAAAGCTAAATCATCGTCGGACGATAAGCCGGCGGGTTTCCAAATGTAATTTCGGCCAATTCGTTACTCATACAGCAAACACACCAGAATGCTTCCAATGGCAATAAAATAACCTTTAAAAAACCCCATTGAATTGATCTAGTAACTTTAATTTTCTTTCACAACCATGACCATACAGTCTTGTCTCTCGTATAAAGTTGCTTGCTTGGTTGGACTAAACTGATCACAGGAATCATCACATCAAGTGTCATCGACACCAAATAAATCAAATAAGCCGCGTACCTCCCGGGAATAGTCCAACAAAGTTGTGAGTAGAGACAAAAGACGATCATCGGTCACGAATCTGACAAAACTTTGGATGCGCAACGTGCCGCTAGCTGCTGCCGTCACAGACAGAACATTACAGCATCCGCTAACTGCTGCTGGCGGAATACGTTCTTAAGTAATTAGACACACGTGCAGTGAAACAGGCGGAAACAAAAGCATTGTAAGCTTTGTTTTCAAATTGTTTCTCCATAAAACCAGCGCTTCATCAATCAAATCGTTGACTCGCAATCAATTCATTGCATTGCCGACGTGCTTCACACACATCCGACGGCAAACGAAGACAAAGCAGAGACGAACGACGTGCAGGAGCTGCAGTCAGTGATAACGGGGCGAGGAGGTTCTGGAGCTGCAGGAAGAGACAAGAAGGAATGAAACGTCCACCCACACATGACTGTAGTATCTCCCAGAGAGAGGGGGGGAGAGGGGGGGGAGTAGCCCAGATGAGGGAGAGAGAGAGAGACCAAAGGAGTGAGATAGAAAAGAGGTCCGGGGGTGGAGAGATGAGAAAGCAAAAGAAAAGGAGGCTTTAAACACCTACATTTAGCTGCTAAACGTGTATCATGAGCACGCACACACACACACGCACACACACACACACACACACACACACACACACACACACACACACACAGGGGGGGTAAAACAAGAGAGAAGTCATTTATATAGACTTCTATACAACCAGAGGAGTCACTCCCTGGTGGTCAGGAGAGAGAATGCAGCTTGAACACATGAAGCATATACTTCTATACAACCAGAGGAGTCGCCCCCTGGTGGTCAGGAGAGAGAATGCAGCTTTAACACATGAAGCATAGACTTCTATACAACCAGAGGAGTCGCCCCCTGGTGGTCAGGAGAGAGAATGCAGCTTTAACACATGAAGCATAGACTTCTATACAACCAGAGGAGTCGCCCCCTGGTGGTCAGGAGAGAGAATGCAGGTTCGGTACGGCACATTTGCAAACTAGTACTTCACACCTGTGGTTAAACACACTCGTGCACCCTATTTTTTCCTGTCATAATGCTACATTGTGAAATAAAAAAATTCTGTGTGGAAGTTAGCAGGAGGGCTAGTAAAGTTAGCTGTGTACTTGGCTTCATCAATCACGACGTAAAAAAGACATAAGTAGATTATAACTAACATATGCATGTTCACACATGACCAGGATCAAACTAAATCTTTCAAATTCATACCGACCGTCTGCTGAGTAAAATGATCATTTTATGGATTTAATGGCTAACAAATCCAGAAGGTATGAAAACATAAATTAACACACAGCAGTAATCAGGTTTGTATATTTTTAACCACTACCATGACACATCGTAAACCCTCTTAGTGGGATTATTATTGTGCTAAAGATGAACATGATAACAGTGCTATCAGTGTTGTTACAGATGTAGCCAATAAGATAAGGAAGAAGACATGATGAGCTTTGTTGATCCCTGAGGCAAATCTAGGTCACTCCAGCTGAAAATAAATATTAAAAATAGCCCCATAAATGTGTTTCAGAATAAATATGCAGCACCTTCGCCAGACTAATGCATGTCTCTTATTCCGTACATTGTTTTAAGAATACTTTATAGAGACGGGCATGGAGACGTCCACAGTTTGAAGACTTTGTTCAGGGGATACACATCATTTAAGTAGCATGGCCACACATGAAGATTGTTAAAGAGCAGCGAACACAAAATATGTCAAATTATATAAATGTGTTTAAAAATGGATCCATTTAAAAGCCATATTTCAAATTGACAGCTCCAGGAAGCTAGCCACTCACATTAGTGAGTGTAGGATCAACACAGTCGGCGATAGAAATGATCGGCATTGTACAAAAGTAGATTTTTTAAATAACAACAACTCAAAGTTTCAACCGTGACGAAATAACCAGCGTAGATAAATATAAAACAAATATCTTTGCTGACTTGTTTACGTAACATTTCAGCGTTGCGTAACTAGCGTGAAGAATGCTTTTCGTATCGCTCGACATTGAACGTTTCCATGATTTTCAGAAACATGCAACATGCCGACAGCATCCCTGGCCATAACATAGGCATTTATATATTCCCCACCAAATGTAGGTGGATCTAGTAGCACCTTCTTATTAACAATAACACTTTGATATTTTATAACAGATCTTTAACACCACAAAAAACCCATGTGTGGCTCAACGGTAAAATATTCTTTAACTACTGTTGATTCTTTGCAGAAGGTGCTTTTTCACTTTTCATTTGTTAGACGTCACAAAACACACGGGCAACTAATTGATTGGAGGACATTAGCGCCTCAATATATTGATTATATTCTCCCGCATAATGTTCAATAAAGCTCCCATGTTAGAGGATGTTTCCTCTGAAGTTTCCGCCATCACTGCATTATTTTCACCTTGTCTCGTGACTTTCTCCCCTTTTTATTCGTCACATGTTTTATTTGCACTTCATGGGGTAAAAAGACGCGAATGCATTATGAAACAGTCTCAACGCGGAGTGGAATCAGAATTATGAAGGTTGTCGTTCCTCTCAGCTGTGGGTTAGTTTTCTTCCTCCAGTGAATATCAAGTGATTCAGAAAAGAAAACCTTGATATTCAAGAGTACGCAGGGACTGAGATTCAAATGAATTATTTTATCTAAACTTCCAAAGTGTTCAAACTGGTTTCAACTGGTCAAACAAGAGCGAGTGAGACTGCGGCAGCAACACATCCCTGGGTGTGTTCAGCATAATTGAGCAAAAGTGAATTTCCATGACAATGAAATCAACCTTTTCGTTTTTATGAAACAGAATGTGCTACTTCTTAGTTAAAAAGTGATAATCTCTCTCATGATGTTAGCCGAACCTCGTCCTAGTTTGAGTCACAACACGCTGTGTTAAAGAAACAGTGTGGAGGATGTTTTGGGGTCATAGAAATGGAATATAATATTAATAACTATGTTTTCATTGGTGAATAATTCGCTGAAACTAAGAATTGTTGTGTTTTCTAAAGCTTAAAATGCACCCTTTCACTACATGAGGAGTCCGCCATGTTGCTACAGGAGCCCAGGATGGACAAACTGAAGGGGCCCCGCTGGCCTTCACCTACAAAATGTCACCCAACCAGGAAGTGACTCTAAAGAGACTCTAAGTTCGTCAGTGCAAAAGAGACACAAAACCACGACAAAGCTACGCAAAATGACCACAAAGAGACAGGAAACCACGACAAAGCTACGCAAAATGACCACAAAGAGACAGGAAACCACGACAAAGCTGCGCAAAATGACCACAAAGAGACAGGAAACCACGACAAAGCTACGCAAAATGACCACAAAGAGACAGGAAACCACGACAAAGCTACGCAAAATGACCACAAAGAGACAGGAAACCGCGACGAAGCTACGCAAAATGACCACAAAGAGACAGGAAACCACGACAAAGCTGCGCAAAATGACCACAAAGAGACAGGAAACCACGACAAAGCTACGCAAAATGACCACAGAGACAGGAAACCACGACAAAGCTACGCAAAATGACCACAAAGAGACAGGAAACCACGACAAAGCTGCGCAAAATGACCACAAAGAGACAGGAAACCACGACAAAGCTACGCAAAATGACCACAGAGACAGGAAACCACGACAAAGCTGCGCAAAATGACCACAAAGAGACAGGAAACCACGACAAAGCTACGCAAAATGACCACAAGGAGACAGGAAACCACGACAAAGCTACGCAAAATGACCACAAAGAGACAGGAAACCACGACAAAGCTACGCAAAATGACCACAAAGAGACAGGAAACCACTACAAAGCTACGCAAAATGACCACAAAGAGACAGGAAACCGCTACAAAGCTACGCAAAATGACCACAAAGAGACAGGAAACCACTACAAAGCTACGCAAAATGACCACAAAGAGACAGGAAACCACGAAAAAGCTGCGCAAAATGACCACAAAGAGACAGGAAACCACGACAAAGCTGCGCAAAATGACCACAAAGAGACAGGAAACCACGACAAAGCTACGCAAAATGACCACAAAGACGCATAAAACAAGTAGAAAGAGAACAAAATAAACTACAAAGAGATGCACCCCAGATGCAAGGAGACACGAGAACACCTCAAAGAGACTCACGACAACTACGGAAATAGTCAAAGCAACCACAAAATGGCTTCAAAGAGACACAAAGCAACTACAAAGAAGTGTAATGACTGCATGATACGTAACTTCAGAAGAACCAAAACAATTACCAAGTCACACAAATTGAGCACAGAGAGATGCGTAACGACTGCAAAGAGACACACAACAACAACAACAACAACAACAACAAAAAGGCTAAACAACTACAAAGTCGGTGTAACACTCGTCTTAACGTTTGCACTTGGCAGCTCACGTCACTGTGGGGTGCAATATGCAACCTCGCCACCTAGAGGGCGCCACATCCTTCACACCGCCCCTTTAACACGCAGCGGTTTGGTTTGCAAAAAATAAGATGACATCGTCTGCTCGTATTGACGTATTGATGTTGAGACGTAAAGTTGAGTCAAAAAAATGTCAGCAGGCAGCGCTGTGTGACATTATTTACTCATTTCATTTGATGCCTTCCGTTTATATATTTTTTGTTCTGGCATATTCCATTATCTCCTCTCTCGTAGACATTTAGCTCTTGTTGTGTGTTGCTCAGCCTCTTGGTGCTTCTGATGCATCCACACACGTGTCCAGGTAACGAGTCTATCGAACACTTCCGCTGTTGGAATCAAGTCAGGGAACTCATTGCTTTTGTTCTGCGGTCGCGGCAAATAGCAAATTAATGCCGAAACTCACCTGACAGGCTCATTATTTTTTAACAAATGTTAGATAGATGACTGAAAATGGATTTCCGGAGGACGGCTGCTTGCTGCCAATGTGGCAAAAACACAACAGCCACACTAAGGCATCCGTCTTGATGCCAAAAGTCATTTCCCATTGAGAGATATTGACAGGAGCCCAAAACAAAGACACCTTTTGCACCGCCTCAAACTGATTATACGAAGGGAGCACACACTAGAAAAATTGAATATGGCCTTTTAATTTCAAATGAATAGAAGTCGTGTTCTCCTGTTGGGGTTATTGACGCTAACAGTATAACAGCAGGGCGGTGCATTAAATGCTGCTTTGCCCCATTTCATTCTCCCTCAAAGGAAGAATAAATGTCGCTCGTTCGTCAGTGAAGTTCATTGAACTGCAGCTGTTTGTTTGTATTCATCTGCAGAGGATCGGTGGTGTCGGGGGATGTGATTTAACAATCAAACCATGTTTTAACAAATCAAGGTTTTGGAAATGTTCTTTTATCATTTGACAAAATCATTTGAGATACCATTGTAGATATTTTGTGCTTTCAAAAAGTTTTTTTTGTCTTTTTGCCATCCCCTTTTGATGAACAGCAGCTTCTCGGTTGCCGTCTTCCAAAAAACGTTTCTTTCAAAATGACCCTTTGATGACCGTCTCGTTGTTACCAGCGTGGTTTCACCAGAGAGGAGCGCGTGTTAACCCTTTAAAAACCCTGGAACCAATTTTGTCTCTAGAGCTTTTTTTATTTTTCCCTGTGTTTGAGTCATCGTAGGAACCCCATTTGAATTCCAATACTTGTGTTTATTGTATGTATTTGTTCAGCAAAGTCTTGGGAAAAAAAATGTAGAAGTGTAAAATCACTTTTAAAAGATATTTTGATCATAACTATGAACATCCAGCACGATATGAGCAAGATTTCCCCCAAATGCCTCCTTGAGCGGTCACCGAGTTTTTCAAACTGTATCATGGTGCCCTAACAACAGCCCACATACTAATAAGACACCTTTTTTGGAAAGATTAGGACCTAAAGAATCATAATATGCAACAAAAATCATAATAGAACACAACATTTGGATGTGTCGTTCGGTTCAAAAATTGAGTTTACGTAAGTACTTAAACTTAACGGTTACTTTAATTATGTTTCACACCAGATGTTTCTTCTCACAAGGGTTCCGGTATTGTAGCAATTTAAACGAAGTTAAACAACGATGTGGTTCCAGAGATAATATGTTATTGTTTTTTGTCTGATAATAGGCGCAGGGGGATTTTTGCACCCTGTTTTTAAAGCAGAGTTCTGTTTCGTCAACGCGGCCGTGAGATGCAGTCACGAAACTGGATGCACCAGGCGTGTGGTTGAGGTGAAAATGAAGGTATAGAGTTTGAAAGAAGTAGTGGTTTAAAAGTGTCTTTAGTCTGTATTCTGCTGTTGACTCTTTGCTGTTTATGATGTGCTGCAGGGTTCCTCGGAGGTTAAATGAAAAGGTCACAGGGTGCCAGTTAAATGTCTTTTTCTGAAATGCGGGGGTTTGTTTATCTCGACTGACGACTGACGGTGCGGCGCTCGGCTTCCCGGCTGATGGTAATTTCCCACCTCGACTGCTCATCTAGTTTTGCATGATCTGTCAGCTGCTGCAGTAGTTTCAGCTGCGAGTCTCTCACTGAGGAGCTGACGACTTCAGTGTAATTAAGAGATGCAGATTTGAGATGAAAATTGGCTCTCGTGGAAATAATGCAGAGGAGCTTTTGAGGTATTTTTAGGATCCAGAACACACACGACCTGAATCCTGCGGGATTTGACAACCTCGGTGGCCAGAGGGACTGATATTCCATCTCCTTTAAGATGATTATTGCCATCTTAATTTGAGACAAAAAGCCTCCACAAATAATTAGTTTTTGGCTTCACATGTACAACTTTTACAGAAAAAATATATTTTTCATAGAACTAAATCTCTCTGTTTCTTTTTTTTCTTCTTTTCACACAGTCATTTTGTTTGTTCCAAACCTAATCCAAATGTTCTTCTTAGTAATGTGCAAAATAAATGGATAATACAAGATTTGGAGTGATCCAAAAAACTGTTAAAAATGGAAATACCATTGAACACTATTGTCTTTTTAGAAATGCTGTTGGAATTTGCTCAAAGCTCATTATTAAACCCCAGAAACCTTTTTTCAAATCTAGGCAAGACATTAGTGTTCTCGGGTTAAAGACGTTAGTGTTCTAGGGTTAAAGATGTTAGTGTTCTAGGGTTAAAGATGTTAGTGTTCTAGGGTTAAAGATGTTAGTGTTCTAGGGTTGAAGACGTTAGTGATCTAGGGTTAAAGGTTAGTGTTCTAGGGTTAAAGACGTTAGTGTTCTAGGGTTAAAGACGTTAGTGTTCTAGGGTTAAAGACATTAGTGTTCTCGGGTTAAAGACGTTAGTGTTCTAGGGTTAAAGACGTTAGTGTTCTAGGGTTAAAGACATTAGTGTTCTAGGGTTAAAGGTTAGTGTTCTAGGGTTGAAGACGTTAGTGTTCTAGGGTTAAAGACGTTAGTGTTCTAGGGTTAAAGATGTTAGTGTTCTAGGTTAAGACGTTAGTGTTCTAGGTTAAGACTTTAGTGTTCTAGGGTTAAAGATGTTAGTGTTCTAGGGTTAAAGACGTTAGTGTTCTAGGGTTAAAGATGTTAGTGTTCTAGGGTTAAAGGTGTTAGTGTTCTAGGTTAAGACGTTAGTGTTCTAGGTTAAGACGTTAGTGTTCTAGGGTTAAAGATGTTAGTGTTCTTGGGTTAAAGACGTTAGTGTTCTAGGGTTAAAGATGTTAGTGTTCTTGGGTTAAAGACGTTAGTGTTCTAGGTTAAGACGTTAGTGTTCTAGGGTTAAAGATGTTAGTGTTCTAGGGTTAAAGACGTTAGTGTTCTAGGGTTAAAGATGTTAGTGTTCTCGGGTTAAAGACGTTAGTGTTCTAGGTTAAGACGTTAGTGTTCTAGGGTTAAAGACGTTAGTGTTCTAGTGTTAAAGACGTTAGTGTTCTAGGGTTAAAGATGTTAGTGTTCTAGGGTTAAAGATGTTAGTGTTCTAGGGTTAAAGGTGTTAGTGTTCTAGGGTTAAAGATGTTAGTGTTCTAGGGTTAAAGATGTTAGTGTTCTAGGGTTAAAGGTGTTAGTGTTCTAGGTTAAGACGTTAGTGTTCTAGGTTAAGACGTTAGTGTTCTAGGGTTAAAGATGTTAGTGTTCTAGGGTTAAAGACGTTAGTGTTCTAGGTTAAGACGTTAGTGTTCTAGGGTTAAAGATGTTAGTGTTCTAGGGTTAAAGACGTTAGTGTTCTAGGTTAAGACGTTAGTGTTCTAGGGTTAAAGACAATCACATCACTGCTGGTTAAACTTTTAAATGCGTTCTCCTCTCTGCTTGCGTCAGTTTACATTACAGCTCAAACCAGTTACGACCTTCCTCCACCAGTCACCTCCAGTCCTGCTCCCCATTCACCATCGGAGAGCAGCCACTCCCTTCTTCACCACCAGGGGGCGTTCTGCCATATCCGACCTCAGCATCACTACCCCTTCAACCAAAGACGCTATTCAAATTGTACGCACGTGTAATACATCATTGTTCCATTCCAATGAAGCCTCTCCTGATTGGAATAGTTTTTCCTGTCATTTTAAAACGTGTTTGCAGCTCGTTAGCATCTCGCTCCTGCACTCCATCACACAGTCGCTCGTGTCTCATTGCGGGCTGTTTTCCACCGATTGCGTCTGCCGCCTGCTTCCTACCTGCCTCACTTCGGCTTTCAATTTCTTTCTTGCCGCAGGGCACTTCCACTGTGCTCATTCAAAATTAGCACAAGGTGACAGCCAATCGTGTAATTGCCATTCATTTGAGTCACATTTTGGCAAGAAGAAAACCATGATCCATGAGGCGTGTTTGATGGTCCAGCCTGGTCTTTAAAGGCAACATTCATGTTTTCCAGCATCCCATAATGTTCCACTCTGTCCACTGTTTCTTGTCTTGGTTCAACATGTATGCACAGACATGCTCAGAGACAAGACATGAAGTAGTCCATGGTTTACTGCAGGTTGTGCACAGCAGTTGAAGGAGCGTTGTGCCGTGTGTCTTTGATTGATTTGACAGAGATGTTTTCACACCACAGATTGCTGTGATGCCCATTGCCCAATGACTTCTGCTAATAGTCTAGGTATAAAAAGTTGTATCTTTGCCTCTGAAACAATAGCACACCGTGGAATGCTACAACCATTCACTGAGCTAATGAGGCTGAAAGTGTTCACCTTTAAAATAAAAAAGGGTATTATGAACGCATTTTACAAAACCAGCTGAGGATCAAGAACCATGCTCAGTTTAGCGTGTACAAGGCGGGTCTGAGACGCCGTGTTAGTGACCTGTCAGTCACACGGTAGCCCCGCCCTAAAGGGTGCCGTCCTTTATGGTCTACTTTACTCTTAAACCGTACGTTTACAAAGTTTAATGAGGGAATAAAGTGAGAAGTAGAGTCGTTTTCTCATAGACTTCTATTCGATCTAACTTTGTTTGGTAACCAGAGGAGCCGCCCCCTGCTGGTCAGGAGAGAGAATGCACGTTTAAGACGTTTAGCATTGGCCTCACTTATCAATGGCCGAAGGGCAAAACCTCTAATCTGAAAAATTCATTTTTTTTAGAAAAAAATAAAAAAAACTTGTTGTTTTCTTACAGAATGCTATCTGTTAAGGACCCAATACAAAATGCCATTTACTCCCCATGTCCTTGCTCTCATGGTTCGGGTCTGCCAATCCTGATGTCAGCTGTTTAGATCATCTGTTCTCCTCTAGCACAACGAAACAATTACACTATGTTTACATCACCTTGCTGCGGTTTCTTTTTAAATAAGATCGTCTCTCCACCTTCAGTTCATTCACCTTCCTCTCCGCAGATCCATCAGCTTCATCAACTCATCAGCCACCGCCAAAGACTCTGATCAAGACTTTATCTTCTCCATAGCATCTGTTAAATAATACACAGTGATCTTTTCTTCATGCGACTGAACTGGAGGTCTGGTGGGAACGAGAGACCAGAAAGGACTCAAGTGAAACCAGACGAGAGGTTGTAATCATCAACACGTCACATCCGGCTTCAACATGAGATGATACTTCTGGATTCACACCAGTCGTGGATCAAAGCCTTCAGCATCTGTCGAGTTGAACACAGACATCTATTGTGCTGGAACAGAGAGGGATGCTGGGATGTTTGCCTTGATACACTCGTGTTCCCTCTTGTTTTCAAAGTGACCTTTCCCCCGCCCGTCGCGTGGCGTTCGCTTCTCTGCCGGTTGCTCGCCGCCGTTTGAAGTCTGGGCGCCGCAGCTTCTGCCGAGTGATTAGATTAGATTGTTTGAAGAAGGGATATATGTGGGAGGGGTAGAGGAAAAACAGGCATTCCCACACACTCCTCTCACACACACACGCGCCCGTGTGTTTACCGCTGCACACGCCCCTTCCCTCTAACGTTGTCTACCTCGCTCGGCCTCTCGCTCGCTTCACCGAGCCGTTTGCGTGCGATCAAAGCCAGTTGCAAAATAAACCTCACAATCCGAACCCTCTGTGAAACACTTCCCCGACGTCTTTGAAGAACATGAGGTGCCGAACAAACCGTAGCGTCCACGCTAGCCGGCGCAGAGCTAATTAGACGGCAGCGCTAACTAATGAAGCCGGCTGAACGGCAATGCAGCAAAATGTGGCGAGCAGAAAACACAACAGAGTCACAGGAGGAAACGTCTTCACAGTGCGTTCAGAAGACTTGATTTATGTTGCAGGCCAACATTGCCTGAAGAAACAAATGTAAAGTGCACATGCGGCACAGTTTGGACCTTTTTTTTTTTGTCTGTCGGTATTGAAATATTTCTTAACCATGTCCAAGTTTGTTTTAAGATGTGAAATCATCGGTAACATAGAACCAGAACAGAGTCCAAAGGGGAGGAAACACACGTGTGTGAATCAATAATGCTTTTAGCCATTTTAGTTAAATAGGGTGACCATATTTGAGTTTGTGAAAAAGAGGACACTTCGTCGCGGGGGGTGGGGGGGGGGGGGGGAGGAAGGGAGAGAGAGAGAGAGAGAGGAGGAGGAGGACACTTCGTTGCGGGGGGGGGGGGGGGGGGGTGGGGTAGCAGTAGTGTGTAGCATGCCGTGAACTTACATTTACGTTGAGATCGGTCGACCAATGACAGTTCTCTCTACAGTCAGAGCTTGCGCAAGAAGGTGGAACGTGAGGGAGATACCATTTCCAAAACGTGTAAGGGGGTAATAACTATTTTCCCGGACGTAGCAAAATCCCGGACGTTTTTGGAATCCCTGCCGGACGCTTTTTTTAGGTCTCGAAAAGAGGACATGTCCGGGAAAAAGAGGACGTCTGGTCACCCTAAGTTAAAGTACTTATTTAGAGGGGAAATAGAATATGATCACATATTAGTGGCTCAGTGGTGAGCAGGGTCGTCCTTCAATCAGAGGATCGGTGGTTCGATCCCCAGCTCCGCTAGCCCATGTCGATGTGTCCTTGAGCAAGACGCTTAACCCTAAATTGCTCCCGTAGCTGCGCCTACGGTGTATGAATGGTTGATGATCTTGCATGGTAGCTCCTCTCATCAGTGTATGAATGATGTCATGTAGTGTTAAAGCGCTTTGAGTGGTCGGAAGACTAGAAAAGCGCTGTACAAGTACGGCTCCATTTACCATTAGTGATGGTTTAGTTCATGTCGGTGAATAATGGAGTATGACCAATTAAAAAACGTTGCCAGTGAACATAATCTGGCAAAGCATCGGGACACAGGATGGACACCCAGGAGACCAAAGTTCGTGTACCGCAGTTTCATTACGTAACGCGCGTACATAGCGAACGCCGGCTGACTTATTTCACCTAAAAAAAAGACGTATTTTAACCCAAACCGCAATAATTTACTAAAACATTCCAAAAGTAGTTTTGTTGCTAGCTGTGAAGACGAGGCGAGACGAGAGGAGCGTTACTTCTGGTTAGCAATCTGTCTAATAGTCATATCATGTATTTATGACAGTTTTTCTCAGTTTTGCTACATTTTGCTACATTTTGCTACATTTCTCCGATCAAAATTGAAATCCTCCAAACTCGCCTCACATCGTCTCGTCGCCTGGTTTGAACAAAATGCTTTGGCGCGTTCATGCAAATGGTTCCATGCAATAGTTCAAATGTCTTCTGGTTCTCTGCTGAATCTTAACCGCCCAAAAAAAACATTGAGGCATTAGTTCATATTAGTTCATTGCATAGGTCGTTACATGCATAATGGTCATAATCCATGGAGCATAGTGGATCTTAACTCACCAATGAAGGCGTTAGCTCAACGCGTTAGCTAGCTCAACGCGTTAGCTAGCTCAACCAATGATCAACTAGTGCTAAAGCAACGGACATGGCTGCACATACAGTTCAGCTCGGGCGTGTTTCACATGTTTACACATTTTGCAGTTTCTTTTTCCTTTTACTGCGTCGCCATGACGGCGCCTGACAACCAATGACAGTACAAAGGCTGTAATTTACAATCAGCGTTCAGCAAAGCCAACGGTACGACATCGCTGGATCTCAGCTAGAAGAAGACACGGAGAAACTGCACATTAATGCTCTATTAATGCTCTGAATATCAAACTGAAAAACCTTGAAGGCCCTTCAAAATAAAGCTCCTCGAAGAGCAAAAGAAGCACGAGAAAATACTTTCTTTCAGGCACGAATACCTAATATGAATATTCATTAAGAATATAGATGCATATTATAGTTATTGTCTTCAACCTGTGAAGTCAACACACACACACACACACACACACACACACACACACACACACACACACACACACACACACACACACACACACACGTGGCGGCCCCTCACCGCCGATGCAGAGGCTGAAGCGGCAGAGCTCGTCGCACAGCGTGTCCGGGCTCTCCAGGTCTCCCGGTCCTCCCCCTCGCCCTCCTCCCCCTTCCCTCCTCTTCTTCCTCGGCGACATCCTCTTCACCATCTTCATCACCCGCTCCACTTTGTCCATCCTGAGTGACCCGAGGGGTTCAGGTGTGGATTTCTTCTTCTTCTTCTTCTTCTTCTTCTTCTTCTTCTTCTTCTTCTTCTTCTTCTTCTTCTTCTTCTTCTTCTTCTTGTCCAACTCTTTTTTCTTTCTTTCTTTCTTTCTTTTTCTTGTCTTTTGGGGAATCCGGATGAACTTTCTCCACTCTGCTCTCTACCTGCTGCTCGTCTGCCTCTCTTCTCCGCGGAACAGTGGCTCAAAACCCCTCCTCTTCCTCCTCCCCCCTTCCTTCTTCTTCCTCCCGGTCTTTCTTCTTCTCCTCCCGTTGCAATGCAGCACTCAGTCGCTCGGCTCCCGTCCCGCCAGCACCTCGTCCGTTCTCTTCTTTCCCGCCCTCCCTCGTTCCTCCCTCGTCCTTTAGCTCCACCGACGATCCCACGAACGAGGCGACGGGAGGAGTGAGACACTGAGGGAGGAGAGAGGAGAGGGAGGAAGGGAGGAGAGGGAGAGGCATCGACTTCTCCCCTCCTCTCTCTCTCTCTCTCTCTCTCTCTCTCTTTAACATGCACCCCCACCTCCATCACCACACCCTCAAAAACTCTCAGCCGGTACTTCCAGAGAAAATATGGGGAGGAAAAAAAGAAAAAGCAATATTTTTATCAAGAGACTCTGCGTGGATCTTTTCTTGTCTCTGCAGCTTCGCTCCATTAGCGCTCACGGGCACTTTTTACATTCTTGTCAGCTTCACACAGTTTGTCTGCCACCACAGCAAACCACAGCTAACTCCTTCAATCAGTCTGCGTCCTCATTGCCTTCCTTCCTTACTTCCTTCCTCCCTCCATCCTTCCCACTTCACCTGTTCCCTTCACCTTCACACACTCCTTCTTCTCTGTGTCCATCTTTTCCTCGTTCCTGTCCCTCCATCCCGCCGCATGTTCTCTCATCTGCTCCTTAATCTCCAGTTCGTGCCTCTCCATAATAAACTTGTCGTCTCACACACACACACACACACACACACACACACACACACACACACACACACACACTGTTGAAGCAGGTAGGCGGGATAACACAAACCGCGGACACTTCTGCTTCGCTCTCACACACACAAAAATGGACCCTCTGTTATACACACTCAGCCTTTTCTGCTTGCTCACACACACACACACACGCACACACACACACACACACACACACACATGCACACGCACACACACACACACACACACACACACACACACAGTTTAAGCAGTAACACACTTCTGCTTCGCTCTCACACACACACACACACAAAAATGGACCCCCCTGATATACACACTCAGCTTTTTCCACTTGCTCAATCACACACACACACACACACACACACACACACACACACACACACACACACACGAGTAGCTATAATGAAAACTCAGCCGGGGATGGAGAGAGGGGGGTCTGTTAGGACACGCTTTTTAATCACTGACCTGAGACCCTCCACACACACGCCGTGATCCCGCTATGAAGTTTCCTCTTTGAAAAGCGTGACACCTGACAGAATTGATTGCGGGCAGGAAATTAAAAGTGACCCCGTGAAGATTATCGAGGATTTTTCTGGAGCGTCTCGAGGCGGCTGCTTCTGACGGAGCGGCGCTTTGGAGGACATTATGATCCGTGGGTTGTTTTTCTTCTTCTTCATATTCATCAAAGCTAACGTATTCTCTGAAGTGCCATTTCATGTTGAGGACGAGGCCAGGGGAGAAAATAACCTCCATGTGGAGGGGAAATGTGTGTTAATGAAATAAAAGTTATTGTATTTGCAGATTAGAAAACCTCCATTCTGACCTTTTTTCCTCATAATCCCCCAAATACTATAAATGTGACTCAAAATGCAAGAGTCTATTTTCCTTTGAAAAGTGTTGAGCGTCTTGAATGCCTCATCAGCCCTTGGGTCCCCTGATCCCCCTGATCAGGGGACCCAAGGGCTTCTACAGGTGTTCTACAGCTCATATGACCTTGATATGAATACCAGCCCCTATTGTCCTTGATCTCTAAAGAATCAGCAACTCCTTGCCTTTAAAAAGATATATATATATATATAAAAATGAGTCCTCGGTCGCTCCCCGAGTTTTTTGAATTGCCTTCCCATCATGCCCCAGAGTAATACTGCACCTCTTTAGAAAGATTAAGACGTAAAGCATCCAAATATGCAATAATAATTACAATAAACACAAGCAATGACATGTTTTCAAGCCTTTCCAGTCCAAAAATCATGTTTTTCGGTTCAGAAATAAAGAAATGAGCAATTTTTACCTAAATCTTGGTCGCACCATGAGCTACGTGTACTTAAAATGACCGTCTCCTTCCGCGTGTGTCATCTGACGCGCTTTCAGATGCGTTTGATGGACAATGAGACCGCAGGACCTCGAAAAACGGAGATAAAAGATATAAAAATCCGCCGTTGTTAGGGGTACTAAATTAGCTAAATAGTGAAGCGTTATAATCGCTCAGTCATGTTGAGAGCTTACGTAATTACGTAAATATAAAAATATAACAATCTTTTTTTTAAATGTAGTCCATCGTTTCTCTTCTCACAAGGGTTTACAGTACTTTAACCGTTTAAATGTATTAAATCGGACCTGTGGTTGATGATCTAGTAGCGTTTGAGTTTTTTTAAACTCACTTCCTCATTATCGAAAAATCGGTAAAAAAAAATACCTCGGGCGAATGGGGTTAACCCGTTGAAGACTGTAGAACCCTAGGGGGTCTAGACCTCTTTTCCCCTGTGTTTATTTCCAATACTTGTGTTTATTGAATGTATTTGTTCAGCAAAGTCTTGGAATTTTTTTTTTTATATCTGCAAAAAAAAGAAAAAACTTTTAAAAGATATTGTGATCATAACTATAAACATCCAGCATGAGTATGAGCAAGGTGTATCAAAAAGGAGTCCTCAAGAGTTCCTGAGTTTAAAAAAAAGTATTGTTCGGTGCCTTAACAACAACCCACAGACTGATAGTGCACCTTTTTAGAAAGATTAAGACCTAAAGCATCGACATCTGCAACAATAAACACAATCCAGGAAAGCATTGGCCTGTTAGGAAGCATATTCAGTCAAAATAAACGTGCTTTTCGGTTCAAAAATTAAAAAAATTACCCACTTTGTGTCGTTTATCCATCACACCTCTCATGTGAAAAGGACTTTAGTCGTGTGAAGAGGAAAATGCATTGAAAATGTAGGACTGTATCCATTACATTTGGTTGTATTACCCTTAAACAACACACATTGGCTGATGTGAGGCATCCATTAGCCTGCTTATTCAGTCACGTCTATAGTCTTATAAAGATATTACAAGGTTAACTATATTAACACCCATATGACACGAACATGGCACAAGATAAGTGTCTTTTTTCGTTGCTCAGATTGTTTTTTGTTTCTCAGGATCAGTCAGTTGCTTGATGTCCATTCCGAGAGACAAACCAACCTCAACGATCCCTTGAGACGAGTTGGAGTGAAACCGAACTCAAAGTTAGAAAAGGAGGTCAGCTGCAGACTGGCAGACATCCGGAGCCGCGCTGGAGGACCGTCCTCGGCTCGCAGCAACTTTCAAAGTATTATAGACTCAGGAGTCAGGGAGACAGAAATAGACTCAATTCAGCGTTCGGCTTTGTCAGCGGATTCCAAGACCTAAAACCAGTTGTTTCCTCCTGACTGCCGCAGCAGAGTGCCGAGAGGAAATGATCCGTCGGCACGGCGCCGAGGGATCCCGGCTGCTCAGCGGGCCAACCCGACACAATCACGGCCCAACTCGTCAAACGCCGAGGCCTGGTCAGTGATCCAAAGCTCCCAACTATGACGCTGCACATAAACCCTCCAGCTAACAACCTTTCCGCTCAATACATAGGAGCGACTTTTCAAAATAAACTTCTACACAGGAACGTCTAAGGTCAGGCAACATATATATATATATATATATATATATATATATATATATATATATATATATATATATATATAGCTGATCCATATGTTGTTGTTATGATACTTCCCACAAGACAATGATGTCGTTGGCGTTGCCTCCCTCATACTTGTTGGCGTTGCTTCCCTCATACTTGTTGGCGTTGCCTCTCTCATACTTGTTGGTGTTGCCTCCCTCATACTTGTTGGCGTTGCCTCCCTCATACTTGTTGGCGTTGCCTCTCTCATACTTGTTGGTGTTGCCTCCCTCATACTTGTTGGCGTTGCCTCCCTCATACTTGTTGGCGTTGCCTCTCTCATACTTGTTGGTGTTGCCTCCCTCATACTTGTTGGCGTTGCCTCCCTCATACTTGTTGGTGTTGCCTCCCTCATACTTGTTGGCGTTGCCTCTCTCATACTTGTTGGTGTTGCCTCCCTCATACTTGTTGGCGTTGCCTCCCTCATACTTGTTGGTGTTGCCTCCCTCATACTTGTTGGCGTTGCCTCTCTCATACTTGTTGGTGTTGCCTCCCTCATACTTGTTGGCGTTGCCTCCCTCATACTTGTTGGCGTGGCCTCTCTCATACGTGTTGGTGTTGCCTCCCTCATACTTGTTGGTGTTGCCTCCCTCATACTTGTTGGCGTTGCCTCTCTCATACTTGTTGGTGTTGCCTCCCTCATACTTGTTGGCGTTGCCTCCCTCATACTTGTTGGTGTTGCCTCCCTCATACTTGTTGGCGTTGCCTCTCTCATACTTGTTGGTGTTGCCTCCCTCATACTTGTTGGCGTTGCCTCTCTCATACGTGTTGGTGTTGCCTCCCTCATACTTGTTGGCGTTGCCTCCCTCATACTTGTTGGCGTGGCCTCTCTCATACGTGTTGGTGTTGCCTCCCTCATACTTGTTGGCGTTGCCTCCCTCATACTTGTTGGCGTGCCTCCCTCATACTTGTTGGTGTTGCCTCCCTCATACTTGTTGGTGTTGCCTCCCTCATACGTGTTGGCGTTGCCTCCCTCATACGTGTTGGCGTTGCCTCCCTCATACTTGTTGGCGTTGCCTCCCTCATACTTGTTGGCGTTGCCTCCCTCATACTTGTTCTTGGCACTGAAGTACTACAAAGAGTTAAACTCTTACTGTTTAGCTTTATCTTTTGACTCGTTCCATAAATGTGCTCATTCCATAAATCTTTGAATTCTGGCTGAAGAAAAGCACACGTTTTATTTTTATTAGCATATTTTGATTATGATTGCTCTCTTGTTTTAATGTTTTTTTCATACCCATATGTCTGCACTATCA
Source organism: Myoxocephalus aenaeus (assembly GCA_038501785.1). NCBI lineage: Eukaryota > Metazoa > Chordata > Actinopteri > Perciformes > Cottidae > Myoxocephalus > Myoxocephalus aenaeus. The sequence continues at coordinate 1,110,532 of JBAMJR010000173.1, forward strand.
AAAGGAAAAAAGGAAAAAAGCTAACGGCTGATAAAATGTTTTACTTTATGAGTTCTGTAAGAGACAGAAAGGTACAGACAGGCTGCAAATAAAAAGAACTTATCTATTCCTTTAGAGATTATGTTTCTCATTCATCTATTTTAGTGGATCCTCATAAGGAGAGAGAAGCGTACAAAAAAAGGCACCCACCCACCCACTGCTCACACACACACACACACACACACACACACACACACACACACACACACACACACACACACACGCTCACACTCAGACATGAGCACAAACACATAAGCTCCAAAAACTTGTCTTTCTTTCATTAATTCACTCACTGGGTTTTAAAGAGACAATTTTCTGATGCCAGGAGGGTGTTTAAAGTTTCATAAGATAGATACAGTGTGCGTGTGTGTGCGTGTGTGTGTGTGTGTGTGTGTGTGTGTGTGTGTGTGTGTGTGTGTGTGTGTGTGTGTGTGCGTGTGTGTGTGTGTGCGTCACTGGTACTCTTTATGAACTGATTATGAAACAGTCTCTCAAAGTGGGCGAGTGAATTAATCACAGCAATTGAACTTCAAGTGACTTAAACCTGGCACAAGCATACACACATGCATAAACATACACACACACACACACATGCGACTGAAGTGAGCGTTTGTGAATGACTCATCGATACCTGATTAAAGCCCCAGAATGAAAAGTTATTAATATTCGTAGGAATGCCAGAAAGAGTGCCGTCGCCTGAAGAACCAAAAATACATTTTATGAATAGGTTTTGTGTCGGCCTCTTTCAAGCTAGCGGAAACAGATAATGACACGTTGATGAAGATGAAACGATTTGGTTATGTTAAGGCCCAACACGTATTGGTTAAGGTCAGAAAAAACACCGTGGTTTGTGTAAAAATAATAACAAACAACGAGACGTATGAACTTCACTTAACAAAGGAACGGAACCACAGAACAACGGAACAATGAAACCACAGAACAACGGAACTATGGAACGGAACCACAGAACAACGGAACAATGGAACGGAACCACAGAACAACGGAACAATGGAACGGAACAGCCCCTTTACACACTTCCTCATGTACTATAACAAATGTAACACTACGTAACAAACACAAACCGGATCATTAATGTTTGGGTTTCACACAGGAGACAAACGGTGGTCTCCTGTGTGAAAGTCCTGTGTTTGTAGTCAAAATAATAACGTAACAACATCAGGTTGCAACTGTATCAGCGTAACCAGCGTGAATACATAAGGCTTACTCACAGAACGTTACATAACGACTGTAACAACTTGACATAACAAGAGTAAAGTCATCCTTTACTTTTGGTTTCACACGACCAGCGACAGAGTGAAAGTCTTGTGTTTGTTTTTACCTTCTCAAGCGTCACAAAAAGCTCAGAAAGAGAATAATTGATCATAAAAGCATGGAAGGTAACCTCGTAATGTTTCCTTCCTGATTGCAGTTTACTGTGCGGTGACAACGTCTTTTTTTAAATGTGGAACTGCTGAAACACACGGAGCAGGACACTTAACTCATGTTGATAGGAAGAGAAAAAGCTCATTGATTATTCCCAGAGAGCTGAAGTCTTATCATGTTATTGAAATATGTAAACCCATCAGAGAGCTGTGAATGGACTTGTAGATCTAGTGTTACATTCAAGTGACTTCTATTTGAAACGTGAAAACCTTGATTAGAAACTGTATGGGATAAACTAAAGGACCAGCTAAATTACAGCTTGTTTTAACATTATGATGTGAGTATTTATTAATGAATGGAGGAATTGTTTTTGTTGATGCTGGCACATTTTGTGCTCTGCGTGATGCACCATCTGCTGCAACCACATTTATACACACATAATATAGCTACATTGTGTTTTAAAAAGTGTAGACTGTTGTGTAGATAATAACGTACAAATAGATGGAAGCAACAGGATGTTTTTCAAAAGAGGAAAAGAAGAAGGAAAATGTATCTGAATCATTTAAACACTCGTCCATAGTTTCATTGTAATGAGACTGTTTTAAATTCCATTTTCTGGTTTATTTCAACCCCAAAAGAGTCAGAAATCAGTCATAACGTTTAGTTTTTCCCCCCAGCATTTCCTCCTCCTAATTGTCCAATTAGAGTGTTTATGATAATCACAATCCATGCCTCCCACTCCCTCCCACTCACGTTGCACAGATGCAGAGATGTATGCTTTGATGCAGAGATTTAAGAGAGGCAGGAACACAGCGTTTGGAGCACAGAAGCACATCAAACAGAAGTAATGCTAAGTGTCATTCTAAGTCTGGCAAATAAACAAAAAATCTATTTGTTAAACATCAGGCAAAACTCAAGAGATGCAATTTCCAGTCTGCAGTCTTTAAACACACTTTTGACTTCTGAAAGCCAGGTCCCACATTTAGGAGAATATTGTTTCATGTGTTTGGATATTTCCATTCCTGGTGTCTGCACACTTCTGTATAATGAACACGTGTTTTTATTTTGGTGGAATCCGGCCGATGTCAATGGAGAACCTTCTGAATAACTGAGCATCTTAGCTTCTCATATCTCTGATTGCATATTCACTTTGCATTTTGGTGCAACACCCAGGGAACCAGACTCATGTTGGCAAACCACAAGAAACAGGCTCATGACCCATATTTTTAGTTTTGTTGGGGGTGGGCGGTTTGACTTTGCTCTAAATTCCCATAAACTTTTCCATTCCTTGCTTCCTGGATTGACCGACTGGACATTGGGCCAGGTGAGAACAATGCCAGGTAAACTAAGAGCACAGAGATAACTGAAAGTCTTCCCATTGAGTTGCACCAGATCCACACCTTCAGCTCTGACCTTTCACAATAAAAGCCCTAGAAGTTCTCCTTTTCATGCTGTTCTCATCGGCTTGTAATTTGGTGGCGTAAAACTCGAAGCTCAAACTACAATCAACATTCTCATTTAAACACCCACAGAAAAAAAAGAAGATTCCTCTTTATCCACCTTTTCTTATTGCTATAAATACTGTTGATTTGTTTATGCATAAGTGTACCATGATAAGCCAAATACATTGCAGAGATTCATTTCATGTGTGGGAACTTTCCTTTGTTTCCTATGAGCATTCAGTTATGACGTTAACAAGTCCCCAGGCGATCCAAGTCCACAATGAATTATGATTTCCTAAGAAAGGTTATTTGATTTGGACCATAGAAGACACTATGCCAAAGTAAAAGTGCCAAAACTGATTTGAAGTGTGACATTCTCAATTGTTTTCCTAAACCTCAAAAAGAAACAATTACATAAGGACTAACAAAAGGCCTCCTTTTTTTCCTCACGAGGCTTCATTGTCTCCAAATGATTGCCTCTTCACTTCCTTGTCCATCAATCTCTCCCACTCCCTTCCTCGGCTTTTGTTTTCCCGCCCCAGCCTCGGCCGACTTGTCGAGCCACGATCTGAGTCTAACGAGTGGGATTGTGCTCTAAATGCCAAATTATAATGTCGCGCAAACTACAGTGACGTGATGACACCTCGGATGAAGTGAGCTCCACCTTTCCCGAGGCAGATTTTGACATCGTACAAAAAGGAAAATCCGCGGAACTAATTAATGTCAAACCGCTTGGCCTACTTAACGTCTTGGCGGTGGCTTTGTGAACGAGACGGTTGACTCCATGGAGGATTCAAACAGGTGGGCTTAACTCGTTTACACATACAGACACAATGTCCGGGTGTCAGATCAAAGGTTCAGTGAATGTAGCATGTGTGGCATCGAACGGATGGTTTCTACTTGTTTGCAGCTGATGTTAACGTGCCTTGATCTTGATCTTCCCACAAACTGATCTGATCCAGATAAGATGAACAGATATACGGATAACACGTTGATAACAACATTGCAATGCCGGGATGTGAACCAAATCAACAGTGCTTCCAGTCCAACCCGGTCTGAAACCGTCAGATACTGAAGTGCCCCTCGGTGTCTGATACGAATCAGATGCATCGAGCTTCTAACTGCCTCCGATGGGTCTATATTCATGAGTTCTGGTGGAGCCGTCGGATATCCAGGCCAAGAATTCCTTTTTACGTGCGCTTCTCGCTGTTTACGGTCCGATTAGCAACTTGAGATACAACAACTGGGAGTTGTTGAGCCAGATCTCAAGCAACTTTTCAACCCATACAAAACTGAATCGTCATCATCAGACGGTAGCCGGCGGGTTCCAACATTGCGTTTTTTTAACTCTCCACATAAGCTGTTCACCTGCATTCCACCAGAACCTGCTCCAACAAAATCCTCCACGACTGCAAAAACGGAAACCGGAACTCTTCCGATCCCAAAATCTTGTCCCGCTTGGGTAGTCACGTGAGTCGCTAGAAAGTGAAGCTGACTGAGGTTTTGTTGCCAAAACCTGACTTCCTGTGAAGGCGGAAGTTTTCTTTTGAGAAGACATTTTTTGATGTATTAGCTAAGCTAACTAGAAGCTAATGGCCGCCTTACAACTGTGGCAGTTTAGCTCTGCTGTTTGCGCGACAAAGTTCAAAAGGAGCTTCTTTTTTTACACCAATCTCTAGATTGGAATACTGAGGGAGAACATTCTGCAGAGATTCAAGCGGCGCCTCTACGCCTGAAAAAAGAGCATTTTGTAGCGTTGATTAGTCAAGTCAGAGCTGAGGTGGCTTTTACAGGAGACTACCTCCACACTGCTTCACGGAATAAAAACAACCACATGATTAGTCACAGATACACACATGCACGCTCACACATTCCAGTGTAGTTATTTTTTATTACTTTTTACGAAGAGGAACAGAGGCAGAAAGAGATATGGTGGCAATAGGAAACGAGCTGGAAGGGGAACGGTAAAGTGAGGAAGAGAGCAAAAAGGGAGGAAGAAAAAAAACATGCATGAGGAGGACAAATTATAGCTGAACTGCAGAGCAGACACTTTCTCTCTTACACAAACACAAGCATACGGCGCACATTCCCTGAGAATGTTTTCTGCAGATTTTCCAGCTCCTTCTCCCCAAATGATGTACGAACGAGTGAATTCAGGAGCAACGAGCGCACACACACACACACACACACACACACACACACACACACACACACACACACTGTGAGCGTAAACAAAAGGGGGGGCGTAAAAACCAGGCCGTGTTCCAGAAATTTCAGAGGTTCCTTCTCTCCGTTTGGGTTCTGAATTTTTTTTTGCATACAGGGAGAGAGAGTAATGAAATGAAGTGGGAAGCCGAGAGGAGTGAGCGGTAAAGATGGCAAAAAAATGAGAAAGGGAAGCGAGATGGAGAGAGATGGAGATTAGCAGGAAAGACGTTTTCTTGTATTTTCCGGCGGGTGGTTATCGATTCGACTGACTACGACATCCGGTCGTACGGAAACCAGTGAAAAGCCGTCGCGCTGCCGGGTCGAGTATGAAAAATGGAACGCAAAGCCGCTTCGATGCCGTCGGCGGGAATTCGATGACGTAGCCGACGTTTTTGGGGGTGGGGTAACAGCTGAAGATGCAGATGCTTTAAAAAGCATTACATTTGTTAGGACGATCTTCCCGAGTCATTTTTAAGCTAACGTTAACGGGGAAACTTCAGCATGTTAGCTTTAGGCAACGAAACCAAACGATACACATGAACACACAAAGACAAATTGAAGTCCATAACATTTACCACACAAATTGTCAAAATACTTTTTCTTCATTTGTTGTTTTTTAACCATTTATGTCTTTTTCTTACAGATACTGCAATGCACCCAACTGCTGGTGTCCAACGAATTTAACTCCCCGACCCCACCTGCTAAAATATGAATGAATGAATGAATGAATGAATATATACTTTATTAATCCCCGAGGGGAAATTTGGTGTCGGGGTAGCAGCAACTACAAAATAAACATAATAAACAAAAACAGCAGGACGAAAGATAAAAGATATATACAATAATAATAATAATAAAAATAATAATAATAAAATAGAATAAAATAGAAATAGCTTCAATTGTGCAAAAATATATATATACATGTTGTTAGTCAGAGGATCTGGCAAGCGGTGATTTATTATAAAGCCGTAATGCCGTTGGCAGGAATGTTCTCCTGTATCTGTCCTTGTTGCAGCGGAGCGTGAGGAATCTCTTAGAGAAAGTGCTCCGCTGACCCTGCAGTAGGTGTGGAGAGGGTGGTCCGGGTTGTCCAATATGGACAAAAGTTTCTTCACGTTACAACATGTGTTCATGTTCGTTCAGATGGTAAAACCACTTCTGACTCCCAACTCGTCAAAACCCACCACTTGGGTCCCCCGGTGTCTGACACCAAAGCACCGAGACCCTTTAGCGCAGGGGGGTCAAACTCATTTTAGTGAAGGGGCCGCATGCTGCCCATTTTGATCTCAAGTGGGCCGGACCAGTGAAATCATAGCATACTAACGCATACATAATGACAATATTTATTTAGGTTTTTGAATGATAAACCCTATTTTAAGGTCTTTCTACAATAAACTAGAAACATAAAGACCAAAAATTCAGACATCAGCCCACTGTTTACCTGCCTGGGCTCTCCTCTGCAGATTCCCTTGCAGTTGGGAAATATTTTAGTAATGTAAATTGTCAACTGAATTGTGACTGTGGTTCAATGGTTTGCATGCGTTCCTTTCAATCAGAGGATCAGTAGTTTGAGTCCCAGCTCAGCTAGTTTTTTTTATTTTTTTTTATATATTTTAAGAATTAGCCCGCGGGCCGGACTGGACTCCCTGGACTCTACTGGCTTTACACGGGAGAGGGTGAGAGCAACTGACGTAGTATCAAGAGTGTGGAGGCTGGGTGGGACAAACAAACAAAAGACTTTCACCCGGAGACCGCAACTGTAGTTGTGTTATGTACCTTCTGTACTGACGCCAGTTACATATAAAACGTATTTAAACCAAAACCAAAGTATTTTTGTATTATTATTATATTTTAATTAAGTTTGGGGTCACCCAGACACATTTTCAGTTTCTTCGCAATTTCCTGCATGGAATAGCCTTCATCTCTAAGAACAAGAACAGACTGGCGAGTTTCACATGAAAGTTCTCTTTTTCTGGCCATTTTGAGAGTATAATGAACCCACAGATGTGACGCTCCAGATACTCAACTAGCTCAAAGGAAGGCCACAAGGGTTTTCAAGGGTTTTCTAATCATCCATTAGTCTTCTATGCGATGAGCAAACACAATGTACCATTAGAACACTGAGTGATAGTTGCTGGAAATGGGCCTCTATACACCTATGTAGATATTTCATTAAAAACCAGACGTTTTAGAATAGTAATTTACCACATTAACAATGTATAGTGTATTTCTGATTAATTTTATGTTATCTTCATTGAAAAAAGCTGTGCTTTTCTTTGAAAAATAAGGACATTTCTAAGTGACCCCAAACTTTTGAACGGTAGTGTATATGTATATATAATGTATAATTATAAGTCGTAAGTCAACTTAAAAACTAAGTAAACCTACAGTGAAAGTATATTTTGAAAAGGCTCTTCTGGATGTTTCAAGAACCCAGCGTTGATAACATTGAACTCTGTGCTAATGCTAATGCTAATGCTAGTTTGTGAATGTTTTCAAAGTTTCTCTTCTTCTTCAGGCGAATACACGGCGGTAAGAACCCTGCAGACACACACCGAACGCTGGAACACAAGCGCCTCACGCCAACCCGTCAACACGCACGTCTGTGTGTGTGTGTGTGTGTGTGTGTGTGTGTGTGTGTCTGCGCGAGCCGTACGTTGCCATGGGTAACGGGACTGTGTCAGCGGCGTACCGAGGAAATAAAATGGGTCACGAGAGGAGCGGAGTGGTGTGTGCAGCGGAGATAATGTTGTAGCTGTCACACACTGCAGCACCTCCCGAGCATGCTCACACACACACACACACACACACACACACACACACACACACACACACACACACACACACACACACACACACACACACACACACTCACACACACACGAGTCATATAGTCCAGCCATGCAAATGGAGGGATTAGGTCTAATGAATAAATAAGATGTCAGAAATGGCATATGGCATGAATCAGCAGTGTGTGTGTGTGTGTGTGTGTGTGTGTGTGTGTGTGTGTGTGTGTGTGTGTGTGTGTGTGTGTGTTTGTGTGAGAGAGATTGTTGAAACCTGTTTGTGTATATGTGTGTAGCCGTTTTCTAAAAGTTTGAACGTAGATTTTAAGCGTATCTGTTAATTCTCCATCCGTCGCTGGAGGAGGAACACGGTGGTTATTGAGGCCGAAATATTCACATATTTGCAGTATTGTGAACTGGCGACATTCACGAAAATATATATATATATATTACGGTTTTCCCCATTGTATATACAGGAACAAATTGAATTATGCACACAATTCTGAAAACGTGAAGATAAAGCATCAACCAAAGGAATTTGTCATTCTTAACTTTCGCACAATTTGATTAAATATGAATTCTAAATCAACCAGGACTGCTGGTTCACATAAACGTATTTTAAAACCACACCACAATAGTTTCATGTTGCTGCATATTTGTGTGAAAACACGAGACTAATGATAAATAACTTGAGGACGTTGAAATCTCTGTTTACCTGCAAAATGAGCCAAAGACTTAGCTGCATCGTTCACTCAGGGGCCGGGAAAAAGACCGCCCTTTGTGCGTGTGTGTGTGTGTGTGTGTGTGTGTGTGTGTGTGTGTGTGTGTGTGTGTGTGTGTGTGATAATGGTTGAATGTGGCCTGAGGAAACAGTGATATCTGCGAGACTTGCAGGAGGTGACAGGCTTTCTAATTAACTCCATGCTGGGTTTATTGTACAGGCTAATTCATTAACAAAATTACCTCAGGACTTAGTGAGTATGTGTGTGTGTGTGTGTGTGTGTGTGTGTGTGTGTGTGTGTGTGTGTGTGTGTGTGTGTGTGTGTGTGTGTGTGTGTGTGTGTGTGTGTGTGGTGCACATGTGTGTGTGTATGGAAGAAGAACAACAATATGTGTAAATTTTCAGGCATTTTGTGTTTTTCTGCAGTATTGCATTTGCATATGTGTGTGCGTGTGTGTACGTGTGTGTGTGTGCGTGTATTTGTGTGTGCGTGCATGGTACAGTTATGGAATGTGTCATTCTGTTGTTGTCGGTGTAATTGCACACGAGCAGGTTGCATTCTGTGCGTGTCAAAGAGGGGCGGCTTGTTCCAACATTGTCGTCTAGTTCTCTGTTGTGCTTCTCTTTTCTTTTTTTAGCTCTGGGGCCAAACAGCTGCATAGCAGAAAGAAAGTGATTCAAGTTGTTATTCACTGAATACCGAGGAGGGATTTTAACGACAACAGGACGCCACCCGTTGGGTTTTTGGCCCTTTTAGAGTCCCAATAGTGGAACACTGTGCTGAACCACTGGCCCTCAACGTGCACAGCAGATCACCTGAGGGGTGGAGGCAACACTCTGGATAAAAGCACAATGGGAAGCAGCATGAATGGACTTTTGCTGGAAGATCTGAATCCACTTTTTTCCGTCCACCCAAAATAAAAATCAACAACCACTCGGTTATTTTCTGGAAGTGTCAGAAAGTAAGAAAGCCGTCACCAGAAATTGGCTTCATGGAAACGTTTGAAAACAGCGGCTGGATATTGTCCGAGACATCTTTGTAACGGAAACGTCGACGCACATTTATTAAGAAGTGGAAGAAAGGGAATTTTTATATGAGATATGACACAAACCAATAAATGAATGCCTAATTCAAATATATTTGTATGAATATCAAACTACTCATTCTTCTTTTTTATGTAAACAAAAGTATTTGTTTGCATAACTTACTGTATTATTTGTGTGTATGGTGTGCTGCTCTGTGCATAGCTTTGTTATAACTCAATAAAAACAAAACAATATATATATTATATATATTATGTATAATATATTTTATTTTTTATATATAATAATACTCAATGGAACGCTTTTGAATCATTAATATGTGAAAGAAAAAGAAGAAAAAATCTAGAAGTTTCTGAGAGCTTTCAACCGAGGTCAAAGCTCTCTGGTTGTATAGAAGTCTATGAAGTCTACTTCTCTCTTGATGTATTACCTCAGTAAACATTGTAAACATGAGTTCATTTCTCAATCTCTAGTTTCAAGTCTTCATCCAGAAAAAAATAATAAGTCATATTTTGGTCCACAGTCCAATGCATATTTCTTTGGGGAAGAAGACATTCTAGAGGACAGAGCCCTGTCTCTGCAGCACAGGAGATATTTACACTTTGTGACACTTTAATTGCTCCTGACACTTCTCCCACTTCACTGCAGCCAGTTCTCTAGCTGAATGTTGAAATTGAGTTTTATTTAATTACATTTCTGTCAGCACCCGACCATAGTCACTGTCTCTCGGTCATTCCTGGTCCTCACAGCACCAGAAACAATGGCGACGATCCACAGGCCTCGAGCTCCTGACACATTTCACCATGTTTAACCGCGAATGCCTCAAAGACACGTCTAGCGGGGCTAACGGGTAAAACGTGAGGCGCAAAGCCTCATAGTGCAAACGTGATCAGTTGTCAAAGAGAGACCGGGAACAGAATTTGGGGGTCAACACGGTTTAAATGTCGTCAAACCACCGTAATGGTGGGTTGACAACATTTAAACTGCGCTTCGAAACATCGTATTAACATGCATCGGCATCATTGACGCAATGAAATGAAAATGCATGCTACATTTACCCACATTTAAATCTAAATGGCAGATGCTATATTCATATTCTGTAGAATCAGACCGTCGTCAGGCGGATATCGTGCAGTCTGATCCCATCCCTGGACGTCTTAGACCAGAGTACCTTGGTAGTTCATGGTTTTGACTACTTGAAGGACATTTCCGTCCAGCTGTTTCTTCGTCTTCCTCTCTCGGTCGTTCGGTTTCTACGTGTCTCCCCCATTCTCTCTCTCTCTCTCTCTCTCTCTCTCTTTGCTTCCAACTCCAGCTGGCTCTGCAATCGACTCGCCCTCCTGCGGCGATTCCCCTTAATAATCAGCGCGCTCCCCCTCGCTGTCCCGTGGCGACGATGATCACACACCGGGTCTCGGCTCGCCTCACCTCCCTTGAGGTATCCACCACTCCTCTGCACACACACACACACACACACACACACACACACACACACACACACACAAGTACTCGCTCTCACACTCCTTCGCTCGCCCTCGCCACTCTCTGTTTGTCAGTATGTGAAGCGATGATTTAGGCCAAACCACGCCGCTGTCGCCCGGGCCTCCTGCCGCGTGGAGATTCCTTTGGTCCCGGGGTCGTGGGACTCAGTCCAAAATCCCCCCGCTGGTCCTGGAATTTCTGGAACATCGTCCAATTTAGAGAGGTGACATCCAGGAAGAGAAAGAAAGCTGCTCCGTTCAAATCTATGCAAGATTTTTTTTGGCTTTGAAGTTTTTCATACCATGTAGAGCTTCATCCGAGCTGGAAAACATGACATTTTTGGTTCAGGGAAGCTCCACTTAACCCAGTGGTTCTCAAACTGTGGGGCGTGACCCTCTAGTGGGTTGTGGAGGTATTACAGGTGGGGCGGAATGCCAATTTTTTTTATATATATACACAAATGATCCTTTATTAATCCTACAGTGGGGAAATTATTCTCTGCATTTTCATCGTTAATAATTAACGAGCAGTGGGCTGCAGGGAAGCAGGGGGAGCAACTGAGGGCAAGACGCTGTACTTCCATGGAAACGTTTACGTTACGCCGTTAACAGCTTACGCTTGCACATGCGCGACAGGAAGCCAAGATTCTTGACGACTCACCGGTTCTTGGTGTTTTGCCAAAACAAAAACAGCAGAAAAGCCTCACGGCGATCGGCTTTTTGTTGGGGCGGTGGGGCGTGAACATTTTTCTTCCTCCAAAGTGGGGCGTGGCAAAAAGTTTGAGAACCACTGACTTAACCAGAAACCAAAAGTCCTGGCTCGGTCACGGGGAAAGCTGAGGTGTGATTCCAGATCTGAGGCAGCAGGGATCATCCAAACGAGGCCGGGTTATGAGTTATGACTCGGCCAGTGCACCTGCTGGCTTTGACCACAGGGGCCGCCAAAATCAACACAGAATATGGAACGGCACACTTGTGTGCTGGTAATGGGAAATAAGTCTGTCACCTATTTTAACCATATCCGCCCAAGTTTTTTTTCTCCAGATTTTTCGATAATGAGGAAGTGAGTTTTTAAATACTCAAACGCTTCTAGATCATCAACCGCAGGTCCGATTTAATAAATGTAAACGGCTAAAGTACTGTAGACCCTTGTGAGAAGAGAAACGATGGACTACATTTAAAAAAAAAAAGATTGTTATATTTTTATAATTACGTAATTAGGTAAGCTCCTCAACATGACTGAGCGATTATAACGTTTCACTATTTAACTAATTTAGTACCCCTAACAAAGTACCACGCATGTAACCGTAGAGACTGTACGGATCTTCCAGTAGTAGGACTTTACTGTTTGTAAAGTATTGACGTCGCGAGCTGCGAGAAAGCAACGGCTGTTTTTTCTTGATTTTTTCTCTGTGTTTCGAGGTCCTGCGGTCTCATTGTCCCTCAAACGCATCTGAAAGTGTGTCAGATGACACATGCGGAAGGAAACGGTCATTTTAAGTACATGTAGCTCATGGTGCGACCAAGATTTAGGTAAAAATTGCTAATTTCTTTACTTCTGAACCGAAAAACATGATTTTTGGACTGGAAAGGCTTGCAAAAATGTCATTGCTTGTGTTTATTGTGATTATTATTGATTAGATTTGGATGCTTTAGGTCTTAATCTTTCTAAAGAGGTGCAGTATTACTCTGGGCATGATGGGAAGGCACCAAAAATACAATTAAAAAAAACTCCGACCGAGGAGTCATTTTTTGATCAGACTCTTATTTATGCAGACAATGAATAATACATATTTTTTATTTTTTATTTTTAAAGGCAAGGAGTTGCTGATTATTTAGAGATCAAGGACAATAGGGGCTGGTATTCATATCAAGGTCATATGAGCTGTAGAACACCTGTAGAAGCCCTCGGGTATCCCTTAAGGGGGACCCTTGGGCTGATGAGGTTTAAACTGGTTTGTTTGAAAGAAAAAGAAAGAAAAAAAGTGCAGACTTTGGTGTAAAGCGTGTTTATGTTTACATGTATGTACTGTTATACTATGATACTTCTGTAATGTTAATAAACCTGCAAGAGACAGAAAGATGTATGATCACCATCGATGCAGCAGAGGCCAAGATATCAAACTCCCAAAACCTCCGTTTCCACATTTCCACAACAAGAATTAAAAGATTACAATAATAACTTGAGGTCTGATATTCAACTGTTGTTCTATTAATCTCTGGCTCGGCTCTATGTTTATGAATAATAAACATGAATATGGTAAAATGGAGAAACAGTCCCCTTTATTACCCTCCTGAACAATCTCATTCATCACTTTAGGTTTAGCAGAACACTAATGCAGGAAGCAAAGTAACACACCTGCCAACCGCTGTCGTCATAATGAGAGATTGATGCTTGTATTATAACATCAATATTTTGTTTGGATTGAAATCCGGGGTAATTTGTCTGTTGTTTTTATTTTCTGTTAATTGCTGTTTTACTATTTAAGACAGAAATTTTTAGCAGGCAATCTGACATCTGTTTGAATTCATAATCAGTTCTAAAAACACACTTGGTTGGTTACTTTTTCTTTATATATATAAAAAAAGGTGCTGTGAAGTGACACAAACCCGTCCTCATTCCCAACTTTTTTCAAATTTATATTTCAAGAAGTTCAGCTAACTGATACACAAATGGTCATTTTGTGGCTGAAGTATTTGTTTTTAAACTGTTGTGGCTTTAAACAGTCTCAGCTGAAGTTTATTTTTTATTTATTTATTATTTATGTATTTAATATTTATTAAATATTGCATCACAGAGATACTTGGTGGGACGATGCAGATCATTTTTCTCACCAATGGGACAGCGCACCCCAGTGGTTATGCAGATTATTAACAGTTCAGTCTTCTAATTTATTTTTATTTTCAAATCCCACACGGAATAATATATAATAATATATATTTATATATAAATAAATATATGTATGCATATATATATATATATTTATGTGTATATATATATATATACACACGTGTATGACAACCGGAAACAGTAGCTCCTTCAAAATAAAAGCGTGCAGTTTGTTCAATGTATAAATCCTGTAAGCTTCAGGACGTTTTTGTTGTTTTTGTTGAAGGAATGTTTTGATATTTTGGGGATGAGTTGAGTGACTGTTGATGATTAGTTGAGATTTGATGAAAAAGACAAAATTGGGATGACAATGATGAGCTCAATTCCACAATATATTAGTTGACTGTCATACTTTTCTTAAATATACTTAAATGTATTTCACATACAAACATCTCAATAAAAACTCCATGTCGTCCCTTCATAGCCAGTTTGAGGTTTAAGACTTTTTTAAGGGTTTATTTTAACATAAGTTGTACACTTGCATGAGAGAATATGTTAACATCACTTATAATAAAAAGAGTAATATGACATAAGTAGGACAAATCTTTTCCTTTCTTTCTTTTCCCCTCTTTCATTCTTTTGAGTACGTCTCATTTCCTTTCCCTCTCTTTCCTTCCTTCCCCATCTTCTGCCCTTCTGCTCCTCCCTCCTTCTTTCTGTCCTTCATCTTTAAGTCTCCTCTGCTTAAACGACCCGCTTGTCTCTTCTCTCCTTATCCCTCCTCTCCTCTCCTTATCCCTCCTCTCCTCATCCCTCCTCTTCTCTCCTCATCCCTCCTCTTCTCTCCTCATCCCTCCTCTTCTCTCCTCATCCCTCCTCTCCTCTCCTCATCCCTCCTCTTCTCTCCTCATCCCTCCTCTTCTCTCCTCATCCCTCCTCTCCTCTCCTCATCCCTCCTCTTCTCTCCTCATCTCTCCTCTTCTCTCCTCATCCCTCCTCTTCTCTCCTCATCCCTCCTCTCCTCATCCCTCCTCTCCTCATCCCTCCTCTCCTCTCCTCATCTCTTCTCTTCTCCTCATCCCTCCTCTTCTCTCCTCATCTCTCCTCTTCTCTCCTCATCCCTCCTCTTCTCCCCTCATCCCTCCTCTTCTCTCCTCATCCCTCCTCTCCTCTCCTCATCCCTCCTCTTCTCTCCTCATCCCTCCTCTTCTCTCCTCATCCCTCCTCTCCTCTCCTCATCTCTTCTCTTCTCTCCTCATCCCTCCTCTCCTCTCCTCATCCCTCCTCTTCTCTTCTCCTCATCCCTCCTCTTCTCTCCTCATCTCTCCTCTTCTCTCCTCATCCCTCCTCTCCTCTCCTCATCCCTCCTCTTCTCTCCTCATCCCTCCTCTCCTCTCCTCATCTCTTCTCTTCTCTCCTCATCCCTCCTCTTCTCTCCTCATCCCTCCTCTCCTCTCCTCATCCCTCCTCTTCTCTCCTCATCCCTCCTCTCCTCTCCTCATCCCTCCTCTTCTCTCCTCATCTCTCCTCTTCTCTCCTCATCCCTCCTCTTCTCTCCTCATCTCTTCTCTTCTCTCCTCATCCCTCCTCTCCTCTCCTCATCCCTCCTCTCCTCTCCTCATCTCTTCTCTTCTCTCCTCATCCCTCCTCTCCTCTCCTCATCTCTTCTCTCCTCTCCTCATCCCTCCTCTTCTCTCCTCATCGCTCCTCTTCTCTTCTCCTCATCCCTCCTCTCCTCATCCCTCCTCACATCTCCTCTCCTCTCCTCCTCCTCCCGCTTGTCTCTTCTCTTCTTTCCTCATCCCTCCTCTCCTCTCCTCACCCCTCCTCTCCTCATCCCTCATCTTCTCTCCTCATCCCTCCTCTCCTCTCCTCATCTCTTCTCTTCTCTCCTCATCTCTTCTCTTCTCTCCTCATCCCTCCTCTTCTCTCCTCATCCCTCCTCTTCTCTCCTCATCGCTCCTCTTCTCTTCTCCTCATCCCTCCTCTCCTCATCCCTCCTCTCATCTCCTCTCATCTCCTCTCCTCCCGCTTGTCTCTTCTCTTCTCTCCTCATCCCTCCTCGTCTCTCTCTCCTCATCCCTTCTCTTCTCCTCTCCCCTCCTCATCCCTCCTCTTCTCTTTTCTCCTCATCCCTCCTCTTCTCTCCTCATCCCTCCTCCCCTCCTATCCTCATCCCTCCTCTCCTCATCCCTCCTCTCCTCTCCTCCTCCTCCCGCTTGTCTCTTCTCTTCTTTCCTCATCCCTCCTCTTCTCTCCTCATCCCTCCTCTTCTCTTCTCCTCATCCCTCCTCTATCCTCCTCATCCCTCCTCCTCTCCCCTCCTCATCCCTCCTCTTCTCCTCTCCCCTCCTCATCCCTCCTCTTCTCTTCTCCTCATCCCTCCTCTTCTCTCCTCATCCCTCCTCTTCTCTCCTCATCGCTCCTCTTCTCTCCTCATCCCTCCTCTTCTCCTCTCCCCTCCTCATCCCTCCGCTCTCATACGGTGTGAAGGTGGCGCCCTCTTGTGGTGATGTAAATGTGTAACCAGGACGTCATCACTGATATGACGGCAGAGAGCAGAGCTGTTCTTCTCTCCATGGTCTGACTCATGTGACCCAAATCCTGCCTGAATAAACATGAGAAACAACTCAATAGAGCTTCAGTCGTCGTCTTACACCACCAGAGGCCTAAAGATCATTTATTTTCATAAAACGTCTCTTTCAAACAAGCCGCCATGCAGAGCGGGACAAATCTTCTCTTACGACCAGCGGTCAACCACAAAGAAAACATCGTAGTTTCATAAACTGTGAGATGATTTTATCTTCTTTCAGACGAGCGAAAAGAAAACATCGAAAATACACATTTACATGTTTATTTTACTTTGTCTATGTGTCATTATGTATTTAAATATATATATATATATATAAAAATACATAATGACACAGACGAGGTAAGAGAGGGAACGGAAATGAGACGTATTCAAAAGAATGAAAGAGGAGCAGAAAGAAAGGAAAAGATTTGTCCCACTTATGTCATATTACTCCTATTTATTATAAGTGGTAACATATTCTATCATGCTGTCCTCTCACATCTAACGTGTGCACATTATGCTAAAATAAACCCTTAAAAAAGTCTTAAACCTCAAGCAGGCCTACGAAGGCACGGCCGGTTTCACCTTTTCCCAAAATGTTCCGGCAGAACTCACACAGATGTCTCCCTTATGTCTCTGCTTCTCCCATACAAAAAACATCCATCATGTTTTCATTACACTATGACACTATGTCAAAATAACACACACACACACACACACACACACACACACACACACACACACACACACACACACACACACACACACACACACACACACACACACACACACACACACACACACACACACACACACACACACACACGGCATCATGGGGTTTGTTGAAGAGCCACTGCTTCACTCCACCTGAGACCAAAACACAGCTGTTTACAGCAGCTTTCACTAATGGACCAGAGCTACTTAAAACAGATGAACACACACACACACACACACACACACACACACACACACACACACACACACACACACACACACACACACACACACACACACACACACACAGTGTTCCATGAATACAGACACAAAAGAGCACAGAGAGACATTAGATCGCACACATTAAAAGACACGGCGTCGCCCTGAGATGATTCCTCTCTCAGTTCTGGGATCAGACTCAAAGCGTTTTACTACTTTGAACCACAGACTGATAACGAGGCTCAGAGTCTGGTTCAAAACGGGCTTCTGGACAGAGGTCCCGCTGCAGCCTGGTCTCACTCCCACTGGTCTCACTCCCACTGGTCTCACTCCCACTGGTCTCACTCCCTCTGGTCTCACTCCCACTGGTCTCACTCCCTCTGGTCTCACTCCCACTGGTCTCACTCCCACTGGTCTCACTCCCATTAATCTCACTCCCATTGGTCTCACTCCCATTAATCTCAATCCCATTAATCTCACTCCAATTGATATCACTCCCATTAATCTCACTACCATTGGTCTCACTCCCATTAATCTCACTCCCATTAATCTCACTCCCATTGGTCTCACTCCCATTAATCTCAATCCCATTAATCTCACTCCAATTGATATCACTCCCATTAATCTCACTCCCACTGGTCTCACTCCCTCTGGTCTCACTCCCACTGGTCTCACTCCCACTGGTCTCACTCCCATTAATCTCACTCCCATTGGTCTCACTCCCATTAATCTCAATCCCATTAATCTCACTCCAATTGATATCACTCCCATTAATCTCACTACCATTGGTCTCACTCCCATTAATCTCACTCCCATTGGTCTCACTCCCATTAATCTCAATACCATTAATCTCACTCCAATTGGTATCACTCCAATTGGTATCACTCCCATTAATCTCACTACCATTGGTCTCACTCCCATTAATCTCACTCCCATTGGTCTCACTCTCATTAATCTCACTCTCATTAATCTCACTCCTACTGGTCTCACTCCCACTGGTCTCACTCCCATTAATCTCACTCCCATTGGTCTCACTCCCATTGGTCTCACTCCCACTGGTCTCACTCCCATTAATCTCACTCCCATTAATCTCATTCCCATTAATCTCACCCCCATTGGTATCACTCCCATTGGTCTCACTCCCATTAAACTTACTCCCATTGGCATCACTCCCATTGGTCTCACTCCCATTAATCTCACTCCCATTGGTCTCACTCCCATTGGTCTCACTCCCATTAATCTCACTCCCATTGGTCTCACTCCCACTGGTCTCACTCCCATTAATCTCACTCCCATTGGTCTCACTCCCATTAATCTCACTCCCATTAATCTCACTCCCATTGGTCTCACTCCCACTGGTCTCACTCCCACTGGTCTCACTCCCACTGGTCTCACTCCCATTGGCCTCACTCAACATGTTACCGGCTTTCGATTAACTCCAACAGAAACCCGTCCACGTCATTATCGGACGCTCAAGGCATCGGCCTCCGTGTCTCAGAGCGAGGAGGTTCTTTTGAGGGCGGGGCGACAACCAAACACAGGACTTTTACTCCGGCAAACCACAAACGTTGAGACATCAACCGACGGCATTATGTCAAATTAAAGTATTTTCTCTCGGATTACGGTTTCAAACCGTTTGAAACACACGGTTAAAGTAAACAACAAAAAGGCAACAAAACCACTTCGCTTTAATTAAGTTTACGACAACGTCACCTTCCTAAAATAATGGGCCTACGTCATTTTTTGCGTTTTTTTTTTAAAACACAGAATTAAACAGCCTAACTTCCTTGTCATCAACTTCCCAAAATAATGTAAGTGTTAGAGTACACTTACATTATTTTAGGAAGTTGATGACAAGGAACTTTAATTTTGTGTTGAATTTGGCGCTCCCTGTGGACAAAAGGGGTAGTGCTTCCTTGATTTAGAAAACCTCGTTTTGTCACTGGTGTCTTACGCCAACTGATATATTGACAGCTAGTTTGACAGCTAGTTTGGCCTGATTATCAAATGAATCAGCGTAAGGCAAATAATTCAGGGTACCTGCACAACAACAGGACAAAGCGACATCAAAGACTTATTGACAGGATACACAGACACGAGCTGATGGGCACTTTAACTGCACGGTTCAGTCTGCTTCCTCTTCCTCTTCCTCTTCCTCTTCCTCCCGCTCACTGGCCTTCCTGCTGGAGCTAAAAGCAGCAGCAATACACGTGTATTCACATAATGCATACTGCTAAAACAATGGGTCGGTCTTATCTTCATTTATTCCTATTACACCCCGAGGATGCCGGTTAACTGGTTCGCTCTCGCACACACACAGACACACAGACACACACACATATGTACACACCTCATTAACCCGGAGAGAAGCTCTTAATGCACAGGAAGCTTTCCACTCCATTAGCCAGTGTCATTACTGCAGGTACTCGGCTTGTAGATGGGAGTATGCATGTGCTTTCAGTGAGACAGTGGAAACAGGTATGACCATTGAAATAAGTATTAGGAAGAGTCTGATTGGCAGACAGAGATCATGAAGGGGTGTCTTTGCATGCAGATCTCAGCTCTGCCTCCATCATGGTCTGAAACACGGGCAGGAAAAAGAGATCCTCGGTGAAGAAGAGCGTTGTGGCCATTCGGGAGGTTCAGGAAAACTCCCGAATGGCCGATCCATTCAAAGCTGAGCTGGTAATAGAGTTTTTATTTAGCAGTTTCTGACTGGGCCAATCTAATACTTGATACTCAACATTTAGTCTGGTCTGGTTCCATATCTGGTTGTATTCTGCCTTGATCATCTGGTTGTATTCTACCAAGATCATCTGGTAGTACTCTACCTTGATCATCTAGTAGTATTCTACGCAGGTCTAGTAGTATTCTACCAAGATCATCTGGTAGTATTCTACCCAGATCATCTAGTAGTATTCTACCAAGATCATCTAGTAGTACTCTACCTTGATCATCTAGTATTATTCTTCCAAGATCATCTAGTAGTATTCTACCTTGATCATCTAGTAGTATTCTACCAAGATCATCTAGTAGTATTCTACGCAGGTCTAGTAGTATTCTACCAAGATCATCTAGTAGTATTCTACCAAGATCATCTGGTAGTATTCTACCCAGATCATCTAGTAGTATTCTACCAAGATCATCTAGTAGTACTCTACCTTGATCATCTAGTATTATTCTTCCAAGATCATCTAGTAGTATTCTACCTTGATCATCTAGTAGTATTCTACCAAGATCATCTAGTAGTACTCTACCTTGATCATCTAGTATTATTCTTCCAAGATCATCTAGTAGTATTCTACCTTGATCATCTAGTATTATTCTACCAAGATCATCTAGTAGTACTCTACCTTGATCATCTAGTATTATTCTACCAAGATCATCTGGTAGTACTCTACCTTGATCATCTAGTATTATTCTTCCAAGATCATCTAGTAGTATTCTACCTTGATCATCTAGTAGTATTCTACCAAGATCATCTAGTAGTACTCTACCATGATCATCTAGTAGTATTCTACCATGATCATCTAGTAGTATTCTACCAAGATCATCTAGTATTACTCTACCCAGGTCTAGTATTTTTCTACCAAGATCATACCAAGAATCTTGGTAGATTAATACCAGATGATCTTGGTCCAAGATCATCTGGTATTAATCTACCTAACCTGATGGTTGGTCTTATTCTACTCTGATTTGTATTATTCAACCCAGATGTTTATTGCATTTAAGATGTATTGTTTTTTTTCCTTAATGGACCTTCACTGTTTGAGGCATGAAGTGTGCTGGGGGGCGTGGCTTCCTCTCTGTCATGTGACGTTACGTCTGCACCTTAAAGTACATTACAAGTCTTATTTTAAACCAAACCATACAAGTGGTGTCGTTCAACCTCAACCTCAACGCAAACCCTTTCTTAACATCAACCAACCGTCTTGCAAAAATGCTGCCGGGGGCTTCAGCCCAAGATGACTGGGAGGGATAATATTAATGTGTAGGAGGTCAATCCTATGACAAATTCAAGATACAGGAACTGCTTTTGTAGCTAATCATTAGCACATAATTCACTTCACATCCACCAACATGCTAACTAGGAGCTAACTAAGCTTCGTAAACATGTTTCTGGTCACTAGGGGAAACTGAACAAGTTATGCATCTATCTTTAAACAACAGGGTTACTTTATTGTGCATAAAAAGGGAATATGGACATCCCTTCTGTGTCCTCTTTTAAAGCAGTTCCTCAATAATCACTGCTGTTTTAGTTCTGTCTGTCTGTGGCTAGCTTTATACTTCAATGTCCCCATCAGCAACTCATTGCCTCCATGGAGGGCCGCGCAGAATGTTGTGTTGTATGGTAATTCACTGAATAAATAAATAATCTGAACAAAATAGCTGAATGGTTTTGTATATTTATGTGTGAATTAAATTACTGAGAAATCAAGAACTTTAGTGCAAACTGGTCATATTTTCTGTTGAATTTGAATGAGTATGTATGTGTTATTCAATACATATCAATGTATTGTTGAAAGATAATAAATCACATTGAATTATCGCCCTGCCCGACCTTCCCGTCTCACTGGGCATACAGCATTTTGCATATCATTGAGTCAAATGATTAAATGCAATATAAAAAACAGCTTAATGCACTTAAATACCTACAGTATATGTGTTGGTTATGTAGTGACATATGTCTCTGCCAGCTGTGTTTAGTGCATTTTATAAATGTGTGATTTAGACATTTCACGATCAGTAATTATGACAGCAGAGAAATAATACTATGCATTAAATAAATACTGATATTTAGTCATTCCGTGGTGCCAGGGAGGTGGCACTGAAAGAGTTGTCTTTATATCTGTGTGTCTTTCATTTTATCTCTGCATGTGTGTCCATCTGTCACACACACACACACACACACACACACACACACACACACACGTAAATACAAATGGAAACATGTCACACACGCTCCAGCTATCACGGTTTTCAATTTGGCCGGAAACTGTTGACAAAACCAATAAGTTATTTTCTCTCACTCTCTCTCCATCCTTCGCTCCTCTCCATTTCCTCACATCCCGCCTCGGGTGCCCACACACACACACACACAGACACACACACACACACACACACACACACACACACAGTTTCATTCACAAAAGCAGTGAGTGTGCTCTTTCGGAGGCCAAAGCAGAGTCCCAGACTGTTGAAGCGAGCTGCAGCCAGCAGGGCGCTTGGACTCTACAACAGGGAACCGGCCGTGTCTTTAGACTGGAGATTAAAACCAGCAAACGTTCAGCACTTGTATGTTAAAATAAATACAGGCTGTTCTCATCCAGCGTTCGTAGCTATATCTACCAAAATGAATGTGCTTGAATTCGTAGATATGCCACAAAGTCTGTTCATTTCTAATCCACATGATCATGAACCAGGACGTTTAAAGGGCAGAAGGGAAGTGGATGTGACAAACAAACACCGGATACTCATCCAGGGCTCACACACGACGTCCACGTTGATTTATTTGTCACGTGAATTCCTTAATTATCTTAACTCAAACCACGATGTTTTCCTAAACCTACCCAAGAAGTTGTGTTGCCTGAATTAAGTTAACTTGACTTAGTCGTAAGATACCATTTCGTTGTCCCATTTTATTATTAAACTTTAAGAACAACTAATGACGGACAGAAAAAAGCAACAGATCCTCACATCAATTCAATAATGAATCATAGAGCCATATGAAGCAATAGTATGAAGGAGAAAAAAAAGGCCATGAAGTGATCGAAAGGTTCAGGTGAACAGAAAAATAAGAATATCAAATGATGGATGGGACAACAGAAAGTTCAGCTTTTTCAATTTCAAAACCCTTTTCCAAGGAGTTTCCCTGAGACGGAGCAGAGGGCATGAAAGCTGCACTGCCTAATTCGCTTTGGGCCCCAGGGACAGAAGCAGTAAAAACAATTCCTCTGACCGTGGAAAGCAATTTCCCTCGATATCTTCCTATGAAAACAAACAAAAAAGAGCACAGAATAATGTATAGCACACATCACGTTGCAATGTTATCATCATTGAAGGTTTTAAAGTCATGTCAACGTTCGCCTAATGGTCCCCAACTAGTTACTGGACGGTTCCACGTGACCTTGAAGGAGCAGAGCTACAAACTACGCATGGCACGGTGAGAAATGACAAATTTAGTACGGTCCATTTATGGAGACGGTGCAAATATATAATCAATCAATAAAACACTGCTACTACTACTACTACTACTACCACTAGTACCACTAAGGTACACACTACCGTTCAAAAGTTTGGGGTCACTTAGAAATGTCCTTATTTTTCAAAGAAAAGCACAGTTTTTTTCAATGAAGATAACATTAAATGAATCAGAAATACTCTATACATTGTTAATGTGGTAAATGACTATTCTAGGTGGAAACGTCTGGTTTTTAATGAAATATCTACATAGGTGTATAGAGGCCCATTTCCAGCAACTATCACTCCAGTGTTCTAATGGTACATTGTGTTTGCTCATCGCATAGAAGACTAATGGATGATTAGAAAACCCTTGAAAACCCTTGTGGCCTTCCTTTGAGCTAGTTGAGTATCTGGAGCATCATGTGTGGGTTCCATTATACTCTCAAAATGGCCAGAAAAAGAGAACGTTCATGTGAAACTCGCCAGTCTGTTCTTGTTCTTAGAGATGAAGGCTATTCCATGCAGGAAATTGCGAAGAAACTGAAAATGTGTCTGGGTGACCCCAAACTTTTGAACGGTAGTGTATATATATATAAACTTTCAGGGTGCTGGTTGTGGGCCCTAAGAGTGTGGACCAACAGCAAACCAACATTCTCATTTGTATTCACAATAACACGACTGAAGTGGGCAGTGCCTGCAGCAGTTTGACCAGGGCTTATTTCACAAGTTATTAAAAAAAAAGAAGGAAATCAGTAGAAATGTGGCGACCTCTGACCGAATTAATGTGTCAAATTGATCAAATTAAGTGTTTCCCCCTTAGTCAAATTAAATAACGTTCATCAACTCTTGCCCTTGATGTTCTTAAGTGAAAATATGGGATCTGCTGTGAACGCTCAATTTCACATTATATGTGTTGTTCCTGCCAATTCTTTTGGAGGGGGTAATAAAAGTCAATCTTGCGCCCTGAGCCCGTTCACTGAGAACTAAACCCAGAGGAAGCGAGCGCCAGCAGCGCCGCTCCGCTCGTTTCCCCCGTTACTCCGTTGATTGACAGAGCCGTGCGTTTCATACCTGACGGAGCAGAGACAGCCGGCGTCAATCAAACTCCGTGAGGAAATGTGAATATGAATCAGCAACCACTTTCAACCGTGGAGTCAATTACAGACCAACGGAGTTCATCAGTCTTTACATATTTCCGTGTTGGCGCTACTAGGACTCGGCCACAGGGGAGCCACGGGCGGCTGTTTGGTTGGAGGCTGGGAAGGCAAACATCGAGGGCAACGAGGGAGGAGTCTGCCGATGGTGCAACAAGCCAACTCTGCGTCAATGCTCTTCAGCAATGAGTATCATTTGGCAACACAAGTATTGATGGTTCCTGAGGGAACAAGATGGAGGAGCCGTGCCTGAACACAAGGGTCAGCAATGAATGCAGAGGGTCATGACTCAGGAGATACTCAGAGACCCAGATCCATTGCTTTAGGTACAACGAATGTTGGCAAATGTTTGCATAGATAGTTAATAACTCATTGGCATCTTGGTGTATACGCAAAGAAAAGACATGGTATACAAACCTGACATTAGAAGTTACATGATTAAGTCTGAGACCATTTCATCTACCCAGGGACTAAGGAAATATTTCAGGGTTCATCCACATTTTGACCAATGTGTTTCCATGACTTTAAACCAAATGTCCATGACCAAACATTATGAAATCTGGGTGTAAACAGTAAAAAGTGAGTAAATGTAGTATTTAAACTAACAATGAGAATACAAAGCATACAGTAAACCTTAAATGACACAAATGAATGAGACAATAGTTTGATTAAAAGAATAAACATTTATATAGATGCCTGTATGTATGCCTGCTTATATTCTGAGCGTCTTTCTTTTAAAAGCATATTCATTATTTCAAACTCAGCGTAAATGAACGACATGAACACATGAATATAACACATTTACATGACTTTTACTAAACTATCGGGATTTTTATTTTCCCAAAATAAGACGTTTAGTGTAATTTGCTTAAAAGAACAAAAACAGTCTGGGTTTCTTGTTTACCTTCAGAGGAAGATACAGACTCTCTCTCTCTCTCTCTTCTTACTTCTCTTCCTCCGATCCTCCTGTTTCTCCACCTTTCCCCCGTCTTTTGCCTGTTGTTCCTGTCTGATTTCTACATGCTGATGTTAAATAGGCTTTGCTGTTATTTTTAATGACTTGTGTATACTGTGTGATGAAAGTGATTACGCTGACTTCTCTGTCTGCACTGAGAGGGTGCCAGAGGCCTTTACAACACATGTAAATAATCCAAATAAAAGGCTGGAACTTTCGTGATTACAGACCATGAACTGAAAATATCTGGTGAGGTTTTCAATTTCTTTCATGAATTAAACCTCTTTTTCTTTTGAGCGCTTGAAGAGGTCTTCTCCTCATCTCGTCCCACCTCTTAGTTATCCTCATAGCAACAGGAATGCATTTTTGCTTGACAGCACAGACACGCTGTTATCAAAACCACGTTTCAAATGTTGCTTTTTTCCCAACAAAAAGAAAAACCCAACATGGTCCAACAATCGTTTCTCTGCTTCGTCAACACTTCTGTCAGCCACTGTCCTTCATTCTCACTAGAATACCAAATACCGACGCACGATCGGATACCCGAAGCTTCAAACTGTGAAGTGGTCAGCGGTATTCAATTAATATCCAGCGAGGTCCAGTTAGAGAAGTTCCTCATGCAAGAGTCTGTGTAAGTAACTCAACATGTGTTCTGACGTTAGAAGCGGTTTGTCAATCAATTTAGTTGTTTTTGTTGCATGTTTTTTGTTGCCGTAAGCAGAATGTATCTGGTTTCCTGTTTTGAGATAAGGTGCTTTTATTTTTTAAGGCGAAAACGGCTAAAGTTACGGTCTTTACGGTCAATTTTGAATGGAGAAAGAAACGGTATTAGCACTCCCCTCGAAGAGGCACGAGTTCTTACGTTGGTTTTTTTAATGAATTAAACCCATTTAAAAACCTTCTGCGACGATTAATATATTTTAAAGTAGCCTGGCAGTCGTATCAACATCTGGATGCATTAAACAACTGAAGATCAAATAAAATAAAGAAAGTTCAAATTAATATCTTAATATTTATTGTCAGGTTTCATATTGAACTAGATGAATTACAATAAATGTTTTTCTTATTTTTCAAGTAAAATATGGGCCGGATTAAAAAATGTAATACATCCGAGAAAGCTTTTGAAAAATGTGACTTAAAATAAAGTACATCATTTTTAGAAATATATTTTAACCTGAATTGTCCTGCAGCTTTAAAAGTGGTCGATCAAAAAAGACACGATATCCATATTATTCTCATCTTCTAAAAAGAGAAATTTGTGTGCAAATAAATGTGTGTTAACAAAATACACTTTTTTTTTTTTTTTTTTTAATCATTCTCAATTATCGCTCCAGTTATAAGTCCAGGTCCGGATACAACGGCGTCCAGTTTGATTCTCGACAGGTGCGTTTTAATCTCCTTGTTGCCAGAAGCAAAGACAGCATCTTCTCCCGCTGTAGTTTTGTGTTCACCAGAAAGATTGCTGGGACGATTCCCATTCACGGCCCGTCACTGCCATGGTTCCTCTTGCATCAGAACTGTTTTCAGGGTTCATACACATTCTGACCAATGGATTTCCATGACTTTTCCATGACTTTAAACCAAATGTCCATGAGCAAACATTTAGTGAAATCTGGGTGTAAACATGAAAAAGTGAGTAAATTTAAACTAACAATGAGAATACAAAGCATACAATAAACCTTAAATGACACAAATGAATGAGACAATAGTTTGATTAAAAGAATAAACATTTATATAGATGCCTGTATGTATGCCTGCTTATATTTTGAGCGTCTTTCTTTTAAAAGCATATTAATTATTAAACACATTTCCATGACCTTCAAAACCTTTGGGATTTTTTTTTTTTTCAAGGACTTTTCCAGGCCTGGAAATAACCATTTTAAAATTCCATGACTTTTCCAGGTTTTCCATGACGTTAAAAGAACCCTGTATTTGTATCAGCGTTGTATTCATCCCGCCTAGTGAGAACGCATCCAAGATGGCCTCCTTTGTAGCGGACTGTGTCGGTAACGGAATTTGTACTCGAGGACTTTGATCATTAATGATTGACTACGTGTACAGAGGCCCATTTCCAGCAACTATCACTCCAGTGCTCTAATGGTACATTGTGTTTGCTCATCGCATAGAAGACTAATGGATGATTAGAAAACCCTTGAAAACTCTTGTGGCCTTCCTTTGAGCTAGTTGAGTATCTGGAGCGTCACATCTGTAGGTTCATTATTCTCTCAAAATGGCCAGAAAAAGAGAACGTTCATGTGAAACTCTCCAGTCTGTTCTTGTTCTTAGAGATGAAGGCTATTCCATGCAGGAAATTGCAAAGAAACTGAAAATATGTCTGGGTGACCCCAAACTTTTGAACGGTAGTGTGTATATATATATATATATATATACACTACGCTCTTCCAGGGTTCCAGCAAGACGTCAACAATAACGTACGGCTGTGTTTCGATTGCTTGGTGTATCACACAGGTCATTCCGCCATTTTAAGAAGTCGGGAAGAACTGAACACCTGCTCTTTACTTGAGTTACTAGACAAATGCAATTGCAACGTTAATGATGCATGCTGCATGCCGCGTTCAAATTTGGATCATAACACTATCTAGCTAATTCCCACTTTCAGGTCTGACTCGCGAAGAAGCAAACCTTTCTCAAAGACTGTCGCTCTGGCAGGATGAGAAGCTAAGTTGTTGCTTCAGGGCCACAGATTGGGATGTTTTCCAACAAGAGAATAATTGAGAGTATTGCAGAGGCGATCACAGGGTACATTCAGTTTTGTGTGCGGCGCCAAAAAAGACCATTAGGATATACCCAAACAACAAAGACTGCATCATGCCTGAGATCAAAGATTGCATTAGATGGAAAAAAACAGGCCTAATGGAACAGAGATATAATGAAACTGAGAGCAGTTCAAAGAGAACTAAAGCAAGGGAAGCGTGAACAACATATAATCCAAGCGTCGGAGAAGTTATTGCGGGACTCCGTGAAAGAAATGACCAACTTCAACTCTTGACAAGAGGGAAATGCTCGTACTGAATGAACCGGGGAAAGAAAACAAAGGTCAACAATTTCTATACAGTGTTTTTGATTCTGGATGTCTTGCAGTGACGCGATCCAACACAGGATAGAATGGTAATCGATCCGAATGCTTTGGCCAAAGTTATTTTTTAAGGTTGCACACTAAGAAGGTCACTCGGATCGATGGTATTTCGGCGTTTCTTCCTAAACCATTTGCACACATCAGTAGCAACTTAATCATAGCGATCTAAATAATGTTTGTAGACGGTTTACAAACCAATTATTAACAGCAAAATGTATATTGTATAAATATTGGGTCTTAATCTCATCCAGATATATTTTTACAGCCTTTTCTACATCACGTTTACATTGATGTTGGCAGCTAGCAGCCAGATGAGGTCACTATTCCTAATCCCAACTAAAACCCTAAAACCTAAAAGTGTGTTCAGTCAGTGAAAATAGTCGTCATTGGACAAAACTAATATTTTAATTGCCGAACAAATTGGCTCAATTTGTTTCAATTCCAATTAACAAAAATGGAAATAACACAATCCCAAAAGAGTAAGATTCACCACCAGCAGTTTGTTTCAGTCGGGTGACATTATTGTTACATCCAGCTTTTTGGCCGAAATTTGTCGAAGCGAATATTGACGGCCATCGTCTTTCTGCTCCACGAAAACCCTCGTTGGATAAAAAGCATGGCGGTCCAAGTTCACCAGCGGCGGCATGTTTCAAATTAAAGTTAAAAGGAGACCACTTCTCAACTTTTGAACAGTCAGCAGGACTGTGACGAGCGAGGGGTAGAGATGGGGGAGGAAGATACCGACAGATCTGGGGGAGTAATAGAGTGAAGGGGGGTGGGGGGGGGGGGAGAGATAAAGAAAGAGTGGGAGTCAGCTTGACAGAACAAGAGGACGAGAGGGAGAGGAAGAAAGAGGAAGAAAGAGGAAGAGTGTAGCATAAAAATCAATTCGAAGAAGAGGCTCTATTTCGGATGCAGTCTAAATCACAGTTTCAGCACACAGACTAACACACACACACACACACACACACGGGGGAATTTTAATTACATCCTGCTACTGAAGAAGCTCTCAGTGACTGAACCATTTACCAAACCCACCAACAGTACAAAGCACCAGGGACCAATACGCATAATGTGTGTTAGCACATATTGGGGCACTGGGTATAAGATGGAGGATGAGATCAGTGTGTGTGTGTGTGTGTGTGTGTGTGTGTGTTTTACCGATCTTCTGGGGACATACATCGCTTGACACGGTCACATTGTGGGGACTCGCCTTCCTTATGGGGACAAAAAGTCACATCCCCACGACGTACATGATTACATTTTATTGGTCGGATAAGTCTCCGATAAATGAATGTTAGTCAATGTAATGTCCCCACAAGTCATGAAAACATATGTGTGTGTGTGTGTGTGTGTGTGTGCATGCTGTTCTCATGAAGCGTTCGTCGTTATATCTTCTACACAAATGTATGTATACAGACCGCAAATCCCCACGTAGCGCGGGTGGAAGTTTCAAACAAGGACTGGTCTTTCCACCAGGACCTTTTTTTAATAGCTTAGTTTCTGGAGCTTTCGAGCGTATCGCATGGCCTGCATCAGCTGCAAGAAAAATGGAAATTCGACAATTTGACAACAGCCGAGTGAACTCCGTCTGCTAATGAAGATCATGTGATTTGATCGAAAGCTCCCATGGCAGCGGCTGGAAGGAGTGTGGTGAACTTGTTTTTTCAACTGCCGTTTCCAATTACATCGTTAATTAATGATCGGTGTATAAATTAGTGTTTCAGCAAAAAAGAATCATCGGAGACGTCATCTATTGGGGGAAAAAACCAAACAGGTTATGCTTCTTGCTCGACTTTCATCATTCACTTTTGAACAATCAATTAATGTACTAATAATTCAAGCACTAATCAATGTTGAACACAACCATTAGCGTGTGTGTGTGTGTGTGTGTGTCTGTGTGTGTGTGTGTGTGTGTGTGTGGTACTCCCAGCAGCTCGGCCCTGAGGCGGATTGAATCGGAGAACTTTAAAGATTCCCCCGAGACAAACAGACAAACAGCTACACGCTGCTGCTCCATTCAGCTCGCTGCCTGTCTGCCTGTCTGTCTGTCTGTCTGTCTGCCTGTCTGTCTGTCTGCCTGTCTGCCTGGTCGTGTATCTCTATTCTCTTCCTGTGATGTTCAGTGTAGCCCTGAGCTCTGACTGACAGGTACTTACCAGGCCAGGTTAAGCGAGTTTCTTACTCTCTTTCTTCGGGTTCACCACCTGCAGCAATTATCATCCTCTTTCTCTCCCTCCGTTCCTCCTCCTCCCCTTTCTCTGAACATACATGCTGAGGCTATTTTCATTTATTTTCTCCTCTTCTCTTGCCCTTCATCTCTTCCCCTGTATTTATTCTTCATCTTCCCTCTCTCTTTACAGACCCTCCCTCTCTTACTTCCTCTCCCTCATCTCCTTTTCCGCTTTACATATTTATTTTTCCTCCACCTTCCGTGCACTGCGTCATCTCCTTTTTCCTCAACCCCTCTTAACCTTCATTTCCCTCCTCCCCTCCCATATTTTATGTATGCTTTTTTTAAGGGCCAATTTTGCTTTTCTCCACTACGTCTTCTTCATCCTTCCTTCCTCCCAGCATCAACAAACAACTTCATTTTCGCCTTACCTTTCTTTCTACCTTTGTTGGTTCTGGTTTGTTTCCACCCTCTGTGAATAGCCCCAGGGATCAGGAGGGATTCGGGTGTATTTACTTGTTTGTATCCACTTTCCCATCTTTTTCCTTCCTTCCTTCCCTTTCTCCTTCTCTATCTAAAACACACTGTAGCCCCGGGCCGTCTGTATCAGCGATAGTAACAGGCTGCAAAAAGGCGCTTTAATAATGCAACAGACACATGCTGCAACAAGCTTGCTGTCTGACTGACTGTGTCATATGTGCTGGCCTAACACGTTTAGGATCATTTCCACTTCCATTCTATGAATTATTCTCCATTATACTGGCTGGTTGGTGGACCAGCTGACTGGTTCAGACGGGGAAACAACTGTTGCTGCCCGCGATAGGTCAAACAGTCGATGTCTGGTTAATACTGCAAAGCTTGGAGCTGTAACACTTCCTGCAGCGGTGTTGGCGTAAGACAGTATTTCTCAAACTGTGGGGCCTCTAGTGGGACGTGGAGGTATTACAGGCGGGGCCAAGGGGAAATGCATATTTTTTTTGTTTCAAGACGTTTATTGAGAACTTCGCATATTACAAAAGTACAAAGTACACGGACAGAACACTAAGTCATTAATAAACACATGACGAAATGCCTGTACTTTTGTGTAAGTGTTTAAGTTACGCCGTTAACAGGTTACGCTTGAGCGTGCGCGATGGCCAAGATTCTTCTGCCTCACTCAAAACAAATGTCAGATTAGACTAATGTTAAGTTAAACAATGTTAAGTTAGATAATATTATGTTCAACAATGTTAGGTTAAACAATGTTAAGTTAAAGAGTGTTAGGTTAAACAATGTTAAGTTAAAGATTGTTAGATTAAACAATGTTAAGTTAAAGATTGTTAAGTTAAATGATGTTACGTTAAACATTGTTAAGTAAGACAGTGTTAGGTTAAACAATGTTAGGTTAAAGATTGTTAGGTTAAACAATGTTAAGTTAAAGATTGTTAGGTTAAAGATTATTAGGTTAAACAATGTTAAGTTAAAGATTGTTAGGTTAAACAATGTTAGGTTAAACAATGTTAAGTTAAAGATTGTTAAGTAAGACAATGTTAGGTTAAACAATGTTAAGTTAAAGATTGTTAGGTTAAACAATGTTAGGTTAAACAATGTTAAGTTAAAGATTGTTAAGTAAGACAATGTTAGGTTAAACAATGTTAGGTTAAACAATGTTAAGTTAAAGATTGTTCAGTTAAAGATTGTTAAGTTAAAGATTGTTAAGTTAAAGATTGTTAAGTTAAAGATTGTTAGGTTAAACAATGTTAAGTTAAAGATTGTTAGGTTAAACAATGTTAAGTTAAAGATTGTTAGGTTAAACAATGTTAGGTTAAACAATGTTAAGTTAAAGATTGTTAAGTAAGACAATGTTAGGTTAAACAATGTTAAGTTAAAGATTGTTAGGTTAAACAATGTTAGGTTAAACAATGTTAAGTTAAAGACTGTTAAGTAAGACAATGTTAGGTTAAACAATGTTAAGTTAAAGATTGTTCAGTTAAAGATTGTTAAGTTAAAGATTGTTAAGTTAAAGATTGTTAGGTTAAACAATGTTAGGTTAAACAATGTTAAGTTAAAGATTGTTAGGTTAAAGATTGTTAGGTTAAACAATGTTAGGTTAAACAATGTTAGGTTGAACAATGTTAGGTTAAACAATGTTAAGTTAAAGATTGTTAGGTTAAACAATGTTAGGTTAAACAATGTTAAGTTAAAGATTGTTAAGTTAAAGATTGTTAGGTTAAACAATGTTAATTTAAAGATTGTTAGATTAAACAATGTTAAGTTAAAGATTGTTAAGTTAAATTATGTTACGTTAAACATTGTTAAGTAAGACAATGTTAGGTTAAACAATTTTAGGTTAAAGACTGTTAGGTTAAACAATGTTAAGTTAAAGATTGTTAGGTTAAACAATGTTAAGTTTAACCATGTTAGCGCTTTCATGGGTTGGTTGGTAATCATTCTTTTAATCATCCCAACGAAAAATGTGTCACCACACCAAATAGACAAGACATAATAATGTGAGTGGAAAAGCTAACTATGACTTACAAAGAGGATTTTGGTATCATTCATTTAAGGACCGTGTTGTGTTCACTGTGTGACGACACAGGAGCTGAAGCTGCTAACACTCTCTATGATGCCCATGTATATAATGCATTATGAACATACTTACAATGCATTACAATCTGCTTATGGCTGTGTATAATTATCAAGTACAAGCACTCAAATATCCATTATGCTTTTTTAACAATAGTAGTAAAGCATTATAAAGCATTTTATAATTACTGTTATATACAGCCTGAGCCAAGCCATGGTTTCTCTTTCTGAGCCGAGGTCATTACACTGAGACACCAACTTACAGAGTTGCAACCAAATAAAAATGGCAGCCTGGTAACAAAATCAAGAGTCACTTTGCTTCTCAGAAATAAATAAATGCTTCTTTGTCCCAATAATATTTGTATATAAAGTGTGACTCTGGATCAAGACACAAAAGCATAAACTTCCTTTTTCTAAAAAGAACAGCAACATATTTCTGGTACACCTCCTAATTCTTCTTCATTTCTTCTTTGTATTCATTTGGTCATGCACTCGCTCAACTCATTACCCCGGAACAACCCTAAACCTTTGATGTATATGCCATCTGTTGCTTCTTTTTTTAATCAAATACACAGAAGAGAATGGGAACTAACTTCCCGCTCCTCTTCTGCCTGAGAACCACAGCGAGGCACAACTGGGACAGACGCTAACATCTGCCATTTATTATTCATTGACTTTACATCACCGTGCAGATTGCCCTGATGGGATCCAACACGGACTGTAACACCTTCTGTCTTCCAAACGTCGGCATCCGTGGAGGCGGCAGAGCGTGGGGCTCGTCGCTCGGCGGGTCCATAATTAATGGAACAATCTGTATGTCGACATCAGACTGCTCATCGTAATATTAAAAGTCAATAATAACAGAGGATGACAGATTCCGAAAATTACTTTGGTAGGATTTAGTTTAACGAAGGACGGTGTGTATACGTCACATTATAGACACAAGAGATCCGCTATGTCAGAAAATACATATTTTAGACACCTACAATAATGTATATACGTTCGAGTGTACGCTATATTTAGAATATTTTTTTCTGGTTTGCGATGCTGTGAGACAGCTATAGTCTACATTTACTATTGAGAAATAAAGCCGGTCCCATGAAAGAGCTTCAAAGCCACTTTACTCCATTGACTAAAACAGTAATTGGCGAAAGCATGGACGGATACAACAGCGTTAGTTCCCCGTCAGAAACGTCTATGCCAACGGCATTACGGCTTTATAATAAATCACCGCTTGCCAGATCCTCTGACTAACAACATGTATATATATATTTTTGCACAATCCCAGCTATTTCTATTTTATTTTATTATTATTATTATTATTATTATTATTGTATATATCTTTTATCTTTCGTCCTGCTGTTTTTGTTTATTTTGTTGTAAGTTGCTGCTACCCCGACACCAAATTTCCCCTCGGGGATTAATAAAGTATATATTCATTCATTATTCATTCATTCATTCATGTCACGGCAATGGAAGGAGGTGAAAATATTCCAGTACATTTGAACTGATATGGATTTTTCTAGGTGTTTAAAATACGTCCGCAGCAGAACATTGCAATGCTCCCGTGTTGGTTCTCCTGTCGGTTCCTCCAAACTCTCTCTACTGTAGTAACTCACTGACTATGGAAAACTATGGAAAAGTAACTCATACAACCCTAAATAAAATCTCTAAAAGTATCCCTTTAAGTGCTCGTATTATTTTTGTAATGAATATTATAACGCTTTCTTGTGTGTGTTTTTTCTCCCCTGTGATAACGAATTGCTGTGATCCTTTTAATTGAACCATCTTAAAGAGAAATGTGACGTACTGGACAGTTACTGAGGATCGTAAACTAAAAATGATTTACCAACCAATTAGGGTGACCGCTCACGCTTCAAGCAGAGCAGAATTAGTCCTGTCTGGCATTTTAGTTTCATTAACAAGGTTGTGCTTTTAACGGTTTTGCATTTCAATGAGGGTTTTGTTCCCTCTCTGCCTCCGACCCGTTGCGTTGCTTTGTTAATCACCTTACTGTGTGCTCGGGGGTTTTGCATTTCAATTCATCAAACTCATTTACTATGTTTTGTCCATCTCTCTGCAGACCTTTTAACTCAAGAAGTTATTAATAAATGTGTCAGTTTTCGCAAAAATAATGTGTTTTAATTCTCCACCTGCTTATAGTAACATGAATGTTAGTTTTTTTTATTTTAAATAATGCTTACCCCTCGGCTTTTTCTTTCATGTACTTCTCTACATATGTCTCTTTCTGTGTAATGATGATGGTAACATGCTTAAGTTCATTTCTCCTCTCCAACCGCTCCTTCATCTTAAATCCTGCAGCCCTATTGAGGTTACAGTCAGTCTGGTGGTTTGCATTTCAATAAGACTAACCTCAGCTTTTTTCTCTCTCTCTGTCTCTTTCTCCTTTCTCTCACTCTCTGCCTCGTGGTGCAGTGATCAAAGACTTATTTCCCAGGGATGCATTTGTCATATTCGCTTTGCTTCACTACCTTGCCAATTGGTGGAGGCTTTTATCCAAAGAGTCTCTCAGCTCTGTGAGGATCATATGGGCAAAGCAATAGAAGTCCTTTCTCCTCACTTCTTTCAGCTATGTGGAGAGAAAAAAGGAATTAACTGAACCCTTTGGATTTAAAAAAAAATGGGAGAAAGAAACCTTCATAATCGAAAAGACAACATCTTTTCTTAGCATCAGTTACATGCAATCCTCCATACCAGGTAGAATACATAAGTTGTAGGTGAGCGCCAGTTTTGCTGCTTTTTTAACCTTTGTACTACTGGGTTAACCTTTGTGTTACAAGCTGTTGTTGTTTACCCGGCAAACAGTTTTCTTTAGTGATGCTGCCTCATGTCTCATATGTTCGACCAATAACTCGTTCTTCCTCTTGTGCTGAGAGAGACACCTACTCTGAAAGAGGAGTTTGGACGTAGAGGCACAACACGTTTTAATGTCTCTCCCTCCCTCCCTCTCTCTCTCCCTCCCTCTGTCCGTCTTTCCGTACGTTGGGGACAGAGAGATTTTCTGGGGGAATAAGTGTTCACGGTAAGTTTCCCTCAGAAGAGCTTTCCATTTCCCAGGCCTCTGTTGAGATATTACCACAACTAATCCAAAAGGCACCGTCCTCTCTACTGCTGCATAGTGTGTGTGCGCGTGTGCGTGTGTGTGTGTGTGTGTTAAAAAGGGCTGCACAATAAAGAAAAAAATGGTATTGCAATATTTTGTTTTCTGCTACAAAATGTAAGTAAAACGCATAAATCTGGTGAAGAAACAGTAAAATAAAGTCACACCAAAAAGGCGAGAGAGAGAGAGAGAGGATGACAACTCCTCTGGTTGTATAGAAGTCTATGCTTCATGTGTTAAAGCTGCATTCTCTCTCCTGACCACCAGGGGGTGACTCCTCTGGTTGTATAGAAGTCTATGCTTCATGTGTTAAAGCTGCATTCTCTCTCCTGACCACCAGGGGGCGACTCATTTGGTTGTATAGAAGTCTATGACAAAGTGACTGGAGCCTTCTTATCTACAGTCTATGGATGTGACTAACAAACATTGCAATGACGACACTAAAACGATATATCGTGCAGCCCGTGTGTGTGTGTGTGTGTGTGTGTGTGTGTGTGTGTGTGTGTGTGTGTGTGTGTGTGTGTGTGTGTGTGTGTGTGTGTGTGTGTGTGTGTGTGTGTGTGTGTGTGTGAGAGAGAGAGAAATTGTGCTTGACTGAATCCTATTCAGGGATGTAGAGGAGGAGGTTATCCCTCGACTGCAGAAGGATAACCTCCACACACACACACACACACACACACACACACACACACACACACACACACACACACACACACACACACACACACACACACACACACACACACACACAAACCTAGATTTGTCTCTTTTATCTCTCCTCTTGCTTTGTCTTATACTGTCTCCTCTCCCTCCAAAACTTAAACTCTCTTCCGTCTGGATTTCACACATGGTTCTCTCTCTCTCTCTCTGTTTCACACACACACACACACACACACACACACACACACACACACACACACACACACACACACACACACACACGCTCGCACAGCCTGTCCTCGACTTTCTTTTCATTAATTACTTTTCTGCATCATTCTCTCTCTTTCGCTGTTCTACTTTGTCTTTTCCTCTGCTACTAAATTTACTCCATATCGCTCACTCTCTGTCTCACACACACACACACACACACACACACACACACACACACACACACACACACACACACACACACACACACACACACAGCTTGGCAGGAGGGAGTACCGCAGTACCTGGGCACTGAAGTCAGATGTGGTCGCGCACACACACACACACACACACACACACACACACACACACACACACACACACACACACACACACACACACACACACACACAGCTTGGCAGGCCCACTGCAGCACTGGGTGCAGTGTCGGAAGCTAACGTTGTGATCACCTGAAGGGGAGCCGGGTATTTCCCCCTCCAACAGACCAACAGGCCAAAGAAGGACCCACAACCCGACACAACGTCCTCAGCATGTCGCACACAATTACACATTTGTTGTGCAATTTTCCTGTTAAGTTACGGCTGATTTATTTGTAATTACCGTAACGACCGCCGGAGCATTCCCTCTGTGGGACACCGACACATTTTCACGAGTGCAAAATTGTAGTAATACTTTTATATTACATTATTTATATATACAGGTTTATGTCGCAAGTAACGCACTGTTAACGCTTTGTGTTCGACGCACAGCGGTCCGGAGGGCCGCTCAGAGTTTGTACGACTGGTGAATAAAACACTCAGCTGAAAGTTGTACGGCAACATGTTTTTCAGAAATAAAAACGATATTTTCAAATGTGGGTGTTTTTTTACATGAAGCATACTGTAAAGCTCCTATGAGGAACTTTCACTTGGTGTTGGTTCTGGCGCCCCCTGTGGACTAACGTGGTAGTGTCTCTGATCACCAGCGTCCCTTTAGAAAACCTCTCGTTTTACTGCAGCAGCGTCTGACCCTATCAGTCCTGGTTCTGGTGGAGGAGGAGGAGGAG
The DNA here is from genome assembly GCA_038501785.1 of Myoxocephalus aenaeus. Classification (NCBI taxonomy): domain Eukaryota; kingdom Metazoa; phylum Chordata; class Actinopteri; order Perciformes; family Cottidae; genus Myoxocephalus; species Myoxocephalus aenaeus. The sequence continues at coordinate 1,149,152 of JBAMJR010000173.1, forward strand.
GAGGAGGAGGAGGAGGAGGAGGAGGAGGAGGAGGAGGAGACGGCTGGTCCAAGGCTGGGTCTAGTCCATGGTGGACTGGTCTCTGCTGGATCTGGGTCTAGTCCACGGTGGACTGGTCTCTGCTGGAGTCTGAGCTGAAGGAGGTTCTGGTGAACCTGCATGATGTCATCTGGTTTCACCAGAATCCGACCCGGTGGCTCCGATGAGGATCTTTAAGAAGAACTCTATAGAACCAGACCATCTTCTCTCTGGTGGTCTGGTTACTGATGGAGGTCTATAGAGGACCAGGACTACACTGAGGTCTATAGAGGACCAGGACTAGACTCAGGTCTATAGAGGACTACACTGAGGTCTGTAGAGGACCAGGACTAGACTGAGGTCTCTAGAGGACCAGGACTAGACTGAGGTCTATAGAGGACCAGGACTACACTGAGGTCTATAGAGGACCAGGACTAGACTGAGGTCTATAGAGGACCAGGACTACACTGAGGTCTATAGAGGACCTGGACTACACTGAGGTCTGTAGAGGACCAGGACTACACTGAGGTCTGTAGAGGACCATGACTAGACTCAGGTCTATAGAGGACCAGGACTAGACTCAGGTCTATAGAGGACCAGGACTAGACTGAGGTCTCTAGAGGACCAGGACTACACTGAGGTCTGTAGAGGACCAGGACTAGACTCAGGTCTGTAGAGGACCAGGACTACACTGAGGTCTCTAGAGGACCAGGACTAGACTGAGGTCTGTAGAGGACCAGGACTACACTGAGGTCTCTAGAGGACCAGGACTAGACTGAGGTCTCTAGAGGACCAGGACTACACTGAGGTCTGTAGAGGACCAGGACTACACTGAGGTCTCTAGAGGACCAGGACTACACTGAGGTCTCTAGAGGACCAGGACTAGACTGAGGTCTGTAGAGGACCAGGACTACACTGAGGTCTCTAGAGGACCAGGACTAGACTCAGGTCTGTAGAGGACCAGGACTAGACTCAGGTCTGTAGAGGACCAGGTCTACACTGAGACTGGTTCAGGACCAGTTGATAGTTCCTCAGTATCTTCATGCAGACAGAGGAAACACCGTGGACGTTAGTTGGCGTTTCGGTGTGTCGGTGAGACTCTGTGACTCATAAACTCAGGGTCCACTCTGATCCAGTGAACCTTTGTGGGTGGACTGAACCGGTTCCAGTTCAGGTCACGGTGGACCGTTTGATGCCGCTGCCCGTTTCCATCTGCTTTTCACCAAAATGCTGCAGTCAACCGTCAGAGCCAGACCGAGGCTTTACTGAGGCTAATCCCTGCTTTTTAAACAATTCCAGACCACATGATCACATCCGTCGGAGCTGGAACTGAACGTCAGCGTTGGAAATCGTTTTCAGCGAGAGAATCAAAAGCCACTAAAATTCAACATATCAGGTGCCGATAAACTGAGAAGCAGGCGTTCACGGTGTCGTGGAGCCCGCAGGTAGAAGAAAGAGACAGTTCACCTCCAGCCGGCGAGCGACAGCGGACACAAATCTGCCTGACGTCTTAAAGCTGTCCACCGTCCAACCGTTAATCTCCATTGGGGAGCAGCTACGTCTTCCTGCAGCCGAGTTAACGACGACAAACCTCTCAATGCGTGACAACGGCAGATGAAGACGAGCGTCAAAAACACATCAAGCGTTTTCTGTTTTACCCCTTGGGCCAAGTTTCCAACACTCTCTTTGCATCCAGCTCTACTTATCCAGCCTGAACAATATATATATATATATATATATATATATATATATATATATATATATATATATATATATATTGTTCAGGCCAGGCTGTATGCTAGAGAGGAGGAGGAGTGACGTAGAGACCTGTCAATCACCTTGTAGCCCCGCCCCTAAATGTTTGACTCTAAATGACCATAATCTACTAAATGAACATCATGCTGTATTGAAGAAGACTTGAAACTAGAGATTGAGACATAAACTCATGTTTACAATGTTTACTGAGGGAATACATCAAGAGAAGTAGAGTCATTTATATAGACTTCTATACAACCAGAGGAGTCACCCCCTGGTGGTCAGGAGAGAGAATGCAGCTTTAACACATGAAGCATAGACTTCTATACAACCAGAGGAGTCACCCCCTGGTGGTCAGGAGAGAGAATGCAGCTTTAACACATGAAGCATAGACTTCTATACAACCAGAGGAGTCACCCCCTGGTGGTCAGGAGAGAGAATGCAGCTTTAACACATGAAGCATATACTTCTATACAACCAGAAGAGTCGCCCCCTGGTGGTCAGGAGAGAGAATGCAGCTTTAACACATGAAGCATATACTTCTATACAACCAGAGGAGTCGCCCCCTGGTGGTCAGGAGAGAGAATGCAGCTTTAACACATGAAGCATATACTTCTATACAACCAGAGGAGTCGCCCCCTGGTGGTCAGGAGAGAGAATGCAGCTTTAACACATGAAGCATAGACTTCTATACAAACAAATCTCGATCGCGACCAATATGCAATTAATTGTGCGGAGACAATGTAATTTCCCCCCGAAATTACCTTACATCAAAGTGAAGAAGTATGGGAGTGTACAGATGTATTTCAGTGTGTGTGTGTGTGTGTGTGTGTGTGTGTGTGTGTGTGTGTGTGTGTGTGTGTGTGTGTGTGTGTGTGTGTGTGTGTGTGTGTAAGATAGCCAAGCAGCTGAGGAAGATGGCAGCCTGTCTGTCTCTGTTAGCATCTTCACTTTGTCACGGCTGCCCTGGCTTAGAGCCTACAGCTCGGACACACACACACACACACACACACACACACACACACACACACACACGCACACACACACACACACACACACACACACACAGTTGTATTGTGGATTGACACACGGAAACACACAGAATTACAGACGCTCACGTCCGCTCACACACAGCAGAGTGCTCACATCAGCAGCAGGAAAATGTGCGTTGACGGAGGAAACTCTTCTGCTGACTCTTTGGAACCGATTTAATTGTTATCAGAAGAGCGAGCGCTCTCGTGGTCCGCTGTAAAACACTAAGTCACGAAGAACAGGATACGGCAGAGGAGAGGAGGAAGCAGGAAAGATTATATTAACATTCGGTGATGTCACACAGATCTTAGTGCGGTCCCAACCTCCTCTGATATTATCAAAAAATAACGTCACGTCCGTAATAGATGTATTTTACTTATTTTTAACGATTTAAGTGTGTGCATCTGAATAGCTATAATAGTTATAAAATGTAGATAGATAGATAGATAGAGTAAAGTTACATGAAAATATTAAGTATGAAAAATGCTCAATAAATACAATAGCAGAGCGTATTCAATTTAAGAAAATTAAATAATAAAGAAAGTGCAAAAATCCAAAATATATGCAGTGTATATGAAGTGTATATAAAGTATATACAGTGACTAACTAAATGACAAAAGCGGTGCTTGGGTTATTGATGTTGATGTTGATTCAATTGACAGAGGATCTGGCCAGAGGTGATTTATTATAAAGTCTTATTGCAGTTGGCAGGAATGTTCTCCTGGATCATTATATATATATATATATATATATATATATATATATATATATATATATATATATATATATATATGTTTTCCTGTATCGGTCCTTGTGACAGCGGAGCTGGATGAGTCTGTTGGAGTCTCTGCAGTAAACGAGGGTGGTCCGGGTTCTCCAATATGGACAATAATTTCTTCAAATTTGGAACTGAACGGGATATGGAACGTATCTTTGTTCCTCTTTGAACATTAAACTCTCGGTATTTGCTTCCACATTCAGCTCTCACAATTTAAATTGAGGAAAAGCAATGGAGTGCCGATGATACTCAACTATATCTGTCAATCAAGCCAGATGAAATCCACCAGGTCGCTAAACTTCAAGCGTGTCTTAAAGACATCAAGACCTGGATGACCTGCAACTTCCTGTTGCTGAACTCTGACAAGACTGAAGTTATTCTACTCGGCCCAGAACACCTCAGAAATCAACTATCTGACGATATTGTTTCCCTGGATGGCATCACTCTGGCATCCACCACCACCGTAAGGAATCTCAGAGTTATTTTTGACCAGGACCTGTCCTTTGGCTCCCACGTGAAACAGATCTCAAGGACTGCCTTTTTTCACCTACGGAACATCTCAAAGATCCGGCACATCCTGTCTCAAAGTGATGCAGAAACATTGATCCACGCATTTGTTACTTCAAGACTGGATTACTGTAACTCCGTATTATCAGGCTGCTCCGGAAAGTCCCTTGGGTCTCTCCAGCTGATCCAGAATGCTGCAGCTCGTGTACTAACAAGGACTCGGAAGAGAGATCACATTATTCCTGTACTAGCTGCTCTCCACTGGCTTCCTGTAAGATCGAGAATCATATTTAAAATCCTTCTCCTCACCTATAAAGCCTTAACTGGTGATGCACCATCATATCTTAAAGAGCTTATAGTGCCATATTACCCCACTAGAGCGTTACGCTCACTGAATGCAGGATTACTTGTGGTTCCCAGAGTCTTAAAAAGTAGGTTGGGGGCTAGAGCTTTCAGTTATCGGGCTCCTCTTCTGTGGAATCAGCTTCCACTTTCAGTCCGGGGGGCAGACACAGTCACCTCATTTAAGAGTAGACTTAAGACTTTCCTCTTTGATAGCGCTTATACTTAGGGCTGTTTCAGGCTTATAGTTAGGGCTGGCTCAGGTTTGCCCTGGTCCAGCCCCTAGATATGCTGCTATAGGCCTAGACTGCTGGGGGACATCTTAGGATACACTGAGCTCCTCTTCTCTTCCTCTTTCGCTCCTCTTCTCTTCCTCTTTCACTCCTCCTCTCCTCTTCTTTCTCTCCATCTGGATAAACTATTGTCTCTTCAATGCACATTACTAACTCTACTTTCTTTTTCCATGGATTCATGGCTGCCTGGAACCGGTCCTTCCCCGGGTCCTGCCCCGGGTCCTGCTGCCCCCCCCCCCCTGCCATGGATCCATGGCTGCCTGGAACTGGTCCTGCCTGCTGCCATGGCCCTGCTGATTGAACCGGCCTGGAACCGGTCCTACCTGCTGCCATGGCCCTTCTGATGCCCCCCTCCTCTCTACCGCCTTCTGCTTCATGGATTATCAGGATCATGGACCATGCCTACTACTCATTATATGAATAATTTCTGTCATATTCATTGAATGTGCTGTAACTACGCTATTCATTCTGGCCACATGACATCTATTGCTTCTGTCCATCTGGGGAGAGGGATCCTCCTGTGTTGCTCTCCCTCAGGTTTCTTCCCTTTTTTTCCCTGTGAAAGGGTTTTTACTATCTTTCTAGGGGAGTTTTTCCTGATCCGATGTGAGGTCAGGGGACAGGGATGTTATGTGTACAGATTGTAAAGCCCTCCGAGGCAAACTTGTATTTGTGATGTTGGGCTCTATAAAATAAACTGAATTGAATTGAATTGAGTGCAGAGTCACTTCTGTGCACGTTCCTATAATAACGTGTGACTTCTTACACACACCCTATGGGTCTGACCCAGCGGTGCTGGCCGCTTATTGAAATTCAGTTCCAACTTAATATATTCAATTTCAAGATATTCTAATCAGAATTACAAATGGAAATCATGCATTTAAATTCATTTTTTTTGATACGATTATTAAAGTAGAGCCATTCAATTTCATATCTGATTGAAATGCAGTGTCTCGTGACACGTAATTCCTCCAGTAGTGCTGCAACGTGAACGAGGCTGCAAAGAGCCTGAGCGTCACAATGTGTGTGAGGAAGTGAAACTGGTGATCAATGAAATCGACTCACGGCCGCAATCGACGAGGAAGACGGAGCGAGAAGACGTGGAGTCGCCCAAATGACGGCTCATTTTGTCTGCAAGCCCTCATTTCTTCTCCCACTTCGTCGCCTTCCTCCCTTGGAGTTTTTCAGAATAATAGCGCAGTGGCTATCGATGCAGAGCGGAGCTGTGGCCAGATTACTGCTATTAGAGGAGAGCTACATACACGCTGAGCGGTATTTGCTCTGCTTCAAGTAACACACGCACGAGCACTCAAACATTTAAATCACTCAGCAGGTGTGTGTGTGTGTGTGTGTGTGTGTGTGTGTGTGTGTGTGTGTGTGTGTGTGTGTGTGTGTGTGTGTGTGTGTGTGTGTGTGTGTCGCTGCTTCTTTGTATTCTGAGCAGAGTTTCACGTTGAGTAACGAGAACGGGACGAAACCCAACAACTAACAAAAACTGCAAAAAGCCAAACTAATAATGAAGTAAAGGTGGTGGATTTACCTCAGTGCTATAATTAGAAACCTCAATAGCAGCAATAACAATCAACACAGTGGTATCATAATATTATATTATATTTCATATTAGTTGAGCGTCATTTAGTTCCCCTGTCGAACGACAAACAATGAATTGTGTTTGTCCAATAGATCAGGCTGATGGATTAATCAGGTCTTATTAAAAACTCTTGGTACTCTGAGGGCCGTTAATGGATCCTTGATTAGTTTCAGCTTCAGAGGAAACTTTGAACATCGCAGTGAGACGACACTCCCTTTATAGTGGAAGGATGTCTGATCGTCAAATACACCTGACAAGTCTCACCTCTTCTTCATCACTTGTATTGTTTTATTTTATAAGGAAGCACAACATAGTCTCACAGGCAGTTCTGGAAACAGTCACGAAAATGCACTCTATTGGTTTCGTGTACAGAGACGTTTTTTTAGAAACACAAGTTTGTTTGGTTTTAAAGCAACAAACCACGTAGTCAGGTTCAGGAAGAACATCGTGGTGGGCCTCAAAATAACTACAAAGAGGCGGGTTTAGGCAACAAAACCATGAACAGTTGGGTTTAGGCAACAAAACCATGAACAGTTGGGTTTAGGCAACAAAACCATGAACAGTTGGGTTAAGGCAACAAAACAAGCAAACAGTTGGGTGTAGGCAACAAAACAAGCAACGGTTGGGTTTAGACAACAAAACAATCAACAGTTGGGTTTAGGCAACAAAACCATGAACAGTTGGGTTTAGGCAACAAAACCATGAACAGTTGGGTTAAGGCAACAAAACAAGCAAACAGTTGGGTGTAGGCAACAAAACAAGCAACGGTTGGGTTTAGACAACAAAACAATCAACAGTTGGGTTTAGGCAACAAAACCATGAACAGTTGGGTTTAGGCAACAAAACCATGAACAGTTGGGTTTAGGCAACAAAACAAGCTACAGTTGGGTTTAGGCAACAAAACCATGAAAGTTAGGTTTTTGCAATAAAACAATCCACAGTTGGGTTTAGGCAACAAAACAATCAACAGTTGGGTTTAGGCAACAAAACAATCAACAGTTGGGTTTAGGCAACAAAACCATGAAAGTTAGGTTTTTGCAATAAAACAATCCACAGTTGGGTTTAGTCAACAAAACAAGCAACGGTTGGGTTTAGACAACCAAACAAGCAAACAGTTGGGTTTAGGCAACACAACCATGAACAGTTGGGTTTAGTCAACAAAACAAGCAAACAGTTGGGTTTAGGCAACAAAACAAGCAAACAGTTGGGTTTAGGCAACAAAACAAGCAAACAGTTGGGTTTAGGCAACAAAACAATCAACAGTTGGGTTTAGACAACAAAACAAGCAAACAGTTGGGTTTAGGCAACAAAACAAGCAAACAGTTGGGTTTAGGCAACAAAACAATCAACAGTTGGGTTTAGACAACAAAACAAGCAAACAGTTGGGTTTAGGCAACAAAACAAGCAAACAGTTGGGTTTAGGCAACAAAACAATCAACAGTTGGGTTTAGGCAACAAAACAAGCAACGGTTGGGTTTAGACAACAAAACAAGCAAACAGTTGGGTTTAGGCAACACAACCATGAACAGTTGGGTTTAGTCAACAAAACAAGCAAACAGTTGGGTTTAGGCAACAAAACAAGCAAACAGTTGGGTTTAGGCAACAAAACAATCAACAGTTGGGTTTAGGCAACAAAACAAGCAAACAGTTGGGTTTAGGCAACAAAACCCCGAAAGTTAGGTTTAGGCAACAAAACAATCAACAGTTGGGTTTAGGCAACAAAACCATGAAAGTTAGGTTTTTGCAATAAAACAATCCACAGTTGGGTTTAGTCAACAAAACAAGCAACGGTTGGGTTTAGTCAACAAAACAAGCAAACAGTTGGGTTTAGGCAACAAAACAAGCAACGGTTGGGTTTAGTCAACAAAACAAGCAACGGTTGGGTTTAGGCAACAAAACAAGCAACAGTTGGGTTTAGGCAACAAAACAATCAACAGTTGGGTTTAGGCAACAAAACAAGCAAACAGTTGGGTTTAGTCAACAAAACAAGCAACGGTTGGGTTTAGGCAACAAAACAAGCAACAGTTGGGTTTAGGCAACAAAACAATCAACAGTTGGGTTTAGGCAACAAAACCCCGAAAGTTAGGTTTTTGCAATAAAACAATCCACAGTTGGGTTTAGTCAACAAAACAAGCAACGGTTGGGTTTAGACAACCAAACAGGCCGGGGAGAGTCAGAACAAACAAACCCCCTTACTGTCAGAACTCGGCTCAGTCCTCTTTATGACGTCATGTAAAACTCTGACCTTTGACCCCAGCGCTCCAACTCTCCACTGCTCTGCCAGCTATTTAAATGCTAATCAATTCATTACTGAGGACATCATTACGCTCTCATAGCGGTTCAATACGAATCATGTCAAACCAAGCAGAAAGAGAGAGTGGGGGGGAGAGAAGGAGAGAGAGAGGGGGAGAGAGAGAGCGAGAGAGAGAGAGAGAGAGAGAGAGAGAGAGAAGAGTAACATTAGTTTTTAAATGAGCTCTGATTGGATCCTCATTCTCAATTTCATAATGAAAGTTTTCATTATGAAAACCCTCCTCTTCCTCACCACCACCTCCCACTCTCTCTTCCTCTCTCCCTCTCTCCCTCTCTCCCTCTCTTTCTCGCACTCTCTCTCTCTCTGCGTTTGTCGGAGTAAATCACTGCATGTAATGAGAAAGTGAGAAGTCTCACTGCTGATAACCAGTCACACACACACACACACACACACAGTCTGGGAGGAATTAGCTCCCTGTTAATTCACTCCCATTGTCTAAACGCAGGGTAATTTCCTGGACGGGAGGGTTCTGCGTGTGGAGGAGTGAAACTTCAAAACCGACGTCCGCGTGCAGCGATAGGAACAAACTGCATTACAGCGCCGGCTTAATTATTATGCTAATCGAGCCGCCCGCGGGTCTCTGAGAAGTGATGTAACGCTCAGAAATAAATATAGAAACGCACTTTCACACCGCTTCAGTCAATTTAGGTTTTCTCAATTTATTGGATTATTGTTTTCTTTTCTTTTCCCCCCATATTACGCAGACAGAGGGGAGCTAGACAGGAAGAAGCAGATGAAATGGGCCGCGAGGTGGGATTCCAGCTCATCGCTAACGAGGGAACAATGTCTCCTTTTGTTGTGTGGCAGCGGAAACATGTGCTTTACTAATTCCTGCAGGTTTTCTTTTAGAGAATCGTGTTATCTACGACACAGCAGTCATTGGGAATGTCACCGGGCCCAAATGGAAAGTCTTTCTTAATCTTCAAACAACAGAAACCGGACTGTTGTGACGCTGAGGTTTAAAACAAAATACTTTTTTACACAACTTCCTCTTTTTTGAAGTATAAATACGTCTGAAATGTGGTCGACGTATTCGACCAATTGGGAGTGTTGTTGCAACCCTTGACAGAGCTGCTGTTCTCTGGCCCCGCCCACAAGTCTACAAGGAGTATATAGTACTTCAAAACAAGCGGAAAAGTACATCAAACTGATCTTTTCTCGTCTTTGTAACCCAGTGGTTCTCAAACTTTTTTTGTCACGCCCCACTTTGGAGGAAGAAACATGTTCACGCCCCACCGCCCCAACAAAAGGCTTTTCTGCCGTTTTTGTTTTGGCAAAACGCCAAGAATCGATGAGTCGCCAAGAATCTTGGCCGTCGCGCAAGCGTGACCCGTTACCGGCGTAACGTAAACATTTCCACGAAAGCACATCATTTCTCCATGTATTTACTAATGACGTTTTATATGTACTTTTGTACTATATGAAGTACAAAAGCAGAGAATAATGTCCCCACTGTGGTATTAATAAAGGATTATTAAAGAGAAGAAAAAAATAATAGATTAAAAAAAAAATCAACATCCCTCCCCCCGCCTTCGCGCCCCACCTGTAATACCTCCGCGCCCCACTAGAGGGTCACGCCCCACAGTTTGAGAACCACTGTTGTAACCAAATGTTTCTAAAGATATTAAAAAGCTCCATCAGTCGTTTTGACATTGAGACAGAGGTTGGGATCTGAGTTTACCAATTTTCGTTAATTACCCAAATTGGCAATGCGACGCTCGTGCATGCATTTCCCCGCGAGCGGCCGGATGTGCACAGGTGTGTAAGTGAGGAGAGCTCCAAATGCTCCGCAAATGTTTTTTTGTCGCGTTCCTTCGTTCTGTCGCTTTCTCAATATTCCTAAAGTGTCGTGTTTTTCGTGTAGAAGGTCGACTGTGGCTCAGTGGTGAGCACGTCCCTCCTTCAACCAGAGGGTTGATGGTTCAAACCCTGCCTCTGCTTGTCCACGTCGATGTGTCCTTGAGCAAGACACTTAACCTCATCAGCCCGAGGGTCCCCCTATAGGGATATGAATACCAGCCCCTATTGTCCTTGAGCTCTAAAGAATCAGCAACTACTTGCCTTTAAAATATATATGTATTTTCTGCATGAATATGATCAAAAGTCAAGAGTCTGAGTCTCGCTACCCGAGTTTTTTGAATTGTATTTTTGGTGCCTTCCCATCATGCCCCAGAGTAATACTGCACCTCTTTAGAAAGATTAAGACCTAAAGCATCCAA
>JBAMJR010000173.1:1165000-1270000 GCA_038501785.1 Myoxocephalus aenaeus
AGTTACAGAGTAGACTGGACTAAAGGTTTAAGTTACAGAGTAGACTAAAGGTTTAAGTTACAGAGTAGACTGGACTAAAGGTTTAAGTTACAGAGTAGACTAAAGGTTTAAGTTATGGAGTAGACTGGACTAAAGGTTTAAGTTACAGAGCAGACTAAAGGTTTAAGTTACAGAGTAGACTAAAGGTTTAAGTTACAGAGTAGACTGGACTAAAGGTTTAAGTTACAGAGTAGACTAAAGGTTTAAGTTACAGAGTAGACTAAAGGTTTAAGTTACGGAGTAGACTAAAGGTTTAAGTTACAGAGTAGACTAAAGGTTTAAGTTATGGAGTAGACTAAAGGTTTAAGTTACAGAGTAGACTAAAGGTTTAAGTTACAGAGTAGACTAAATGTTTAAGTTACAGACTGGACTAAAGGTTTAAGTTACAGAGTAGACTAAAGGTTTAAGTTACAGAGTAGACTGGACTAAAGGTTTAAGTTACAGAGTAGACTGGACTAAAGGTTTAAGTTACAGAGTAGACTGGACTAAAGGTTTAAGTTACAGAGTAGACTAAAGGTTTAAGTTACAGAGTAGACTGGACTAAAGGTTTAAGTTACAGACTGGACTAAAGGTTTAAGTTACAGAGTAGACTAAAGGTTTAAGTTACAGAGTAGACTAAAGGTTTAAGTTACAGAGTAGACTAAAGGTTTAAGTTACGGAGTAGACTGGACTAAAGGTTTAAGTTACAGAGTAGACTAAAGGTTTAAGTTACAGAGTAGACTAAAGGTTTAAGTTACAGAGTAGACTAAAGGTTTAAGTTACAGAGTAGACTAAAGGTTTAAGTTATGGAGTAGACTGGACTAAAGGTTTAAGTTACAGAGTAGACTAAAGGTTTAAGTTACAGAGTAGACTGGACTAAAGGTTTAAGTTACAGAGTAGACTAAAGGTTTAAGTTACAGAGTAGACTGGACTAAAGGTTTAAGTTACAGAGTAGACTAAAGGTTTAAGTTACAGAGTAGACTGGACTAAAGGTTTAAGTTACAGAGTAGACTAAAGGTTTAAGTTACAGAGTAGACTGGACTAAAGGTTTAAGTTACAGAGTAGACTGGACATAAACACACGTCGGGTGTCGTTGTCTCTCATCTCCCTCAGACGGCTCCGGCTCGTAGCAGAGAAACGAGATCAGTGTTCCCACTAGTTCGGCGTAATGGTGAGTTCTATTTGTCTGCACTTCATAATTGTCTTTATGCCGGTTGTATCATTTTATCACGTCATATTTATTACGTCATATTTATTATGTCATATTTATCGCCCACACCATGAAGGCTGGTCCGTGAAAATATTGTCTTAGACGAAACCGGTCGTTGCCGCAAAAAAAGGTTGAGCACTGCTGGGCTAGATGAATGAATGAATTAATTAATTAATGAATACTTTATTAAGCCCCAAGGGGTGAAATGAAATGTCACGACAGAAATAAAGTAGAGTGTTGATGACCAATGATCACCATGAGGACAGAGAGCCGTGTGCTAACGACTCAATATGCTAACGACTCAATAAGCTAACGACTCAATATGCTAACGGCTTCATCTCACTCCAACACGGAGCAGATGATGAAACATATGGGCCGGAGACAGAGGCCCAGAAGGGACAATTTTACACTAAAACACAATCATTGCTGTTAATGTGCCTTCAGGGTCGGCCTGTAAATCCGACACTTTGAGCGATGAAAAAAAGTGTTACTCTACACACGCAAGTATGATTTGAATAATAATAAATCACTGTCCGAACATCAAATATGACAATAAGGCTCAAATAGTGGCATGCAAAATGAATGCATTCTTTTAGACCCCTTTAAAGTACACTGTACGGTACACAAAGTACACAAACTAAGATTCAACATCGGAGGTTGTTGTGTCATTATTTATTGTGTCACTTCCTCTTTCTCTCCTGTCCTCATCCTGAGATGGAAGCTATTCACCAAGCACTTTTAACATTTACCGTAAAAGTCGGGTTACGAGCCGCTACTACCTTCGGTCAGTGTCCCCGTTAGCTCCCCGCTGTAGCCAGCTGGGACTCCTGCTAGCGCTCCGTCACTTCCCCGCTAACTTCCGCTAACTTCCGCTAGCTCCCCGGAAACCACCGACGGTAGCGGGACCAGGCTCGACACCCGACTTGGGCAGAGGGGATGCGGGCAGTAGCAGCAGCAGCGGCCGGTAGCAGCAGAAGCGCTAGCTAGCAGCTGCTACTAGCTTGCTACAGCGGGGACACTGATCAGCCGTAGGAGCGGCTTGTAACCCGACGTTTACGGTAGGTTCAAACAACAGAGTCTCAATGAGAGGAGAGACAAGAAAGAGCAAGAGCCTCAGGCTGTGGTCGAGGGTTCAAACCCCTGACGTCGCATCTCAGCGACGACGCAGAAAATAAACCAGCTTCTCTGTGAGAACACAAACTCCTTCACTGGGGACAGTTTTGGACGACGTGGCAGATATTGACAAACTGTCTGGACTGAAGAGCTTCTGAGGAACGTAGTTCAACAATGAACTGTTGGGAAACTACTGCTGGAATACATAGTGACTAATATGGACCACAATCTCAGAAATATATTTGATATATTTGCAATGTATTAATGCAATTAGGTTGTGATATCAGGGAGGAAACAGGCGATGACATTTGAGTTGGCCTTTTTTTTAGAAGAACAAAAAGAAGAAGAAGAAGAAGAAGAAGAAGAAGAAGAAGAAGAAGAAGAAGAAGAAGAAGAAGAAGAAGAAGAAGAAGAAGAAGAAGAAGAAGAAGAAGAAGATCCTTATTTTTGTACTTTAATCACAGCGTACGGGTCGGCGCGGTCGGCGGTAAAGTGACGCTAAATCCACCCAGGTGTGTGATGGGGAGAGGACGGGCAATAAAGAAATATGCATTAGCGAGAACAAAGCGGGCCGATCATTGGTTCTTAATTAGCTGTGTGTGTGTGTGTGTGTGTGTGTGTGTGTGTGTGTGTGTGTGTGTGAGGGACGGAGCATGAAGGTTGCCTCTCTCTCTCTCTTGCCATTAAAGTTGATGAGGCGTCCTCCACGTCACTTCTTTGTTTGCATCCATCTCTCTCTCACACTTCCAGGAGACTATATGCAAATACATTCGATTTAATTGTAAAGGAGCAATATGCAAAGTCGAAAAAGAAAGATGTTTTTGCTACTGAGCTATTCTGTAATTTGCAGAAAAGTTCCCATAAACAAAAGGTAACAACATTTTTTTTACAGAATTTTGGAATCAACTCACAAAAGGTTCTCATGACATCCCACTAACGATGATATCACCGCATTAAGATCGTATGGTCAACAGTTACCGTTTTCCACATCCAGTAGATATGAGCATCAGCAGCATGTCCGCTTGGTTTAAGTCAGGGGGTCCGGCTCGGCCCGTCGGATAACTGTCCAAATAAAAAATATAAAAAACAAGGAATACGAGGAATCCTGTGACGGATAGGATTTCCGATCTTTCAGCAGATTTGGAGCCAAAAGAAGCATAAAGTAAAGTCATCTGTAGCATTTTCAGTTGCAATGGATGAGAGCACTGACATCACTAAAGATGTTGCTCAACTGGCCGTATTCATTCGTGGTGTTGATGAGATTTTGGCGTCACCGAGGAGTTCCTCGAGTTGATACCATGACAGACACCACTACAGCGATTACATTGTTAGCTCTCGTTGAAGCGCTGGACCGGGTCGCAGTGGACCGGACCCGTGCTGTCAGTGTGGTACAGACGGTGCACCGTCGATGATCGGGAGACAAACAGATGTCGTGATGAAATTCAGGGAGAAAGTACAAGCTGCAAATGGCGGATAACGTTTTTGGACATTTCACTGTATTTTGCACTGCGAGGCATTGTGTTGCAAGTCGTTAAAAATGATCACGTCATAAAAGTTGCTTCACAAACGCGTCACAAAGCGAGGAAGACCAGGCAGATAAACAGTGGTCTTTATGTTTCTAGTTTATTGTAGAAAGACCTTACAGTAGGGTTTATCATCCAAAAACCTTCACCAATGATTTAAACATAGAGAAATATTGTGGTTATGTATGCGTTATGATGCTGTGATTTTACTGGTCCGGCCCACTTGAGATCAAAATGGGCAGCATGTGGCCCCTTCACTAAAATGAGTTTGACACCCCTGCTTTAAATGTTTTAGTTTTGCATTTTCCTACCAATGTCCTGCAACGCGTGTCCACTGGTGATCCTCACTCTTCCTCGTTCGTGGATAACAAACACGATTTTTGTGTACGGCTACAAAGCAGTGGAGACCAGCCTGACGGTCAACACATCCCAGTGGACCGGGTCACGAGTGATGCTGAGAGAACAGCTGGAGGGAACCGACAGGAACTTTAAGAGTCACGACGAGATAAAGAAGAGAGGAAAAAGAGGAGTCATTCCTTCACTGGTTGCTCTTTCTTGAGTCTCCACTCCCTCCCTCCTCTCCTCTGATGCATGGCTTGATCTGCCCTCCATCGGGCCTCATGTTATGTTTCCCTTCTATCAGTTGTCCTCCCGTTGATCTGCCTCCCTCCCTCCATCCCTCCCTCTATCTCACTCTCTCTCCTTCTCCCTTGTTCTCTTCTGCGAGACGAGCCTGACTTACCCCCGAAGTGCTTTTATCAAACACGTTTGTCAGAAAGTGCTTTACGGAGATCAAGGAACAACAAATACAGATAAAAAAATCAAAAACAGCAGAAAGATAAAAAACAAGGAAGTACAAGCCCATCAGCAATAACAAGATAAGGGTGGTTAGATCCTGTGTGTGTGTGTGTGTGTGTGTGTGTGTGTGTGTGTGTGTGTGTGTGTGTGTGTGTGTGTGTGTGTGTGTGTGTGTGTGTGTGTGTGTGTGTGTGTGTGTGTGTCTTTCTCCTCATTGTGAAAGCTGATAATGTCTCTCACTGTTAGTGCCACATAATGTAAAACGCTGTCAAAATGCAATAAAATGGCTCTCTCAATAAATCTCTAATGAAGCATTTTGTCCCGAGGTTGGCGATCATGTTGTTATCCTGAATAAAAAGTGATTATCACGTGGATGTACTGACGTGAGACCATGGAGCCTAAGCACAAAGCCACAGTCTGGCCGAGCCGGCCGACTTCCTGCTGACTCGTGAAAAATGCATTTTATTGGACATGATTGTGCAATTTATTTTCCGAGTGTTTGCTCCACTACACCGCAATCTGAGGGCTTTGGATAAACAAATCACAATCATTTCAAAGAGGCACGAGTGGCTCTAAAACGATGAATGATTATTGTTTAATTGATAATACTAGGAATGACTTTCTGTGTCAGCACTTGAGCGATTAGATGATGATCAGAGAGACTTTATCGTCGACTATCTGTGTACCAGTGAAGTAGAGGTCAAATAAACTTTAAATAGTCTAAGAGATGCGTCATGTTCATGTTTTTCACGAGAGCAGGAAGTCTCTCTGCTGGCCAACAGGAAGTCTCTGCTGGTTAACAGGAAGTCTCCTTGCTGGTTAACAGGAAGTATCCTTGTTGGCCAACAGGAAGTCTCCCTGCTGAGCAACAGGAAGTTTCTCTGCTGAGCAACAGGAAGTCTCCCTGTTGTCCAACAGGAAGTCTCTCAGCTGGCCAACAGGAAGTCTACTTGCTGGCCAACAGGAAGTCTCTCTGCTGGCCAACAGGAAGTCTCTCTGCTGGCTAACAGGAAGTCTCCTTGCTGTCAACAGGAAGTCTCCTTGCTGGTCAACAGGAAGTCTCCTTGTTGTCCAACAGGAAGTCTCTCAGCTGGCCAACAGGAAGTCTACTTGCTGGCCAACAGGAAGTCTCTCTGCTGGCTAAGAGTTACTCCTCAACTTGTGTGCGTTTGCCTACGAAAGCCAGAAACACTTCCCAACGTCTCCAAAGGAAACAACTCAGTTAGGTTGAGGAAAAGATTGCGCAATACTTAAAGATCGGCGTTTGAGTAAAAAATAGCTATGACAGTGCCGTTTACAGCAGTCTCCTGGAGGAAAGGTCACTTTATGGTGGATCCACCTCCACTTCCTGCCGGCCCTGAGTGGGCTTTTGTGGGCTTTTTACTTCCAACATACAAAATAATGTTGTGGGATATCGACGGATCTTTGTTTTTCAAAGGTACGGCTACAAATGCCGGATGAGACCAGCCTGAACGGCCAGGATCGTATTGACTCAGAGCAGCGTCTGTCTGCCTGTCTGTGTATTCTAAGCTACTGGAAGATATTATATTGAGTTTCCTTTTAGTGAAATGCTCTGAGGGAATATGAGTTGCTTCTGGTAAACAGTTACACAGTGTGTAAGTCTGGGGCTTTTATTGTGAAAGGTAAGAACAGAAGGACTGGCTCAGGTCTGCGCTGCCTTTTGTCAAAGGAGTAATAAAGACTCTGCCTCCATGTTGTTTCACAATATAGTGTACAGTTTGAATATGTCCATTCCACACTACGTGATTGGTTGATGCCTAACTTTACTCCGAACTGTCTTGCTCGAGGGAACCTTCCAGCAAAGACTGGAACCCAGACGCTCCTCCGAGAGAACAGTGTCTGGTCTGAGCGGACTGTAGAAAACATTGTGGACGTGGTCGTCGTGACGTCACCCGTTGGCTCGCGTTCAGCATTTTGGCCATTTTGGATTATGGCCATCGCCATCTTGGCATTTTGCAACCAGTGAACAGAAAGTGACCTTATTTGGACTAAGGAGGAGCGACGTAGAGACGCCTTATACGTCTCTGTGTTGACCTGTCAATCACCTTGTAGCCCCGCCCCTAAAGCGTCCCCTGCATTATGGTCTGTTTGACTCTAAATGACCATAATTTACTAAATGAGCATCATGCTGTATTGAAGAAGACTTGAAACTAGAGATTGAGACATAAACTCATGTTTACAATGTTTACTGAGGGAATACATCAAGAGAAGTAGAGTCATTTATATAGACTTCTATACAACCAGAGGAGTCACCCCCTGGTGGTCAGGAGAGAGAATGCAGCTTTAACACATGAAGCATAGACTTCTATACAACCAGAGGAGTCGCCCCCTGGTGGTCAGGAGAGATAATGCAGCTTTAACACATGGAGCATAGACTTCTACACAACCAGAGGAGTCACCCCCTGGTGGTCAGGAGAGATAATGCAGCTTTAACACATGAAGCATAGACTTCTATACAACCAGAGGAGGCTCCCCCTGGTGGTCAGTAGAGAGAATGCAGCTTTAACACATGAAGCATATACTTCTATACAACCAGAGGAGTCGCCCCCTGGTGGTCAGTAGAGAGAATGCAGCTTTAACACATGAAGCATAGACTTCTATACAACCAGAGGAGTCGCCCCCTGGTGGTCAGGAGAGATAATGCAGTTTTAACACATGAATCATAGACTTCTATACAACCAGAGTCGCCGCCCCCTGGTGGTCAGGAGAGAGAATGCAGCTTTAACACATGAAGCATAGACTTCTATACAACCAGAGGAGTCACCCCCTGGTGGTCAGGAGAGAGAATGCAGCGTTAACACATGAAGCATAGACTTCTATACAACCAGAGGAGTCGCCCCCTGGTGGTCAGGAGAGATAATGCAGCTTTAACACATGGAGCATAGACTTCTACACAACCAGAGGAGTCACCCCCTGGTGGTCAGGAGAGATAATGCAGCTTTAACACATGAAGCATAGACTTCTATACAACCAGAGGAGGCTCCCCCTGGTGGTCAGTAGAGAGAATGCAGCTTTAACACATGAAGCATATACTTCTATACAACCAGAGGAGTCGCCCCCTGGTGGTCAGTAGAGAGAATGCAGCTTTAACACATGAAGCATAGACTTCTATACAACCAGAGGAGTCGCCCCCTGGTGGTCAGGAGAGATAATGCAGTTTTAACACATGAATCATAGACTTCTATACAACCAGAGTCGCCGCCCCCTGGTGGTCAGGAGAGAGAATGCAGCTTTAACACATGAAGCATAGACTTCTATACAACCAGAGGAGTCGCCTCCTGGTGGTCAGGAGAGAGAATGCAGCTTTAACACATGAAGCATAGACTTCTATACAACCAGAGGAGTCGCCCCCTGGTGGTCAGGATAGAGAATGCAGGTATCAACCATCAACTGCCACCTGATTCCGGCAAATATTCCCTGCAGTCCAATTTTTCGGAAACTTACTTCATCTCTCCATCCTTCCATACCTTCGTCTCTAATATTCAATCTCTACCTTTCCTTCCCACATCCCTATTTACGTCTCTGTACCACATCTCTCTTCTTTTTTCTCTCTTCTGTGTTCATCATTTTGAGAGTATGTGTGACATATCTTTCCTGGCATTATATAGTGGTTATCTTTTACTTTCCATCCTCTCTCTCTCTCTCTCTCTCTCTCTCTCTCTCTCTCTCTCTCTCTCTCTCTCTCTCTCTCTCTCTCTCTCTTTCCCCTTTCATGTTCAGTCTCTGTCATGATAGTTGTTTGTTAATGTCATAACAGATTAAAATATAGAGGAAAAAAAGAGTGCGCGGGCCTGAGTATGTTCGTGTGTGTGATTTTACAAATACAAGTCATCTGTATGCATCACTATGTGTGTGTGTGTGTGTGTGTGTGTGTGTGTGTGTGTGTGTGTGTGTGTGTGTGTGTGTGTGTGTGCGCGTGTGTGTGCGTGTGTGTGTGTGTCCTTCCTGCAGCTGTGTACTCATGCATGGCTGCCACTGGAATCTGCTTGCTGCTGCTGCTGCTGATGGCTGCTGTCCACTGCTATTCAGGACAAACACGCAAACACACAAACAAACGCACACAAACAGTCTTGAACACTCTTCTTCTCCTTTTTTCTTTCCAAGCATGTAAATAAAATATCTCCAATTGGTACTTTCATTCTGAGACATCTTTCTTTCACCCTTCCTTCACTTCCACCTTCACTTGCTCTTCGTCACCCCGAGTGCACGTGATGCGACATGGCGGCACGACGAAGAGCAACACAAAACAACACCGTGAGTCAGTGTTTCGGGTGTGTGCGCGTTCACATTCGATTGAGTACAGTCGGCTGAAGATAATAAAGCCGGTCGTATCTTTCCCCCATGTGGTCCGCGTGTCTTCAGTTTGTGCAGCAAAGTGCTCGCGTCTGTCCAGTTGTGCGTTTGTGAGTCGTTCTTGTGCTCGCACAGATTCCCGTTAGCTCCGCATTCCTTTACTGCAGCACCAGCGGAACTTGCGTCGTCAATATCAACCTCATTAGCGAAATAAAGCCACCTGAAAACAAGCCAGGGACGCCCAGGAACTGTTTCTGTGGCTCTTTTAAAAGCACATTAATCACGTAGTGCAAAGCCTTTACTGCAACGCCGCGCCGATGCCTGACGGAGGCTGTGAGGGAACACAAAGAAACGGCTAATTGCAGAAGATTTAGTGGGTGACAGAGGTGTCAGCTTCCCGGTACGTGAGCAAAGTAATGTGGATTTCTAAATCCCGGGGTGGTGAGATGCATGTTTTTTTGTTGGGATTTTGTAGCGCTCAAACAAACAAAGGACTTTCAACCAGGAGGCCGCTATTCGACGTGCGCGAAAGTAAAAAAGTTGATTTGGTTTGTCACGTTTAGTGTGAGTCGCGTGAATCCATCAACGCACGTGCGGTCGGGTTTGCGTCCGACTCGATCCCGACATCGACGACCTCGCGAGATCGAGGCGGCGCGATGGGAAACGCCCGGCTGTCGCCGGGTCAAAGCGCTGACGCCACGTTTTGTGGGAAATCCTAATTTTCTGCGCAATTGGTAATAATCAACTCAAAATTGTTGGCTATTTGTCTAAAAAATAAATATATCCTGTGTGGTTGAAAATAATAACAGTCAAGGTTATTTGTGAAGCAAATGTCAAAACAAGCAGCAATTGATTGACCCGGCAGACATAAAAAGAACAAAGTATAGAATAAAATGCCGGATACGCGAATATTTCCACTTATATATTTCTATACCTATATAATATATATATATATATATATATACATATATTTTTATATATATATATATATATATATATATATATATATATATATATATATATATATATATATATAAATAGATCTGAACGTGGTCTGCAAACGTCAAGCAGCGGATCTAACAGGAAGCAACTATTTCAATGACTATTTCAATGAGGAAGAAAAAAGACATCGGCAGAATAAAAGTCGGAATGGAAAGCAGAAATGTAGAGAGAACGAGGAAGAGATGGAAATCATTAGAGTCTGTTGAGTAGTTTATTGACCGGTTCTGACGGAGGGAGGGAGGAATGAGAGAAGGGGGGGAAACAGAAAAGAATGAAAAGATGAGAGGCAGGTTGGGGGTAAAAAAAGAAAATCACTTCTTATCGACTTCTTCTCTGAAAGAGGACCATCAAAGGCACACACACACACACACACACACACACACACACACACACACAAAGCTCTCCCTCACTTGTCTGAAAAATGGCAGCAGGGGAATTTAATGATAATTGAGATTGTTTCATCGGAAATCATGACGCAGATATCGTAATGACATGGTACTGCACACACACACACACACACACACACACACACACACACACATACACACACACACACACACACACACACACACACACACACACACACACACACACACACACACACACACACACTTTATAAATCTTTACAGAGCTTCCCTGTAGTTTCTGTAACAAACTTCTCTTCTTATTGTCCTTTTCTGTATCTTTGTCGCCATTTTATTTCAGCAACTGACCAGCGAGAACATTCAACATGACGTACGAGAAAACATTTTGGAAAGAAGACAAATGCGTGAGGAGAGAATTCGGAAGAGTAAAATCCAGCTCACAACTCACAATCTACTGGTGCACTTCATAGAAAGATCATTAATGGGACACTCCAGTTATAAGGCAGGTCGGGAAATAGTCACAAAATGTAATTGTGTACATGGAGACAAATTGGCTGGGGTTTGTTGTTGTTGTTGTTGTTGTTGATAATGACGAAAACATTGTTTGTGGTGGACAAGCAAATGAAATGCAATGCAATGAAATGCAACTGTCAGACCAAGTGACAAAGTATTACATATTTAAAAAGACCACTTATGAGTGAAGGTGTGTGTGTTCAACAAAACAAAAACAAAAAATCGTAATGTCCCAAAAAAAAAATTATTACTTTCCCGCAGTTTTTGTGAATGTGCTATAAGGCGTCGTAAACAACAACAACGACACTACATCCAAACACAAAAACAAGCGGCGATGCATGTCGGCCAATCAGCTCCAGGTCGTTGTACAAGACGTTTCATAGAATCTCTCCAAAAGCTCAATTAAACTCCCCGAGCTGCTGAGTGCGTAGCAGCTGCAGAGCGGCGGTAGCGTACTCAGCAGTGTGTGTGTGTGTGTGTGTTCTGGTAGTTCTGTTCTCTGTTCGCCAAACACACCGTCCAATGCAATGAAAGTAAGCAACAACAACAACAACAGAAAGGTCTTTGGCAAAAGTGTTGAGCCAAAGCAACCACGAGAGGTTACGCTGCAGCAGAATGAGTCATTAGCCGTGGACGGACACAGAGGTGCACGCTCACTCACTCACGCGCGTTAGCGATCGCGTGATGAGTCATCAACGAGCACCGCCGTGAAACGACAATATTGAAAGGATGCAGCTCGAGTTGTTGGAAGATGACGTCGCAGCCAAAGAGGTGCGATCCGCGTGAGTAAATAAATAAGTGAAGGGAGACGATTTCAATCCGCTGCCTTTGTCTTTTTTTCTTTCTCCTCCACACAGGATGAATCTCATCAGAAAGAGTTTTTCAGACAGAGACAGGGCTGTAAAACATGAAGCCCGTTGTTCTGTGTTTACAGCGCTCTCTCGTTCTCGTGCTTCAGATAAGGTGTCTTGAATGGAGAGAGAGGCCGATAGAGACAGGAATAGCTCCTTCTTTTCTTTTGGGATAAGTTGCATCATTGTCCACAGGATGGATAGGCCTGGTATTACCCAGAATCCTGACTGTTTGAAACACTGGGCTGATATGAGTTGTTTTTTTAAGGCTGATACCAAATATGTTTGGATGGAGGTGATATATCGCTAATATAATCTTTGATACCGTAAAAGTCGGGTTACACGCCGCTACTACCTTCGGTCAGTGTCCCCGTTAGCTCCCCGCTGTAGCCAGCTGGGGCTCATGCTAGTTCCCCCGCTAACTTCCGCTAGCGCTCCCCGACAACCACCGAAGGTGGCGGGACCAGCCCCGACTCGACACCCGACTTGGGCAGAGGGGACGCGGGCAGTAGCAGCAGCAGCGGGGAGCTAGCAGCAGCGCTAGCTAGCGCTGCTCCTAGCTTGCTACAGCGGGACACTGACCGGAGGGAGGAGCAGCTTGTAACCCGACTTTTACGGTATTTAAGACCAAAACGTTAAGTTTTTTGTTTGTTTTTCCAGTAAGGTTTAGATGAGAAAGCCTCTAAAATAATCGTAGAACACAGACAAACACTAATCAACAGGACAGATTAAAGTATTTTCAGTAAATTATGGCCCATTTAGAGGTAAATAGACCATAAAGCGGAACAGGCTACAAGGTGATTGACAGGTCTCTACCAGAGGCACATACGGCGTCTCTGTCACTTCCACTCATTGCAAAAAAAAGCCAAGATGGTGCCGGCCGTAATCCAAGATGGCCACAACCAAACCGCTGAACTGGAGGCTTCAAAACATCGTCCCACAAACCAACGGGTCTCAAACAAAGAGATATCAACAAAAACACAAACAGACTCTGCATTCAGATCCTAAACTACAGAGCACGAGGTGGAACGTGTGATGTTGTGTGTGAGTCACATTCCTGGCAGAGTTTTAGGTTGTTTTGTTTGATTACATTTGCACTTGGGAGGGAGACACGAGAGGAGAGAAGAAAGGAAAATAAATGCTCGCTGTGCAGGAGCAGCAAACAGCAAACACACGCTGAGCGGCTCAAGAAGCGCCTCGCCTCAGAAGAGAAGGCGTGAAATCACACGAGGAAAAGAGAACGACGGGCTGCTGAGACTCTGAGGCCGAGAGCGTCACGGAGGGTAACTGTAACTAAGAGATAATTCCTACACAAGTAGAAATCCTGTGGCTTTAGATCTCACTGATGATAACAATAATAATAATTATAATAATTGTCATTGTTTGGGTTAGAAATGTTGTTTTAATACGAATTACGGGATTGAAACAGGAAACTCTTCTGCATCCCAGTTTCATTCTGTATTCTGAACATTTGTAGAGAGGTGTTTAGAGTCTGATTTATAGGTAACATTACACAATATACACTTTATACACTCCATGAAACTGATTGTGCAATACTTTTGTCATATTGTTGTGCCTTATTGTATATATTGTCTTATACTATTAGCACTGATAGCAATGAATTTAAATGTATTTTTACCTTAAGTTTATTGTATTCTTTTTTTAATTATTTTGTTGTTTTTTATTTATAGATATAAACAAACATACTCATGTAATGTTACTGTATTTAATGTTATTCGGTGGTTTCATTCGCGATGATTTACCTGCAGGAGGAGCCGACGGGATCGCCCAGCAGCTTTAACTGACCGGTTCCGGGTGATATTGGGATTGTATGGTTTCTCCAACACATTATTCCTCTTCTCCGCCTTCTTGGTTCTTTCTACCCTCTTGAAATGTGTATTTCTTCACTCCTGTAATGGTCTACTCTTCCTTTCCTCACCTCCTCCGTCTTTCCCTCTCTCCTACTCATCTTGTCCCTGGACTAGAGTGGTGCACCTTCAATTTTAGCCCCAGCTCATTGAGGTCCAAGTTAGATCCAGGCTAAAAAATCCAGGCTGGTTGTATAGAAGTCTATGCTTCCTGTGTTAAAGCTGCATTCTCTCTACTGGCCACCAGGGGCGACTCCTCTGGTTGTATAGAAGTCTATGCTTCATGTGTTAAAGCTGCATTCTCTCTCCTGACCACCAGGGGTCGACTCCTCTGGTTGTATAGAAGTCTATATAAATGACTCTACTTCTCTCTTGATGTATTCCCTCAGTAAACATTGTAAACATGAGTTTATGTCTCAATCTCTAGTTTCAAGTCTTCTTCAATACAGCATGATGTTCATTTAGTAAATTATGGTCATTTAGAGTCAAACAGACCATAAAGCAGGGGACGCTTTAGGGGCGGGGCTACAGGATGATTGACAGGTCGACACCAGAGACGTATACCGTGTCTCTATGTCGCTCCTCCTCAGTCCAAAAATAGTAATTTCCGTTTATCGGTTGCAAAAAAAACAACGACAGTCGTAATTCAAGATGGCGACGGCCAAATCGTCGAACTCGGGGCTTCACAACATCGGTCCGCAAACCAACAGGTGACGTCACGATGACTACGAGCGACTACTTCCTCATTCATGATTACGTAGATAACATAAGAAATATTTTTTCCCTCCCTTTGTCTCTCCATCATGTCCTGCAATTAGCAAACAATTTCCCGTCTCTTTCTCCGTCTCCACCATCGGTTCATATCTCGGCGCTTCATTAATGTGACATGAGCGGCGTCGGACAAATATAATTGGCATTATATTCCAACTTTGTGAGTCCATGCTTGAGTGGACAGGTAAGCTGCTGCTGGGGCGGCAGGCAGAGAGTTGAACTAGAGCACACACACACACACACACACACACACACACACACACACACACACACACACACACACACACACACACACACACACACACACAAAGCCTGCCCACTGGCATAAATGAACACTCACTCACACATGAACAAGCAAACAGAGGCAGTTACAAACACAGAAAGAGACACCGTCCTCCACTTCACTGTCTGCTCAGCCTTTCTCTCACACACACACACACACACACACACACACACACACACACACACACACACACACTACAAGGGTTGACAGCGGTCTGACGTCTCAGTGACGGTGAAACCAAAGCGATCCAGTGGGCCAGGAGAAATTACTGTCAGTGGGTTTGGATATGTGTTCCATTATAAAATCTAAATGGATTAGGATTTCGGGTGTCTGACGCTCTCGCAGCACCCGAATGCAAAACAATATTATTATTATACATTGTGATATTTAAGATCTCATTATGAAATGTTTGCTTATCAGCTAAAAAAACAAGTTTTATGAGAAATGATAGCAAGCGTTTGTTAAATTAAGATAATCTGATTGAGGTCATTATATAAATATATAATTTCAATATATTCAATATATTAAATTTCAAGAGGGCAGATGTTTTGATCCCATGTCTTATCTATCTATTTAAATATAATCATGTTTAAAATAAACCGACACCAAAAATAACTCATAACGTGTGATCACCTGCTGACAGCAGTGCTTCAGTGTGTGTTTGCGATGCGTCTTCGAGATTGGCTCTGCTGAAAAAGTTGGAGATAATTAATTAATTTGTTCATTCATTAACCCGATTCAATTATCTTGTCAAGCACTGAACACGACACTCTACTATCTACTCTATTTAAATTATGTTTGAAGGAGTGAAATAGTTTGTGGAACCAACTGGGAAATTATTTTTATAGTAATTATAGTATTTAAAACATGCATTCTCTCTCCTGACCACCAGGGGACGACTCCTCTGGTTGTATAGAAGTAAGTATATGATCATGTGTTAAAGCTGCATTCTCTCTCCTGACCACCAGGGAGCGACTCCTCTGGTTGTATAGAAGTATATGCTTCATGTGTTAAAGCTGCATTCTCTCTACTGACCACCAGGAGGTGACTCCTCTGGTTGTATAGAAGTCTATGCTTCATGTGTTAAAGCTGCATTCTCTCTCCTGACCACCAGGGGGCGACTCCTCTGGTTGTATAGAAGTCTATGCTTCATGTGTTAAAGCTGCATTCTCTCTCCTGACCACCAGGGGGTGACTCAAACAGACCATAAAGCAGGGGACGCTTTAGGGCGGGGCTACAAGGTGATTGACAGGCCTCTATCAGAGACATATACAGCGTCTCTACGTCACTTCCTTCACATTCCAGATATGGTAACTTCTGTTTATCGGTTTGCAAAAAAAACAGCGTCCGTAAACCAAGATGGCAAAAGCGAAAGTCGCCAAACTCAAGACTTCAAAACATCCGTCCTCAAACCACCGGGCGACATCACGACGACTATACGTCCATCTATGATTCATAGTCCTTTATAGATTGAATATGACGGCTGAGATTCTGGATTTTCTGTCCTTTAAGCGCTGAAGCCGGCGGATAAAACAGAGAAATGATCTGTCAGAGAAAGATGTGTGGAGAGGAGAGCTGACAGGGTGACGACAGGCAGCTACACACACACACACACACACACACACACACACAGAAAATCATCACAACACACAGTCCATCAGCTGGAGGATGTGTGAGAGCCGGTCTGCTCCGCGTTGTTCTTCCTGCTTGATTCCACATCGTAGACACAGCCGTCACCCAGCCAGCGTTAGAACGAGTGCGTGGGCGGAGAGTGAAGATCAGCAGTCAGTGTAGAATGAACCAGACGGATCAGTGGTTACCTGTAAACTAAGGAGAATC
The DNA here is from genome assembly GCA_038501785.1 of Myoxocephalus aenaeus. Lineage (NCBI taxonomy): Eukaryota > Metazoa > Chordata > Actinopteri > Perciformes > Cottidae > Myoxocephalus > Myoxocephalus aenaeus. The sequence goes on from JBAMJR010000173.1 coordinate 1,181,469, forward strand.
TGCCAAAACTGTCTTTCTGTTTACACATTAATTGTTGAATTAAAAGAAAAGGTAAAACATATTCCATAATGTCTGTGACTCGAGCCTCGGGGTTTAACCCCATTGTTGCTCAGCGGGTTAATGTGAATGTTTCGGATCAGACGATGAGGGGCCTGTTTAGGATTTGCATAATTTTAACAACGAAAAACCTGAAACCTTGAAACCACCTTCACCTGAGTAGACTTCCTGCTGACAGACAAACAAACAGAGAAACAAAAAGAGTAAAAACATGGCCGCCATGATGGAGGTGAACTACATTACACGCGTCAAATTCATGGGAACATTTTATGAAAAGTGATGTTGTTGTTTTTTTGGGGTGTGGAGGGTATATCAAGATGATTTTTCATGTGTATATGTTAAAAAATGTATTCATTATATGAATTATACTGTAATAACTTCTGCCCATTTTCAAACATATGCTATGTATTGATTTATTAACTCTTACTAGAATTTGATGGCTATGTTTACGGTTCATTTTATTGACTTTGCTTCACCATTCATCATTCTACATCGACAAACAAATAAATCTATATAATGTAAAAAATTATAATAATACAAGTAAACAAATGATATTTTCAATGACCACAAATTTAGATGAAGAAAACCATCCATCCTAAAAGAAAACGCCACAGAAAACATTGAATACACTGATAAACGGATGGGTAAAAAAGGTGCAACTGGTCCCATCAAAGGTCGGACATAGTTGGAAACACTTGGGTCAGGACTTCATCACAAACAAACAAACAAACAGCTTAACTTCTGTCATGCCAGATTATCCCCTGATGTGCTGTTAACACGTCTCTGTTCTCTAACATCAGATATATAAATAAGGTCAATCGCCTGGAAGTGAGATGGTGAGATAATCCGTGAATTTGCTTTTTTTCTTCTTCTCCATTTTAGATCAAAATCCAGCCGGCTGCCTGCAGGGGAGGAAGAAAGACTCTTCGTCTTGTAAATCATACACCAAATAGTGAGATAATATCAGGCTTGAAGCAGATAAGACGCGCACGCCGACACCTAAAGAGAGTAAAGGCATCCGGAGGCCGCGTGGAGTTCAGCTGCCGACACCTCGAAAGCCGACGATGCTTATAGTTAGGGCTGGCTCAGGTTTGCCCTGGTCCAGCCCCTAGATATGCTGCTATAGGCCTAGACTGCTGGGGGACATCTTAGGATACACTGAGCTCCTCTTCTCTTCCTCTTTCGCTCCTCCTCTCCTCTTCTCCTCTTCTTTCTCTCCTTCTGGATAAATTATTGTCTCTTCAATGCACATTACTAACTCTACTTTCTTTTTCCATGGATCATGGCTGCCTGGAACCGGTCCTGCCTGCTGCCATGGCCCTGCTGATGGAACCGGCCTGGAACCGGTCCTGCCTGCTGCCATGGCCCTGCTGATGGAACCGGCCTGGAACTGGTCCTGCCTGCTGCCATGGCCCTGCTGATGGAACCGGCCTGGAACTGGTCCTGCCTGCTGCCATGGCCCTGCTGATGGAACCGGCCTGGAACCGGTCCTGCCTGCTGCCATGGCCCTGCTGATGCCCCCCCTCTCTACCTCCTTCTGCTTCATGGATCGTGTTTATCTGGATCATGGACCATGCCTACTACTTATTATATTAATAATTTCTGTCATATTCATGTAATGTGCTGTAACTCTGTTACGTTATTCATTCTGGCCACATGACATCTATTGCTTCTGTCCATCCGGGGAGAGGGATCCTCCTCTGTTGCTCTCCCTCAGGTTTCTTCCCTTTTTTCCCTGTGAAAGGGTTTTTACTATCTTTTTAGTGGAGTTTTTCCTCATCCGATGTGAGGTCCCGGGACAGGATGTTATGTGTACAGATTGTAAAGCCCTCAAGGGCAAACTTGTATTTGTGATGTTGGGCTATATAAAATAAACTGAATTGAATTGAAAAATTGAATTGAATTGAATTGAACCGGTCCTGCCTGCTGCCATGGCCCTGCTGATGCCCCCCTCCTCTCTACCTCCTTCTGCTTCATGGATCGTGTTTATCTGGATCATGGACCATGCCTACTACTTATTATATTAATAATTTCTGTCATATTCATTGAATGTGCTGTAACTCCGTTACGTTCATTCTGGCCACATGACATCTATTGCTTCTGTCCATCCGGGGAGAGGGATCCTCCTCTGTTGCTCTCCCTCAGGTTTCTTCCCTTTTTTCCCTGTGAAAGGGTTTTTACTATCTTTATTTGGGGAGTTTTTCCTGATCCGATGTGAGGTCCCGGGACAGGATGTTATGTGTACAGATTGTAAAGCCCTCCGAGGCAAACTTGTATTTGTGATGTTGGGCTATATAAAATAAACTGAATTGAACTGTGTTGCCGTTGAGGTTTTCTCTCATCTTTCTCTCTGGTAGCTTTCTCTCCACTTGTTGAAAGTTAGTATCAGGAACGTCGTGAACTGGTTATGAAACAATGAAATGCCTCTGTAGGACCCACAGAAGCAAAAGAGACCACCAGCAGCAATATATAGTTGTTCTTAAAGCTTCTGGTATTGCGTCATCTGGTCCGATTCCAACGCAAAATCGGACAAAACAATATCGAACAAGCGTTGATCTTCCAGCCAGGAGGCCGTTGTTCGATCCCGGTGTGAAACCAGAACAATGAGTACTTCGGTAGTTATTTGAACCCAAAAGACGATCTTCTCCTCGGCCTAACGAGGTAGTTCTGTTGCCGAAACCTAACTAATATGTTTCCTTTGAAACACGGAAGTTTATTTTGGAAAAAACTGCATGCATGTAACACGTGTTGCTGACGTGAGGGGAAAAGCTTTTTGTGAGAAATCGATCCTGTGCTGTCAGGCTATTCTGATGACTATGATTGGATTTACAGATATTCTGCATCAATGTAATGAAATTACAAGTATTTGATTAACTGGATCAACCAAAAGCAAGAAATCCACTAATTTCATCCATTCTTACATGGATAAAGATGTACAGTGCATCATGTGTGTGACTGTGATATAAAAAAACAAACAATAAAAGGCACACACCATGAGATTTAATTGCCCTCTTCAGGTTGGAAATCAGTGTTTTACTCTCTGAGAAAACAGAGTTTAGTGGCGACGGACGGTGAAAAAGGATTAAAAAAAAACAGATGGAAAGTGTCGGCCTCATTTGGTAAAACACTGACGAGACAGACTTCCAGTCATCTCACCCGAGCCGTCGTTGTTTATTTGGCAATCGTACTGTGTGATAAAAACATGCCACATGTCGCATTTAACAGGGTGGCAACAGTTTTTATTCTCGCATCTCATCTTCAGTTGGTTGCATCGTTATCGGGCTCTTAGAAAATGTCCCAAATCCAACAACCCCATACAATAAAACTAGCAATCATGTTTTGCAAATGTTGGGATGTGGATTGGCCAAGAAAGAACACACACACACACACACACACACACACACACACACACACAAGCCCCATTTCACATCCAACACCATGGAAATTATTAGTTTGGCAGCCTGCGAGAGTCGAGGAGAGACAAGCTGGGAGGGGTGCTGAAGTGTTACTGCTTTTCACAGCCCACGTTCAGTTTAGCCTATAATTGACTTATAAGCTGCATGTGGGTGTGCAATTAACTGAAACCTAATTAAGGAACTGCCTGAAATCTGCATAAGCAGTTAAGCCAACCCAACAACAGCCAGCGTCTACAATGGAGACTTCCTTTTAATAGACTTTCCATTAAACAAACTCACTGAAATGTGTATAAGTGAGCTCTTCTGCTCAACCTGCTGTTGACGAACCGCATTCATGAGTAGTTTGAGCCCAAAGTGTGTGACGTCTTCACGCTAACGTCTTTTTGTTTCTTATAATGTATCGAACGATAAAACGAGGGATCTTTGTCTGCCTGTCGGTGTGTATTGTCCTCGAGAAATGTCCATCTGATCTACTTCGCACCAGGAGGCAGATTCCTCTGGTTGTATAGAAGTATATGCTTCATGTGTTAAAGCGGCATTCTCTCGACTGACCACCAGGGGCGACTCCTCTGGTTGTATAGAAGTATATGATTCATGTGTTAAAACTGCATTCTCTCTACTGACCACCAGGGGGTGACTCCTCTGGTTGTATAGAAGTCTATGCTTCATGTGTTAAAGCTGCATTCTCTCGACTGACCACCAGGGGCGACTCCTCTGGTTGTATAGAAGTATATGCTTCATGTGTTAAAGCTGCATTATCTCTCCTGACCACCAGGGGGCGACTCCTCTGGTTGTATAGAAGTATATGCTTCATGTGTTAAAACTGCATTATCTCTCCTGACCACCAGGGGGTGACTCCTCTGGTTGTATAGAAGTATATGCTTCATGTGTTAAAGCTGCATTCTCTCTCCTGACCACCAGGAGGTGACTCCTCTGGTTGTATAGAAGTCTATGCTTCATGTGTTAAAGCTGCATTCTCTCTCCTGACCACCAGGGGGCGACTCCTCTGGTTGTATAGAAGTCTATATAAATGACTCTACTTCTCTCTTGATGTATTCCCTCAGTAAACATTGTAAACATGAGTTTATGTCTCAATCTCTAGTTTCAAGTCTTCTTCAATGCAGCATGATGTTCATTTAGTAAATTATGGTCATTTAGAGTCAAACAGACCATAAAGCAGGGGATGCTTTAGGGGCGGGGCTACAATGTGATTGACAGGTCGCTACGGTATCTCTACGTCACTCCTCGGCATTCCAAATATGTCAACTTCCGTTAATCGGCTTAAAAAACGATGACTACGTCCACGTCTTACAGTCTACACTACAGATGCATGTGGATGCTGATTCTGTTTATAGAATAATTTCGAGTCAACAATGTTTTACTTTTGTTCGTGGGGTTGAACTTGAGACTGCAGGACGAGCGCACTGCTCACGATTCAAACACCAGTACAAGTGTCTCCAGTACTGACTGGGCTTGTCGATGGGCATTTGTGCAGGAGAAGCCAAATGAGGAAATTTGGACACGCAGATGGCAATGCCAAATGCCAGATAATCCTAAATAAAAGCCTGCACAAAGCATTTTGTTTAACAAAGCGAGGTATCTGTGAAAAGAAAAAGAAGCATTTTTGTTTGTGTGAAAACGGCTTGATCTGAAACACACGATTGAACCCTGTGCAGCGCTACGGAGCCACAGCCAAACTAATTCATGTTTGGTTTGTGAGTAGATAAAGAAGCACAGAGTGGGAAATACACAATGCACACACACACACACACACACACACACACACACACACACACACACACATCATAAACACACAAAGAGCAGACATAAAACATTCACTAACCGACACTAACAAAAATGTCACACACAACAAAGTCACGTGCATGGACTGTGCATTCACCAACACACACACACACACACACACACACACACACACACACACACACACACACACACACACACACACACACATGCTGTCATAAATAAACACAGGTTCTCACACATACACACGCACATAAAAACGTGTACACACACACACACACGCGCCGCGTTGCAGAAAAGGCCATAAGGCATAACTCTCTGTGGAGCTGCCCTGTCTGTCTGTAGGTCAGCCAGCTAAATCTGCAGAGCAGAAGGGGCCACACACACATACACACACATACACATGTAATCACAGAGCGACAGACACACACATTCACACTCTCGTCTCACACTGTCATCCAATGAGAGCAACTGTCGCACACACACACGCACACACACACACACACGCACACACACACACACACACACACACACACACACACACACACACACAGTATAAAATGAGAGTCCTACTTTGCAGTTTCAATGCAGTTTCAGGACATTTAAGGATAGAAAAAGCTAATCCACGTGTCTGGAGACTGAGAGCTCCACAGACTGAACCGCATCAACACTCTTTAGAATAAGGGTTCCAAACGGGTTCTACCTGAAGGGCTGGGGTTCTACAGAACCATTCATTTATGAAGAACCATTCGTTGAAAAAAAAAGGGTTAGGTCCAGAACCTCCAAGGTGGGTTCTAGATGAAAAGGGTTCTTGGTAGAACCCCCTTTGTGGTTTTGATAATATAAATCGTTATATTCTGTAGATATTCTTCATTTCATTATTCTTCTGCCTATTAGAGTTCAGGTTGTGCGAGGTCAGTTTAACAAATACTTTCTGTGAGAAGTTTCTGTGAGAACAGTCCGGTTGTCTGTTCCTCAAGGTTCCACGCTCTGCACCACAACACTCACACCTGTTTATCAGTATATTGACATTAGGGAAGCAGACTGGTCGTTGTGTTCCAGCCTTGTGAGAAAAGATGAGGACACGATTCTCCTCCTCTTAGAAAGGTTAGAGCCAATAGAAATGTTAGATGTTCATGACGGAAAACCGTGTATTAAAGAGCCGAACTTCCGGCTGTTCGGGGTGTTTTTTGGACGGTCAACCTGCGTGTTGACTGGACGACTCCCTGCTATCGCGATTGCAGCGCTTGTTACTCTACTTGTGATCAAGGAAAATAAATTCAGAGAACGAGAGAAGTTGTTTGACTAAGTTCTTCCGGACGCCACACCAGGCATCCAATAATCAGTACGCATTAACAGTTTCTAGATGAAACCCTCGCAATATAAAAGGATTCTTGGCAGAACCCATTTGGTTAGTTCTAGATGAAACCCTTGGTCTATAAGAGGAATCTTGGTAGAACCTCCCGGATGGGATCTACATGAAACCCTTGGAGTATAAATGGGTTCTTGGTAGAACTCCCGGATGGGTTATTGAAAGCCCCCTAAGAAGTGTGCACACACACACACACACACACACACACACACACACACACACACACACACACCACACACACACACACACACATTATTTATTCAACAAGAAATCTGAGTTTCACTCGAGGAAAAAACAGTTTTTTGTATTGAAATAAAACAAATAAGCAACCGTCGTTGAAATAAAGAATGCGGTGATAGCAATATGCATTTGATGAATAGTTCAATTTATTTGTGCAAAATATTGTCTGCAAGGTATCTGTCTCCATTGTGGTTTGCTTGGCCATTAGTTGAGACATTAGAAACACAACTTGTAAATGTGTTTTCTCCCTAAATCAAATTATGAATTACGACAAACATCATCTGAACGCAAACACCTCGTTCCCAGCTGTAATACGTTCTCCAGAGGCCTCCCATCTGTCTTGTGGATGCACGTTTTCCAACCGTCGGGCAGCTGATTTATTCTCCTCGACCTCACCTGAGTCGCATTTTATTTTTGTGACATTTAGGAAGCTCGACAGTTGGAATGAAACTCTGTCAGTTTCAGAGTTGTTTCCTTCCCTTCGTCTCTCCTCGTGGAGTTTGTGGCTTTTTCCGTCTTTATCTGGTGGAAACAGGCCGACGTAATTCTTCTTTAGGAGCTTTTCGGAGACATGCCGACATGGTTTACTGAGCTCCGCTTTGCAGCCTTGCTGTGTTCCTTTATTGGACCTTCACAATTGCAGGACAAGAGGGTACCTCTCTGGTTTGCAATGTGACAACAGTTACAGACTTCAGTGGAGCTTGTTGTATGTTGGTAACGTTGAGCTCAGCCGAAGGGTTAAACAGTCTAAAAACATTGATGGCTTAGCGTCGAGAGGCAATAATTGTTTAATTAAACATAGTTGTATGTTTGAAGGTCACCAGGCTTTAAAGATACTTTACATATTAGCAAAACGGTATACAACAACAACTTCAAGTGTCTGAGGGAGAGGTACCGAAAGTCCTTCCTTCCCGCTGCTGTCAGGCTGCATAACAAGCTGAGCTCACAGTAGACCACAAAACACTTTAATCACTTTGGCCACTTTAATTACGTTCATCTGGTGCAATATAAATACATTTAAATACTTATTTTATATACTTTTATTTTATTCCGTCTGTACATTTAATATTGCTATTGTATTCTTCTCTACTGTTTACTGTTTATTTATAATACTTGTTTTTTTATGTACTATGTGTCTCTTGTGTACACTGCTGCTGTAATCCTGCAATTTCCCCACTGCGGGACTAATAAAGGATTATCTTATCTTGTCTTATTTTATCTTAAAATGCCACCTTGGCCTAAAAATACATTTTTTTCCCCATAGACTTAAATTGAGAAAGAGAACTCTGTGATTGTTTTTGTCGTTGAGGTAAATCAACTTCCCAGTACAAAACACTTAAGTAGCCCTTATTTAAATCATTAGGTCCGAAAAGGTTTATAAATACACCTATAGTTGAATTCAGAGTTATTTTCTTTTTTCTGTTCATGAGAACGAGGCTGGACCGAAGGCTGGGAGGCGGGCTAAAGGAAACACTAATGCACTTGCTCCATGGGCCCACATTGATACGGAAAACTTCATGCACCGCTGAGCGACTTTCAGTAGGAATGCTGTATCCGGTAACGACACACACTTTTTCCCTGGTCGTTTGTTCGAGTGCCAGAGCAGCTTTTCTCAACCAGTGGGCCCCACAGAGAGCCATCTAGTGGGCCGTGGAGGTATTCACGCAATCCTCTATTAGCGAGCTAACATTCCCTCGGATGCAGTGAAATGGATACATTTTGAAAGGAAAACGTGATGTGGGAGACGACCCCAGCGCCAGTAAAAGCTTCACGTATGTGGCGAGGAAATATGGACCCTAAATACCGTAAAAGTCGGGTTACGAGCCGCTACTACCTTCGGTCAGTGTCCCCGTTAGCTCCCCGCTGTAGCCAGCTGGGGCTCCTGCTAGCGCTCCGTTACTTCCCCGCAAACTTCTGCTAGCTCTCCGCTAACTTCCGCTAGCTCCCCGAAAACCACCGAAGGTAGCAGGACCAGCCCCGGCTCGACACCCGACTTGGGCAGAGGGGACGCGGGCAGTATAGCAACAGCAGCGGGGAGCTAGCTAGCAGCAGCGCTCGCTAGCAGCAGCGCTCGCTAGCAGCAGCGCTCGCTAGCAGCAACGTTAGCTAACGCTGCTCCTAGCTTGCTACAGCGGGGACACTGACCGGAGGTAGGAGCGGCTTGTAACCCGAGTTTTACGGTACATTAGATTTTGATTCATAATAGCAGGCAGTGATGGGTGAGCAGAATATTTCTCTTCGACACAGATTTGCAGCCCCGTTTGTCTGTTCTCCCCATTTATTTGTGAAGGTTGTTGTTGTTTTAACATTCAAAAGTGGGCCTTTTGTTCCAGAAGGTTGAGAACCGCTGTGAGCCCGGCATAAACGTTGGATTGTTGAAATGTGAAATAAATTATATAGTCTGTCGTCAAAACGTTAGACGGGGTAGGACAATAACACTTTATTTGGCGCGGGCTGATGCAATAACAGTTCAAATTAAGTGTCCGCGACAGGAAGCTACCCATTGAAATAACACTGGTGGCAACCAGCAGCTCCACTGGAGATTTGGGGATACATTCCCTGTTCATTGGCCCCTTGCCTAGAGCTGCTGATGTGTCGCCTGCTTTTGATATCTTTCTCTCCTTCTGCTCTGTTTATTATTTCATAGTTTTTATAGATGTTGTTTTCTTGTCTTTATCGGGGGGGGGGGGGGGGGGGGGAGAAGGAGGCTGATGTAATTTTGCCGCATCAAAATGCGGCTGTATCATTCTGCAAGTGGATCGATAAAAAGGGCATTTTAAAATACAATTATCTTTTCCTTTTTTTCTTCCCTTTTCCATCTCACACTCTCACACTCCCTTACGACTTTCCCACTTGTTCCCTTACGACTTTCGTTCTTTTTTTTACTCGCTCAATCTCAAGCTCATTCCTTCTCCCTCGTCGGTCCCCGGCACTCTGCTCGCCCCCACCTTTACCCCACCATCGCTGCCGCGCACCCACTCAACGCTCTCATCCGCTGAGATATTGCTGAGCTCTGGCTCATGCAGGGGAACTTGCAGCACGGTTTTGGAGCGTAATGGAGAGGGTATCGCAGCAGAGTGGATACGTAGCAATAAATAGGTCTTCCACAGTCTCATTTACCAAACATCTCTGTGACGAAACTGTGCCACGAAGGCTAAAAGTCACTGGTTAATGCCTAATTGTAGCATGATGTTCATTTATGGTCATTTATTTAGAGTCAAATAGACCATAGGATGGTCAGAAGTTGTCATCGGATTGGTTGCCAAATGTCAAGAAGGCCGATCTTTTCTAATAAGCGACGGCCAGAAGGCAGACGCCAAAGAGAGTAGAGAGTAAAGAAATATTTTGTTCAGTGATGGACAAAAAATTATAATCCTCTTCCCTGAAGTATTTATATTTAGTCTCTGTCTGTCTTCCGGGCCTTTATCATCCACGTCATCAATACTTTGATAAATCATCCTCACCATCATTAAATCTGCAGCCTTCAATCACTTAACGGTGAGTAAGTCGTCAAACAGGATGCATTAGAGATGCTTTGCATCTACAATTCGGTAACCATGGATCTTGCTGTAAAGAGGACAGTGGATGGGTTTATAAGAGGAGACAAGTATGACAGAGTGGGACGTATTTAAACCTCCTACAGAATAGAACACGAGCCAATGCAGCATGGGGCACCATCGTTTTTAAAAACATGTTACCCGCGTAAACAACAGAAACACAAACAGCTAAGGACAAAAATGGGAGAAAACACAGAAAAATTGTAGTAAATCATGAGCTCACACCCACTGAGCTAAAGAACGAGTGACAGCCGCTGCTCTGCGAACCATTTAGCACAAAGGCTAACCCAGTAGCATGAAGACTTAGCATAAAGGCTAACCCAGTAGCATGAAGACTTAGCATAAAGGCTAACCCAGTAGCAAATTAACTAAGCCAGTAGCACGAAAGCTAACCCAGTAGTACAAAGGCTAAACCAGTAGCACAAAGGCTTACCAAGTAGCATGAAGGCTAACCCAGTAGCAAATTAACTAAGCCAGTAGCACCAAAGCTAATCCAGTAGTACAAAGGCTAACCCAGTAGCATGAAGGTGAACCCAGTAGCTAATTAACTAACCCAGTAGCATGGAGGCTAACCCAGTAGCGCAAAGCACGTCGACGGAGCTGAATAATTCCCATTTGAACAGAAATCGCAACAGGTATTTTCGTGAAGGCTTTTTTGCTTGTGTTTATATGATTGTGGCACGTAACAGAGTTTATTATTATTATTATTAAAGAGGACACTACGTTCCGGGCGGGGCGGGGGGGGTGGAGGACAGAGAGAGAGGAGGAGGAGGGCACTTCGTCGCGGGGGGGGGGGGGGGGTAGCAGTAGTGTGTAGCATGCCGTGCTACACACTACATTTACGTTGAGATCGGTCGACCAATGAGAGCTCTCTACAGTCAGAGCTTGCGCAAGAAGGTGGAACATGAGGGAGATACCATTTCCTAAACTTGTAAGGGGGTAATAACTATTTTCCCGGACGAAGCAAAATCCCGGACGTTTTTGGAATCCCTGCCGGACGCTTTTTTTAGGTCTCGAAAAGAGGACATGTCCGGGAAAAAGAGGACGTCTGGTCACCCTAGTATATCACTTTTAAAAAGCTTATAGCGAACGTAGCAAACACCCCAGCTGGAGATGTGTGCCAGTGGTGTCGCTTAGCTTGCATCCATTCAGTGCAAAAGCAAACACAATAACAGTACATTGGCGGTATGTAGTTCACGAAGCAGCTCCCAGGTGGACAGTTCCTCTCAGGGAGTCCCCGGAACTTTTTGGGTCCAAAAACACCCTAATGTTGACGTACAGAAGTGTGTAGCAAGGGCATGTAGCAATTTAAATTTAGGACACGGTGAGGACGAACAGGAGTGCAGATGAAGCTCCCGGTCCAGGACAAATAATTGCCTCTGCGAGCAGATAATGACAGCAGAGATGCAGATAGCCTGAAAAGCACACCGATATATATGAGGTGCCGGAGCAGTAGATTGAATGCGTGGGTTTGTGCGAAAGGGACGGCGATGCGGACCAAGGGCGTTGGGTGTGTGTCATTCATATTCAGTAGGAATAGAAAGATTGAGATATGGAGTTTGTCTGTGTCAAAGCGCCCAAAGAAAATGAAAGAGAGAAAGACGGGGCCGAGGTAGAGCAACAATGACACTTGGATTTTGAGTAATAGAGGCTGCCGGGTGGCCTTGCAGGTATGCCCTGCTACCTCCAAGTACTTTGAAGGGTTTGAATCTGATCAAGAACCTTTGTCACATGCCACCGCTCTCTTCAGCCCAGACATTTATATTTACAAAATCAAGTTCTAAAAATGGGCATGAACAAAGTTTGGCTTTTACTAAAAACTGCTGCTACAAGGTTTACTTATTTACTACGACCCTGTTTATCTAGTTTACCTGACACGCATTTTGATCAATAGAAGAAGGGTAAAAGTTTGTTCAACCCAGGTAGCAACCTCCGATTCTTAGACTTAGACTTTGACTCCTCTGGTTGCAAAGAGAAGTCAGATTGTATAGAAGTCTATGCTTCATGTGTTAAAGCTGCATTCTCTCTCCTGACCACCAGGGGGTGACTCCTCTGGTTGTATAGAAGTCTATGCTTCATGTGTTAAAGCTGCATTCTCTCTCCTGACCACCAGCGGGTGACTCCTCAGGTTGTATAGAAGTATATGCTTCATGTGTTAAAGCTGCATTCTCTCTCCTGACCACCAGGGTGTGACTCCTCTGGTTGTATAGAAGTCTATGCTTCATGTGTTAAAGCTGCATTCTCTCAGACAAAAGCAGAGGTTGTGAGATTGATAGATTGATGACCTTGGTGAAACAGGAAATGAGGGACTTCTGCAGGCTTCAGTCTACACCATCAAAAGACTTGACATATCTGCAAAAACAAATGCAGAGCGGAACAATAAAACCTCGGCCTCTGGATGAGGAACAATCCTTTACACCGCATTTAAAAAAATTCTGCCTTCTGGGTCTCGTACTGACTGAAAATAAATCATTCTGTGGCTCATAACTTCCCCGTCCACGGGGATGGAGCTAATCTCGGTTTAAGGAAACCACATACCTCTGCAAAACGTGCTTTTCTTTTTCTTTTTCTGGGTTATAAAGAAAGAAGAAAACAAACTTGACGGGACCGCCGCGTCGGTGAGACGTCGACGATATGAAACCGACAAAATTGCAGTTGCTCTTTCTGCAGCTCGGTAAACCAATCGAGCCGGGACCAGCGCCACGGACTTTAATCAAGAGCGAGGCGGAGAGACGGGGAGGCGGGTCGGTTCAGGGCTGTGAGTGTGTGTGTGCGTGTGTGTGTGTGTGTGTGTGTGTGAGGTTCTGCGAGGTGGAAAACAATCTGCAGCGGTTCGGCCTTGAATGTCTAACAAGTCCGACTGGTAAAAAGATGCAGGTGTGTGTCTGTTACACAGTAAGATAAAAAAAAACAGAGCAGCCGATTGACCCGTCTCCATGTAATTGTGCTTAAAGGACGGCGGTCAGATGGCGCTTGCGTCTGGGGTCACATAAACTGTGATGGTCCCAGACGAGTCCAGAGGAGTTCAGCGAGTTGGAGAAGGAGTCGAACCAATCAGAGACGGGGCTCGTGAAACGCTTTTTGAAAAGCAGCAGCAGGGACGTCGTTGGGAGTCTTATATATATATATATATATATATATATATATATATATATATATATATATATATATTGTAAATAAAGAATGTATATGTGTAAATTACAATACTTAAGAAGGATATAATAATTAATAAGGGATATTAACATAGAAGAAAGTCACAGCTTTGTATCATTTAGAAGTATTGCAGGTATGCATGGAAAGTGTAAAACAAGATGGATGCCGCACGTGATATGGCTGTATAACTTTTCCTTTAAGGGGGACTATTTTGTTAGCTACACAGGAAGCAGGGAGACGTTAGAGCGTGGGCCAGACCAGTAAAATCACAGCATAATAACATATATAACATACATAATGACAATATTTCTCGATGTTTAAATCATTGGTGAAGGTTTTTGGATGATAAACCCTATTTTAAGGTATTTCTACAATAAACTAGAAACATAAAGACCAAAAATTCAGACATCAGCCCAATGTTTATCTGCCTGGGCTCTCCTCTGCAGATTCCCTCGCAGTTGGGCAATATCTTTAGTAATGTCAGTACTCCAATCTATTTTCGACTGTGGCTCAATGGTTAGCGTGCCCGTCTTACAATCAGAGGATCAGTGGTTCGAGCCCTGGCTCATTTTTTCTTTTCTTTTTTCTGCAATTTCAACAATTATCCCGCGGGCCGGATTGGACCCCCTGGCGGGCCGGATGTTTGACACTCCTGCGTTAGAGTGTGGCCGAGTCAGAGGATGACTCCGCCCCTGTGAAACTTTTAGCCAATTGCATGCTGTGAAACTAACCAATGAGAGGTGAATAGGCTCAGTGTCTGGGATTAACAAAACTATCCAAAACGTGTTGTTCGGGGTTCATTAGCGGAGACGGTGAATCTTTATACTGTATCACCATTGACTTTTTATTAAATCTGTTTTATTATAATATTGTATTTATCATAATGTGTTTCATCTATCGAGACATTCTTCCTAATATCTGCGAGAGGAAAAGAGACAATATATTTAAAGGAAAATGGAGAACAAAAAATACAGTGATCCACTAATAAAAACGAGAGTTAAATAGCACACGAGGAAAGCTGCAAAAATGTGGGAAGGAGAGAGGAGACCGGAAGAAGAAGACGGGCAACGCGAGAGAGAAGGAGGGGAAAAGTAAAGCAACCGGAGGTGAAGAGTTAAGAGGGAACGATGCGATAAGAAAAAGGAGAGACGGTGAAGGAGGGAAGATGGACAGAGAAAATAAAGGATTTAGAGGAGAGAGAAATATGAAACGGGAGACTGAGATGAGACGGCGACAAGGAAGCGGAGATGAGGAGGAAGAGAAGAGAAGAGGAGGAAGAGGAGGAAGAGAAGCGAAGAGGAGCACTTGTGTTGTTTTTGCTGTGGATGAGTCACCGTCAGATCCTATTATGACTGAAGCGTTACCGCTATCGCCCACTGCTAACCTACGGCTACATGCCTTCTACAACACACACACACACACACACACACACACACACACACACACACACACACACACACACACACACACACACACACACACACACACACACACACACACACACACACACACACACACACAGGGTTGCCACTGCTAATTTAGTAAGGGCATTTCTTCTCATCAGAAAAATGCCAAGGTATCGGCTTTTCTTCCAGGGTCCACACAGAAAACAAGACACATTAACACGATTACAATTTACAGATACACCGAATACAAATAAGATTAGGACCCATAATGCACTGCATTGTGTGATATTTGACACTAAGATATGTCCCGTCAGTCACGATTGTTCCTCTTAACCCGTGAAAACCCTCACAATACGGATCAATACCGTAAACCCACGCAGAGCAGGAGCTCCGTGAAATCCACCGCTTTACATTTGGGGGAAATGGTGATGTTGTATTTTTGGTGCAGACTGGTGACACATTTCAGCGCTACAGTAAATGTGTGTGTCCACACCAAAGACATTTTATAATCACACAGACTGATTCAATCTTGTTGCACCAAACTTTTTAACTCTTTATAATCTCTAATTAACTCTCTTTTTAGTCTCTTTAAAGACGATGTGTAACTTTGAATTGAGCTGGATTGAGAAAAATGACAATGATGAACTTTCCTCAAAGAAAGTTAACGTAGAAACTCAACCCAGTTTTATGATTATTGGGTAATACGGCTCCATTAATTACGTTTTTTCCCCTAAGAAGGAGAAATCAGAGCTTCTCCGCCGAGCCATCATGTGTAACGTTGGGCAATCTTGTTTAATGGGCACGCAAATGTATTTCATTTATTTTAATTTGAGTAAGCAAGCAACTCCATATTGATTAAACTCCATTTCATTTTGGTTTAAAATTGGATTTACTAAACGGAGATTAGTTTTAACTGTAGCTCCATTTTAAATCTGGATTTACTCATTTTTAAACCCTAGTTTTGCTAAACGCTGATTATTACTAATCTCAGATTAAATGGATTATTGTAGGTGCAACCCAGTTGTAGAAGCTTTAATGATATTGTAATGTGAACTTGTTTACAGTGAGGAATAGTTGATCTGGAGGGAGGTGTTTGTGTCGGCGTTGAGTTCAAGTACCGACGATCTTTCTCTCCGGAGTCGCTGACTCCACCTTTAACGGGGATTGAGACGGCAGCGAGGGGCTAATGAAAGATGCTATCAGGTCGCATGCATTTGAGCTCTCGTTTCTGTGGGCTGTCGAGCGTTGCAACACTAAACCCATGTTTAAATTATCTTGACAAGTTTCCTCTGGAGGTCGTGAGAGACGACCGGCCTTTCTCAATAATACACGACAATATTTAGGGGAGGCGGTCTGACTGGATTGTTTAGAAAACCACCCTATTTTTAGGCCTCGCTCGAAAATTGCATACCCAAACTAAAAAGGGTGTATCTCTGCAACCACTAGGGCTATTTGAATAATTTTAGTTATAATAAAAGGTACACATGTGAGATTTTGTTCAGATGTGTAAATATCAGTCTATATGTTACTGGTTAAGAGTAAATGAAGATGACACACAGAAAACAATGAAAATATTTCAGGTCCGCCTATAAAAAAATCTCTTTCTTGATGATTATTTCTTTGAAATGATGCAGCTGTAAGGTCCAACTCTAACCAAAATCATAGCTCAATATGTGAACATTCTCTAACCCAAATCATAACACAATATGTGAACATTCTCTAACCCAAATCATAGCTCAATATGTGAACATTCTCTAACCCAAATCATAACACAATATGTGAACATTCTCTAACCCAAATCATAGCTCAATATGTGAACATTCTCTAACCCAAATCATAACACAATATGTGAACATTCACTAACCCAAATCATAACACAATATGTGAACATTCACTAACCCAAATCATAACACAATATGTGAACATTCACTAACCCAAATCATAGCTCAATATGTGAACATTCTCTAACCCAAATCATAGCTCAATATGTGAACATTCTCTAACCCAAATCATAGCACAATATGTGAACATTCTCTATGCAAAGGTTGACTTTGATAAAGTGAAGCTTAAAGTTAGAGGGTTTAGAACAGAGAACATTCAGGCGAGGTCTCCAAAATTTGCATTGGGGCACATTTGCGCACATTTGTGACATTTTCATTTGTTCATGTACCAAACCATATATTTCACTTGTATATTACTTATGGTGTTCAATACATCCAAATACAGCAGTTTTGGGCTTTTTTTTCATAAAACAAGCTATGATTTACAGTTTTATAAAACAATCGCTCAGTCTGCTCAACCCTCCTGAGCCACAGCTGCCTGGTAGTGGCTTATTGTCTCACTAATAGTCTCATTGAATAGTTACACAAATGCCTAGAAATAAACACTAATGGTGCACTGATGTTAAATGTTGCCAGTGGCACCTTCAGCGTTATTTCCTCTTCTTCATCCTTCCTCCTCTCCTGTCTCCTCCTTTGACCTCCTCCTCCTCTCCCTGTCTCCTCACGCCTCCTCCCCGTCCATCAGCGATAACACAACTAAGCCTTATTAAAAGAGTTTTTGGGGGTTTGGAGCTAATTCACACACAGTCTATTACACACACACGCACACACGCACACACACACACACACACATGCTTGTTCTCCGCTAACCGACGTATTATTTGATCTTCTCGTCTCCTGATTAATGGGATCTCCTCCTTCTGCTGATAACGACGAGGAACTGGGACTTCTATCTTTCTCCTTCACACTCTCCTCTGCTTTTATCTGTTTCCCCTCTTATGGTTTTCCCTCTCAGGTCTCTTTTTCATTTGTCTTTTTGTCCTCTCTCGCGCTCTTTCCCTCCCCATCCCTCCCATCCTTCCCCCTTCCGTCTTTCATGCAAATCACAGAGGCCATTATTATTTGTACCCTTAAATTTCCCCACATCGTCTGCATGACAGATGAGTGTTGCCTGCACCAACATTCTCTCTTTTCTATCTCTGACACACACACACACGCACACGCACACACACACACACACACACACACACACACACACACACACACACACTGACAGGCTTGCTTATCCATAATCTGTCCTTCAAACAGGGGAAATGACGTTTTGATCAAACAACGGTTACACAGCCAGCGGCGGCGAGGCTACTTATAAATGCATTACACAGTGGTCATGTCCTTTTAACCGCACACACAATGCAAGGCGATGATGTATGCATTTAAAAAAAGTGCCGGTTCTATCAACGTTTTTTTGTTATCTTTCCATCCATCTACCTATTTCTTTTCTTCTATTTGGCAGAACCGTGGAGGTTAAGGGGACAATCAGGAGGTTTGTCGTCTCTCTCCCATCATCTATCTGTGAAAATATATTATTAAAGGCCTGAGGCAAGTCTCCACGGACATATGGTACTGTAGTTAACGCCCCTCGGTTCTGAAAAATAAAATCAACGTAAAAAGAAACTGACCCTTCGCTAAGCCCCGCCCCCAGCTGCTGACTCCATCCAACTGTTAGGGCTGCGTTACCGTGGAGCCCACACTGTCACTAACTGCACTCCGTGAAAAAATATCACATTTATGAAAAAGCTGTGTGACAATTTGTTAGTGACGCGTCACGAAGGAACTATCGGCACACGCGCTGATTTTCCAAGACAAAAACGTTGTTTTCCCCGTCTGCACGTGTTTCTGAACGTCATCACGCTGGCCGGAGTTTTACAAAAACACAATTTTCCATGACCAACACACATTGAAAAAGCTTTACAAACTCCCCGTGTGCGTGTGCTCGACCTAAGAAGGCCCCAAAATGACTGTCACAAGCTTAATTTTTGAAATGTAGGGAATTATTTTCGTGCAAATACTCTGATGAGCTAGTTAGACTGGAAAGCAAACATTAGTTTATTTAAAAAGTGATTTTATTAACACGTTTTGGGGCAGACTGCTAGTTGATGCAGTAACACTGAAACACAATAAACTCCTCTAATGAATAATAAATGAACTGAGCAGCCCCGGGGTGCTTAAAGTCACGACAGGCAACTTTCAACTGTCTCACTTTAATTCTGATCAGCATGAACAGAAATGTCCATCAGCGAGAAGACTGGCTGTTTCTGTTATTGTTTATGATTTTCCATCAGCTCAGATTAAGCCAGTGGTTCTCAAACTGTGGGGCGCGACCCTCTAGTGGGGCGCGGAGGTATTACAGGTGGGGCGCAGTACAAAAGTACATAAAACGTCATTAATAAATGGCGTAATGCCTGTGCTTTCGTGGAAATGTTTACGTTACGCCGTTTACAGGTTAGGCTTGCACTTGCGCGACGGCCAAGATTCTTGTTGACTCACCGATTCTTGGCGTTTTGCCAAAACAAAAACAGCAGAAAAACAGATCTCACAGAGATTTTGTTGGGGCATGAAAATATATATAAAAAGTTTGAGAACCACTGGATTAAGCGCTAAATTCCGAAAACGATTTACTTATACAAAGTGGTATTTAAAAGAGGAGTCTTTTGACTTATTATGGATAAGTTTTCTAAAAAAAATAAAAAGACAAGGCAGAAAAAGTCAGAACATTTCCTTATATAATTTCCATATACATTTCTGGGCAGGTTCACCCAGAATCCTCGCTGCTCCTCCTGGTTCTCGCCCGGTCTGGGATACGATATCTCTCTCACACACACACACACACACACACACACACACACACACACACACACACACACACACACACACACACACACACACACACACACTCATCTCGACTATCTATTCTCACTTCTCCATGCACCACCTCATGCACACGGACAGAGAAAGTCAACAAGTGGTGGAGGTTCAATCATCCTCCCGGGGTCAGAGGTCACAAGGTCTGCTATAACCATGATGGAATGAATCAATATTATATTGTTTTGTTTTATTGGTGATACGAATACAACGGGCAAAAACTGATGAGCGAACACAAAACAGATCATATAAGTTATTACAACAGATCTGTTACTAAGAAACTACAATATAATGTTGAGAGTATAAGGAAGACCAAAAGTAGACTTGAGTTCATCATTTCGGCCGTCGCCATTTTGTTTGTTGTTCTTTATCCGACCAAAAATGTTACAATTAACTTGCATGAAATTAAAAACACACTGTGAAAGGGTTAAAGGTATAAGACGAAAACGAAGACAACTCCCAGACAACGCCGTGGAAGCGACCTGTCAATCACCTCGTAGCCCCGCCCCTAAAGCGTCCCCTGCTTTATGGTCTGTTTGACTCTAAATGACCATAATTTACTAAATGAACATCATGCTGTATTGAAGAAGACTTGAAACTAGAGATTGAGACACAAACTCATGTTTACAATGTTTACTGAGGGAATACATCAAGAGAAGTAGAGTCATTTATATAGACTTCTATACAACCAGAGGAGTCACCCCCTGGTGGTCAGGAGAGAGAATGCAGCTTTAACACATGAAGCATAGACTTCTATACAACCAGAGGAGTCAGCCCCTGGTGGTCAGGAGAGAGAATGCAGCTTTAACACATGAAGCATATACTTCTATACAACCAGAGGAGTCTCCCCCTGGTGGTCAGGAGAGAGAATGCAGCTTTAACACATGAAGCATAGACTTCTATACAACCAGAGGAGTCGCCCCCTCGTGGTCAGGAGAGGGAATGCAGCTTTAACACAAGAAGCATAGACTTCTATACAATCAGAGGAGTCGCCCCCTCATGGTCAGGAGAGAGAATGCAGCTTTAACACATGAAGCATATACTTCTATACAACCAGAGGAGTTGCCCCCTGGTGGTCAGGAGAGAGAATGCAGCTTCAACACATGAAGCATAGACTTCTATACAACCAGAGGAGTCTCCCCCTGGTGGTCAGGAGAGAGAATGCAGCTTTAACACATGAAGCATAGACTTCTATACAACCAGAGGAGTCATCCCCTGGTGGTCAAGTGAGAGAATTATTCCCATATGTGCCTCTGTCTGAGGAACGAACTAATGTAACTTGATGCACCAAGCATGTTAAGAGTAGTTGCAATGATTTTAGAGCTGTGTTTATTAAAGAATGGGATACTGTATTGAAAATAAGGGAATCCTATAAGGTCTGATAGAAAATAAATCACTTAATCGGTTCAGTAAAAGCAGCAGCTTCTGCTGTTCACACAACAAGGCAAGTTTCCACCTCATTTAATGCCACATTAACACACTGACACCAATATGGCTACAGTCCATTGTTGTAGCCCTAGAAGTGTTATATACACTGTGTGTGTGTGTGTGTGTGTGTGTGTGTGTGTGTGTGTGTGTGTGTGTGTGTGTGTGTGTGTGTGTGTGTGTGTGTGTGTGTACACAACCAATCAGTGCCAATCTGGATGTGATTGTTATGCCTCTCGTTCCAAAATCATTAAGCAGCTGCTATAAGAGCCTCCACTCCTCATCCTAAAGGCTTTGGACATGGGGTTGAGGTGGGAGCTCTTTGCAGGCCAGTCCTCCCACATTAAGCTCACGGGGAAAGAAAAACATGTCTTTGTGAACCTGGGTTCGTGCCCGGGGGCATCGCCACGAACTGTTGACATTAAGATTCCCCTTCATTGGAACCGGTCGCAAAATAAAAGAACACAATGTGAAAAGTCGTATTACACATCAGAACGTCCTGTTATTACCCGCTTTATACACGTATACACAACGTATACGTGTATAAAGCGGGTAATAATCCACTGCTTTTGATTGCAAAGCGGTCGGTTGGTTTAAGGCAACCCTCTGGTTCTGACGAGTGAGGCTGATGCTGAAGCGTCTTAGAACTTACATGCTCTCTAGTGTCCAGCAGGAGGCGACTCCTCTGGTTGTATAGAAGTCTATGCTTCATGTGTTAAAGCTGCATTCTCTCTCCTGACCACCAGGGGGTGACTCCTCTGGTTGTATAGAAGTCTATGCTTCATGTGTTAAAGCTGCATTCTCTCTCCTGACAACCAGTGGGTGACTCCTCTGGTTGTATAGAAGTATATGCTTCATGTGTTAAAGCTGCATTCTCTCTCCCGACCACCAGGGGGCGACTCCTCTGGTTGTATAGAAGTCTATGATTCATGTGTTGAAGCTGCATTCTCTCTCCCGACCACCAGGGGGTGACTCCTCTGGTTGTATAGAAGTCTATGATTCATGTGTTGAAGCTGCATTCTCTCTCCCGACCACCAGGGGGTGACTCCTCTGGTTGTATAGAAGTCTATGATTCATATGTTGAAGCTGCATTCTCTCTCCCGACCACCAGGGGGTGACTCCTCTGGTTGTATAGAAGTCTATGATTCATGTGTTGAAGATGCATTCTCTCTCCCGACCACCAGGGGGTGACTCCTCTGGTTGTATAGAAGTATATGCTTCATATGTTAAAGCTGCATTCTCTCTCCTGACCACCAGGGGGTGACTCCTCTGGTTGTATAGAAGTATATGCTTCATGTGTTAAAGCTGCATTCTCTCTACTGACCACCAGGGGGTGACTCCTCTGGTTGTATAGAAGTCTATATAAATGACTCTACTTCTCTTGATGTATTCCCTCAGTAAACATTGTAAACATGAGTTTATGTCTCAATCTCTAGTTTCAAGTCTTCTTCAATACAGCATGATGTTCATTTAGTAAATTATGGTCATTTAGAGTCAAACAGACCATAAAGCAGGGGACGCTTTAGGGGCGGGGCTACAAGGTGATTGACAGGTCCTTTACAGCACCGTTGTTAGATTTGTACTTCTGCTGACTGCATTCACGCTTCAAAGATCTTAAAGGAGATTTTCACTTGTGAAGAACTTGTTTGTTTTTTTGCCGATTTGCAATCATTTTCTGTAATAATTCAAATTCTAAAGGTAAAGTCCCGTTGGCTTTTCGTTGAGGTGAACCGGCGCGATGCCGCCTCCAATAACAACGTCCTGCTGCAGCAGCGAGGGCCCAGACTCACCGTCTGACCTTTGAGGGACCAGCTGCTCCACAACGTGACGACTGCTCTGCACTCACGTCCATTTCACTCAAATGCAACATGGAAGATGGAGAATGAATACTAAATAATACATTTAACTGTGTGGAAAAGTACTTGTTTAACTCGTATTGTATATATTGTTGTTGTATTTGTGTTTGTTGCTACACGGACCCATGAGTCTGAAATAAAAGGAATATATAATAAAACAAATATTCCTAAAATATTATCTTCACATGTTTGTATTATTGATTATTAGATCTGATTCACGTGCACTTTTAACAGTGCATACTTTTCTGAACATTTCTTTACAAATATTTAATATAAATATAATTTAAGGATTATTTCTCATTAAGTAGAAACAAGTAATAATTCAGACAGAAATTCAACTTGTTTTTGCTCACGTGACCCTTCAGAGAGGAGTCTGGGATACGATCTCTCTCTCTCTCTCTCTCTCTCTCTCTCTCTCTCTCGAACCATTGTCACTGACACTTTCTCGCATCCACATACGCGCGTGCACAGTGTAGCTGACCAACAGCATCACTGTCTGCCTCCTCCTGTGTTCATGCTGCAGGACCAACACGCAGCTTCCTCCTCGCTCTCTTTCACCAACACACACACACACGCGCACGCACTCACGCACGCACGCACGCACGCACGCACACACACGCACCCTGACCTGCCAGCATCAGTAGCCTCGCGCATATCTCCGCTGAAACGGCGGAACAAACCGGCGGTGACACGTGTGCGCACCACAGCGCGCGGATCCAACAGACCACTGCACACACACACACACACACACACACACACACACACACACACACACACACACACACACACACACACACACACACACACACACACAGACGCGCGCGCGCACACAATCAATTACAGCAGCTGCAGGTGCTTCTCAATCAGCTCACAGAACCCATGCGCAAAGGAGTCGCGCGCACCCCTCCAGTGGTCCGGAACACTCTCAACTCATGAGGCAGAAACCGGAAAGATGCACGAAGTGTCTCCAGACAACAAACTGCACACATTTAAGCAGCTAGAAACCCCCCGCGCGCGCGCACGTGTTAGCGCCAAACACGCGCGCATGCACGTCCATTTGTTTTGCCTCCTTACCTTCCTCGTGCATCCGCTGCAGGCAGAAAGTGAGGTTCCTCCGCCAACCCGGCATGTTCATGAGGGAGCGGAGGATGAGGAGGGTGATGATGATGATGATGGTGCTGAGGGTAGTAGATCCTGTCCGGGTTTAGGTGATGGTGCGCAGGAGAAATATAACAATCCACCCCCCCAGCCCACCCCCCGGTTCTACTTCTTCTCTTTCTTCTCCTCTTCTTCCTCCCCGGTATGTCTGTGGATGAGCGGCAGTAACGCTCCTCTCTCCTCTCGACCCGCTGACAGTCCGTGTGACAGTCGGTCCCGCTGCGGCACCAATGGTCTCTCTCCCTCCCTCTCTCTCTCTTACTCTCTCTCTCTCTCTCTCTCTCTCTCTCCTCCCTCCCTCCCTCCCTCCCTCTCTCTCTCTTACTCTCTCTCCCTCTCTCTCTCTCTCCCCTCTCTCTCTCTCTCTCTCTCTCTCTTACTCTCTCTCCCTCTCTCTCTATCTCTCTCTCTCTCTCTCTCTCTCTCTCCCTCCCTCCCTCTCTCTCTCTCTCTCTCTCTCTCTGCTAAGAGAGTCCAGTCACCCCATCTCTCTCTCTCTCTCCCTTTCTTTCTTTCTTTCTCTCTCTCTCTCTCTCTCTCATTCTCTTTCATTCTCTCTCTTTCATTCTCTCTTTCATTCTCTCTCTATCTTTCATTATTTTTCTCTCTCTCTCTTTCTGTCCCCCCTGGTCCCTCCATCTCTCCTCTAATTGTCTGCACTTTATTGTCCTTAATTTACTCTCTCTCTCTCTCTCTCTCTCTCTCTCTCTCTCTCTCTCTCTCTCTCTCTCTCTCTCTCTCTCTTTAGATCATTTTCACTTCAAAAGTTGTTGTTGTTGTTGTTGTTTTTTTTGCTTTTCAAGACAACACATGTCATTTCCAGCATCCACGTGAATAACTTTGTGCGTTTTAATCAATATTTAGTCATGTGCATTTCAGAGGGTAAATAATCCCCGCTCAGCCAACATGTTATGGATGCATTAACGCTTAATAACAGCAGCAGCTGATTCCATGCGGCCAAAGTTGAAACCCACAAAAGTTTTTGTCTGTCTTTTAATTCTATTGGAAATCTGTTATGAATGTTCAAGACATGCAGAATGTTTCCTCCCTCGAGCGTTCCATATTATATATTCATATATCGTATGTTTAGCGTGCCCGAAACAAGATTAATATATATATATATATATATAATATATATATATATATATATATGTATGTATATGATAATATGTTACATGCAGAATGAGAACAAAACATTAACTGGTCGCACACCAGCACGCTTTTCTGGTAATTCTGACCCACAATCCTTTGCACAGCAGATATATGAGCAAGAGAGTTCACAGTTTGTGTTGTGAGGAAGAGGTTTGTCCCAGCTGGATGCAGAGTGCATGAGCGTCTGTACTTTGTGGGTCTGTGTGTATAAAAGTTAAACAAAATGCCATTTGGAGCAGCTGAGGTCACAGAGGTCATGAACCGATGGGGTGAAGGGCTTTTCCTGCAGAGGGAGAAGAGATGGACATTTACTTTATTTAGAACATTTGATCTAGTAGGAATATTGATTTTGCAACACACAGATTCAAAACATGTAGAAGAAATAAATTAAATCAACAGGTATTTTTACAATTAAAATTACAAAACATACCATCAATGTGCTCTCATCTGAGACACAAGACTCCATCTTGAAAGCCACTTCATTCAAGCTCAACAGAAACAAAATAAAAAGTCTGGTTAGCTCTTTCTTCTGTTTCCAACAACCACCAACTCCGGTTTGGTCGAAGCAAAAAGCATCAATTCACGTTCAGATGGGAAAAGAATATTTAATGTATTCAGAATATTGTTATGTTGTTATTCAGAGACCTAAAGTTGTAACGACACAGCAACTACACGGATATGAAAAAGGATGTGCAGGTTATGAGTGACAGGTCAGCTGGTCCTTAGGCTCTCTTGGATTGAATACTTAACCTTTTAAAAAACAATCCTGACTGAGCGATTGTTTTATAAAACTGTAAATCATAGCTTGTTTTATGAAAAAAAAGACCAAAACTGCTGTATTTGGATGTATTGAACACCATAAGTAATATACAAGTGAAATATATGGTTTGGTAGATGAGAAAATTCAAATGTCACAAATGTGCCCCAATGCAAATTTTTGAGACCTTGTCTACATTTTTTCTCTGTCTAAACCCTCTCTAACTTTGCAGAGAGAATGTTCACATATTGTGCTATGATTTGTGTTAGTGAATGTTCACATATTGTGCTATGATTTGGGTTAGAGAATGTTCACATATTGAGTTATGATTTGGGTTAGAGAATGTTCACATATTGTGCTATGATTTGGGTTAGAGAATGTTCACATATTGAGCTATGATTTGGGTTAGTGAATGTTCACATATTGAGCTATGATTTGGGTTAGAGAATGTTCACATATTGTGCTATGATTTGGGTTAGTGAATGTTCACATATTGAGTTATGATTTGGGTTAGAGAATGTTCACATATTGTGCTATGATTTGGGTTAGTGAATGTTCACATATTGATCTATGATTTGGGTTAGAGAATGTTCACATATTGAGCTATGATTTGGGTTAGAGAATGTTCACATATTGAGCTATGATTTGGGTTAGTGAATGTTCACATATTGAGTTATGATTTGGGTTAGAGAATGTTCACATATTGTGCTATGATTTGGGTTAGTGAATGTTCACATATTGATCTATGATTTGGGTTAGAGAATGTTCACATATTGTGTTATGATTTGGGTTAGAGTTGGACCTTACAGCTGCATAATTTCAAAGAAATAATCATCAAGAAAGTGATTTTTTTCTAGGCGGACCTGAAACCTTTTCATTTTTTTCTGTGTGTCATCTTCATTTACTCTTAACCAGTAACATATAGACTGCTATTTATACATCTGAACAAAATCTCACATGTGTACCTTTTATTATAACACCCAAATTATTCAAATAGCCCTAGTGGTTACAGAGATGCACCCTTTTTAGTTTGGGTATATGCAATTTTCGAGGAAAGGGCCTAAAAATAGGTTTTCTATAAACACATCAGTAAATGTTCTCCTGTCCAACACGTATTCATCGTCCGGGTGCTTTTGTGAATATTCTTCTTGTGTGGTTTTCATCCCTTTTCACAGCACACGTATTTGATCTTTAATTATTGACACGTTAACCTTTCCGTCCCATTTAGCATTCAAAAGCAGAACTGCGTGCCCACGTCCTCGGTAGAATACAAAATAAAAATAAATCCCCTCAGACGCGATCACAGGCAGTACCGTGTATTGTGGTCGTCCTTGAAAGTGTTTCCTCTCTTTCTCAGGTGTTACATGTGATGAGCAGCAGGTCGAGGGCTCAGCTCAGAGGGACGTCGTCGTGTGTTTTATTAAAACAACAACCCGTACGTTAAGTGTGGCGGTTCGTTCTTGACCTTGGAAAACAGCGGATGACAAACGGATTTTTTTGGCCCCCGCTTTATGGTCTATTTCAGTGTTTTTCAACCCTTTTTGAGCCGCAGCACATTTTCTACCATAACAGAAATCTCGCAGCACACCAGCAACCCAAAAAGTTACAAAATGTCCCACTGTAGCATAATACAGCATATATGGCCGGTAATTATTGTGCCACGGCACACTGGTTGAAAATCACTGGTCTATTTGACTCTAAATGGACCATACAGGAGGAGAGCTAGTTACGTTAGCAGCACCGCTAACGGAGAACCAACGGAGGTTCCATTCCCTTACATTATGACGCGTTCAGGCTCTGCTCAGAGAAAATGAGTATTGGGCGAAGGTAAATGAAGACGTTATCATGATGTGGTCACATGTAATCTAGTAAAATGGAGTGCTGGCGAGAACTTGAATAAATACAGTTGAAGATGAACATGAATAGATATTAAAGATGAGTTATGAGCTGTTTACAAAACCTCTAAGCACCTCATAACTAAAACTATAAATGACAAAATGTGTTTTAATCTATACAAATACTATCTTTTATTTCCTTTAATCATTTGAATTGTGTGTTTTTATGAAGACTTTTGTTTTTTATAGTTTACTGTCTAAAATATTTTTGTTTTACGATGGTGGCAACAAAAAAAAGTGTGTATAGATCCTCGTAGACCGGCTGCTATAATCAAACACCAAAGGGATCTATATCTGTTAATATGGATCATCAGTGATCGGCTGTTAGTATCGGTATCTGAAAGTTATATTTGCGCCCTCTTTTTTCTTTTGTGCTGAGCCGATCCCCGACTCTGATCCGCTATACGGCGCAAAACCGTGAGTTTTATGATCCGTTAGACTTAACAGTGACTAATGAGGACGTGACTAATGGGGACGTGGGACGTGAACCAATCAGAGGCTTTCAAAACTAGTGGCAGAAAGGGAAGCGATCAAACTTGGAGGGCTGTTTTGATGGAGGAGGGTGCCCTCTGGTGGCTCTTCTGCAGAGGTGCAGCGCTATTTGTTCCTCTGCAACGTGCTGCAACTCAAGTCACTGATCCGTGGGCAGTATACCTGCATTACAAACTGCTGACTCCATCGAATTAACGCACACACAAAGACACCTTATCCTCACTGCAGTGTGCGCTCCAAACACATTATGTCATACTCACTCGGCCTCATCTACTCTCTCTCTCTCTCTCTCCTCTCTTACGAAACCAACATGGAAACATTGGTCTGCAATGAGGGGAGAAAAAAGTCAGACCACACAACATGTCGTTTACAGTGAAAGGACACAACACACAACACGTGTGCAGGTCAGCGGAAGTTCTGAAGTTTACGGAGACATTTTTTGCAGCCGAGATGCAGCGTGGGCACAAAGAGGAAGCTCACATGGATGCATGCCATGTTGCAAACAATTTTTACTGAATAAATGAGAACAAAAAAGCTTTGGATTGTTTCTACTCACAGCAGCTGCAGCTCTGAGATAAGCTGCAGTCGAATGACACCAAATGAGAAGAGTGTGCTCGGCTGTGAGTTCATATTTTGCAACTGAATGGCTTTTTGAACCGTAACGCTCACTCTGGAGGTAAAGAGTGCCTCAAGATGCACAGCCTCGCTAACAGTTTTACCCATCTATATGTCTCTGTTGGAGACCTGTCAATCACATTAAGCCCCGCCCTAAAGCATCCCCTGCTTTATGGTCTGTTTGACTCTGAATGACCATAATTTACTAAATGAACATCATGCTGTATTGAAGAAGACTTGAAACTAGAGATTGAGACATAAACTCATGTTTACAATGTTTACTGAGGGAATACATCAAGAGAAGTAGAGTCATTTATATAGACTTCTATACAACCAGAGGAGTCACCCCCTGGTGGTCAGGAGAGAGAATGCAGCTTTAACACATGAAGCATGACTTCTATACAACCAGAGGAGTCACCCCCTGGTGGTCAGGAGAGAGAATGCAGCTTTAACACATGAAGCATAGACTTCTATACAACCAGAGGAGTCGCCCCCTGGTGGTCAGGAGAGAGAATGCAGCTTTAACACATGAAGCATAGACTTCTATACAACCAGATGAGTCACCCCCTGGTGGTCAGGAGAGAGAATGCAGCTTTAACACATGAAGCATATACTACTATACAACCAGAGGAGTCGCCCCCTGGTGGTCAGGAGAGAGAATGCAGCTTTAACACATGAAACACATACTTCTATACAACCAGAGGAGTCACCCCCTGGTGGTCAGTAGAGAGAATGCAGCTTTAACACATGAAACACATACTTCTATACAACCAGAGGAGTCACCCCCTGGTGGTCAAGTGAGAGAATTATTCCCATATTTGCCTCCGTCTGAGGAACGAACTAATGTAACTTGATACACCAAGCATGTAAAGAGTAGTTGCAATGGTTTTAGAGAGAGAATGCAGCTTTAACACATGAAGTATATACTTCTATACAAACAGAAAAGTCAAGTGTACATTTACAGTACAGCAGCATGCTATGTGTCTGTGTGTGTGTGAGTGCAAGAATGGACTGTAGAGATGACATCATCATAGAAAATAGAGTCTTAAGTATTCAGCATGCAGGATTAAAAACATTGTGCACAACAACTCCAGCAATGTGTGTTTTTAACAAGAATTATCTCATCTAGACGAGTTTAAATATCCTTTTCGAGAAAAGTGTACGTGCATATGAATGAATGCATATAAGTTAATGTGTGTATATTTTGTGCTTGTCCCACAGACCTTAGGGAGGGTACATTGCAGTGCGCTGATGTGGCATATTATTATTTGCCTATATTGTCATATCACATGCTCCTACTTTTCATAAAGTGCTTTGCATGCATACATTTGTATGACATGACGACCTCCAAGGGCTCCAGCATATCTCCTGAATCTACATAGTCATAATGTGTTTACTATTTTTCATACTTTTCAGGTCGGGCTAACATTAATCCATCACCTGTTTCATAATCATAAAGCAGCTTTCAGCGAGATGTTCTACTGCAGGCTCCCGAGCCGCATGCGGCTCTTTGCCTGGTTTCATGCGGCTCTTACATTCATATCGAAGGTGCAGGCACGTGCACAGACATGTTGGGGGGCAGGTGCTCAAACCCCCCAAAAAAGGGCACCCATCGCCAAAATTATTCATGAAATTAAAAATAATAAATATAAATAAATAAAAAAACACAGTAGGATATTTTCAACTTATATATTTATTTTTGTTAACAAACTAATTCAAATGATCAAATTGAATAAATAAATGAATAACCGGCAACTTTACGTTGGCACAACAGTGGTAAAGGAATGTTGAGAGCCTTCTCAACATTCCTTCTCTGACGCACCTTGAAATATCTCGGCAAACTCCTCCTAAGACCTCAATGCTTGTATTGTGAATTACACCATCAGTTAGCACTTTTCTCATCCAGGGCAAAAGGGCAGGTGTTGAGCACCTATAGGGGTCTATCTGTGCACGTGCCTGAGCACCTCTAGGGGTCTATCTGTGCACGTGCCTGAGCACCTCTAGGGGTCTATCTGTGCACGTGCCTGAGCACCACTAGGGGTCTATCTGTGCACGTGCCTGCCCGTGTGAAAGAATTGCTTCGAGTGGCAACAAAAGCCAGATTTGAAGAGGATTGTTCAAGGCAAGGAATGCCAGAAGTCCCACTAAGCAACATGCATAGTAAAAGAACAACGCTATTGTCAAGTATTATATTTTTGTTTGTGGACTTGGTTGAACTGAGTTTGTGTGTGAGACAGTGCACACAATGTTCATTGTTGAAAAGGACTGGCCTGTGGTCTTAGTACTGTAGGAGTCCATTTCTTGTGTGTGACATTTACAATACATCTGGCTGAGCAGAGGTCTGTGTGTGTGTGTGTGTGTGTGTGTGTGTGTGTGTGTGTGTGTGTGTGTGTGTGTGTGTGTGTGTGTGTGTGTGTGTGTGTGAGGAAGGGATGGGGTGATGTCCATGTGTGCCCATGTGTATGATGTGACTCTTTGCGGTAACACAGTAAACAATGTGGCTCTTGGTCTCTGACTGGTTGGCCACCTCTGTTCTACAGGTTTAGGTCTGTAACACGTGACTCAGCAGTGTCAGACATGCTGCCAGATGTGTTTCATGTGGGCGGAGCCTGTGCAGAGACGTCACTGTATCAGCACCTTTAACAAGATTCAGAAATAAGCACCAAAAAAAAAGAAAAAAGAAAAGAGGAGTATCTTTGCTCTCATCCTTCTCCCCTCTTCCTCCCCGTCATCGTCAGGTGCGCTCCGTTCTACCTGCGCGGCGCCACGTGACGCGTCTAGCGGATCTATTTCTACAGGAAGCTTCACACGTGGGTCTGAGTCCCACGTCTGACCGACTTGATGCTCCTCTTCAGGAAGTAAACAGGCTTCAGATCCGAGGAGGAGAAGATCACCTTCGCTCTGATCATTACACATTTTGTGCCTTTTGAATTTTATATTTTTTATATATTCTCAGTTTTCATCCTCAACGAGCAAACCCGGCCTCCTGCACCCCCTCGTCTCGTTTCTTTTTAAAATCCCCCACCTGGTGTGTGTTTTTTTTTTTGGGATGCGTCGGCCGACTGCCGCGTTGCTGTGCGCGCTGCTGTGCGCGTGCCTGTGCGCGGCGGAGAGAAACCAGCCGCTCAATGCGCGACCGATCATCGGTAAGATTCACCCGGGAACATTCAGCTGTAATCCAGAATGTTCGAGAAAGGAGTGTGTGTGTGTGTGTGTGTGTGTGTGTGTGTGTGTGTGTGTGTGTGTGTGTTGTGTGTGTGGTTGCAGGTTAATATAAAATCATGATATACAAAAATCCGCCGATCCTTCGAGCTGCTTGTGTGTATGTGTGTTGCACAATTTTAAATGACTCGAGTCATTTAAAATTGTGCAACACACATACACATCCTGCATCACAGACCAGTTCCCTCCGAATGGTGTCGTTAATATCGCCATTTA
This sequence comes from Myoxocephalus aenaeus, assembly GCA_038501785.1. NCBI lineage: Eukaryota > Metazoa > Chordata > Actinopteri > Perciformes > Cottidae > Myoxocephalus > Myoxocephalus aenaeus. The sequence goes on from JBAMJR010000173.1 coordinate 1,213,922, forward strand.
GTAAAAGTGCACGCGCCGGATGTCCACACCTGTATTTTATATTGTGTTCTATATATGTGACCGGAAGTATTTCTCACACTTTTTCGTGCTTTATTTGTCTTTGTGTCTGTCTCATAGTAATAATAATAATAATAATAATAGGGTGACATATGCAAACGTGTGCTGTGGTGTGCATTACAGCATTCATAATCACACAGTTACACTTATAAAGCGATAACAATATGTCACTAAGGTGCCCTGTTTAGTTTCTGCAGAGGTTAAAAGAAAACCATGCTGACCTTTATTTGTTTTCTGTTGGGACCTTCCTGATAGAATCAGTGTATTAACATATTGCACTGAAGAAGCGGTGGATATTAAGGAGAGACACTAAAGGGGAATGGGTATAATCATTTAATTAATACATCAACTTCCAGTTAATGCTCTACAAGACAGTTATTGTTTTAAATAACAGGTTTTCTGTTTGAATATGAAAATGAGGCATTATTCAAATGTGACTTTTAGTGGATTTAGGACAATTATGTTCATTTCACTAGTCCGGGAGCGGACGTGTTCGTCTCAAAATTGCAACGCAAACAATGTTTTTTGCCGAGTTGTTTTGAACATTACATGAACATATCCGGTTTGAAGTTAATCTCCGAAGCCGCACCCACACATCAAACATCTTGTTTTATTTCCTGTTCTCATCAACTGTTAGAGTATAAGTCAAATTCTATTGAACAAACCTCCTAATGATAACAGTATTTTTTTTCAAAAATAAAAAACTCAAAATGCAGTGTTCCAAATTATTATGCAGAATTTCAGAATTTCAGAGTTTCAAGATATTTTATAGGTTGTAAAGAACAAAAAATTGTCATTTGTTGAATTTGCAGCATTAGGAGGTCATATTTACTGAAATCAAGAAAAGTTTGAATCAAAAACATCTTAACAGGTCAAGTTACATGTTAACATAGGACCCCTTCTTTGATATCAACTTCACAATTCTTGCATCCATTGAACTTGTGAGTTCTTTGATAGTTTCTGCTTTAATGTCTTTGCAGGATGCCATAATAGCCTCCCAGAGCACCTGCTTGGATGTGAACTGCCTTCCACCCACATAGATCTTTTGCTTGATGATGCTCCAAAGGTTCTCAATAGGGTTAAGGTCAGGGGAAGATGGGGGCCACACCATGAGTTTCTCTCCTTTTATGCCCATAGCAGCCAATGCCCCAGAGGTATTCTTTGCAGCATGACATGGTGCATTGTCATGCATGAATATGATTTTGCTACGGAAGGCACGGTTCTTCTTTTTGTACCACAGAAGAAAGTGGTCAGTCAGAAACTCTACATACTTTGCGGAGATCATTTTCACACCGTCGGGGACCCTGAAGGGGCCTACCAGCTCTCTCCCCATGATTCCGGCCCAAAACATGACTCCGCCACCTCCTTGTTGACGTCTCAGCCTTGTTGGGACATGGTGGCCATTCACCAACCATCCACTACTCCATCCATCAGGACCATCAAGGGTTGCACGGCACTCATCCGTAAACAAAACAGTTTGAAAGTTAGTCTTCATGTAGTCCTGAGCCCACTGCAACCTTTTTTGCTTGTGAGCTTGGTTTAGGGGTGGCCGAATAACAGGTTTAAGGACACTTGCAAACCTCTTGAGCATCCTACATCTTGAAGTTCGCGAGACTCCAGAGGCACCAGCGGCTTCAAACACCCGTTTGCTGCTATTCAATGGCATTTTAGTGGCTGCTCTCTTAACCCTACGCATTTGTTTGGCAGAAATCTTCCTTATTTTGCCTTTGTCTGAACGAACCCGCTTGTGCTGTGAATCGGTGACAAATTTCTTCACCGTCCGATGATCACGCGCAATTCTTTTGGAAATATCCAATGTTGTGATACCTTGACCAAGGTATTGCACTATTTGCCGCTTTTCAGCAGCAGAGAGATCCTTTTTCTTCCCCATTTTGCCTGAAACATGTAGCTTGCTTAATAATGTGGAACATCCTTCTTAAGTAGTTTTCCTTTGATTGGGCTCACCTGGCAAACTAATTATTATTATTACTATTTGGATGATTTCAATCATCCAAATAGCCCTGAGACACAATACCATCCATGAGTTTCATTGAAAAAACAAAAAATGAATGTTTATGACCCTTAAATACAATTTGCCTAATAATGTGGAACGCGGTGTAGAATATTGGGCAGATTTTATGTTTTGTGTCACTTTGTAGTTGTTGTGTTTCTCTTTGTAGTTTATCTGTTTCTCTTTGTAGTTTATTTGTTTCTCTTTGTAGTTTATTTGTTTTTCTTTGTAGTTTATTTGTTTCTCTTTCTAGTTTATTTGTTTCTCTTTGTAGTTTACTTGTTTCTCTTTGTAGTTGTTTTGTTTCTCTTTGTTTTGTTTCTCTTTGTTTTGTTTCTCTTTGTTTTGTTTCTCTTTGTAGTTGTTTTGTTTCTCTTTGTTTTGTTTCTCTTTGTAGTTGTTTTGTTTCTCTTTGTTTTGTTTCTCTTTATAGTGTATTTGTTTCTCTTTGTAGTTTATTTGTTTCTCTTTGTAGTTTATTTGTTTCTCTTTGTAGTTTATTTGTTTCTCTTTGTAGTTGTTTTTTGAAGACATTTTGTCGACTTGATGTTTTGTGTCTCTTTTTTTGTCGATGTTTTATGTCTCTTTGTAGTTTATTTGTTTCTCTTTGTAGTTGTTTTTTGTCTCTTTGAAGACATTTTGTCGACTTGATGACTCTTTTTTGTTGATGTTTTATGTCTCTTTGTAGTTTATTTGTGTCTGTTTGCAGTGCCTTTGCGTCTCCTTGTAGTTGTTTTTTGTCTCTTTGAAGACATTTTGTCGACTTGATGTCTTGTGTCTCTTTGGCGTTTATTTGTTTCTCTTTGTAGTTGTTTTGTGTCTCTCTTTATTTGCTTTTGTTGTCTCTTTGAAGACATTTTGCCGGCTTGATGTTTTGTGTCTCTTTTTTTGTTGATGTTTTGTGTCTCTTTGTAGTTTATTAGTGATTCCTTGTTGTTTATTTGTGACTCTTTGTAGTGGCTTTGCATCTCCTTGTAGTTGTTTTGTGTCTCTTCAAGTGACATGTTGGAGGTGAAGGCCTGGGAGGCCCCTGGCACTTTGGGCCCCTGTTCCCGCTCAGCCTGTTCAGTAATCCATCCATGTGGAGATAGTTGTTGTTTTTTAAAGGTTATCGAGGACACTTAGTGTGTTGATTTACGTCTCCTTTCCTCTCTAGGTGTGTTGGCGCAGGAAAATCTTCCAGAAGACCGGTCTGCTCGTGGCTCGTCATACATCGCCGCCTCCTACATTAAATACCTGGAGGGCGCCGGAGCGAGGGTTGTACCGATCAGGTATAACGACATTCACATGTGACCTCTCTGGTGCAACAGCCAGACTGGATTCAGCTGTAATAACGGACTTTGGGGCAACTTTTAGCTCCTTGATTGATAAATTATTGCGGCCCAATTCAACCTTAAAGCAAACACACTTGTTTTTTTAACTGATTACATCCAGTTTACCCCCCAAAGACAAATACAATGCATTCCCTGTGGCTGCTTCACAATAGAAGTCACCTCGGGGGTTCTGGGCTCAAACACTTTGCATTCTGATGTAAACCAGCACACAGTCGTCCCTTGTGTCTCCTGTAATGGGCCATTGCCTTCGACAAAACGTGACAAAACCACAATGAAAAAAAACATTTGGTTCTCAGCAATAAGAGAAAGTCTCAGATTACCAAGCAGGTGAGTTCTCAATGAATAAGAAGAAAAAGCTAAACATTAAGTCTGATTTTTAACTCCATTTCAAGGCTTTTTTGATCTCATGCTTGAAACAATGTATTAATTTATGTTATGTCATTTTAGATATCGGGTCATTAGATAAATCATTTGATAATACATCCTTGTATTATTGTGATGCAATGACGAAACAAAGGCTACAGTAGAACAATTAATACTTGTTTTAGCCGCTTTAATCAATACTTTCAAAATAACAATGGATCAAATCACTAATATAATGTATTGGTATTGTAGTTATTATATATCATATCTTGGTCAAATGCTTTGTCACCAATATTACGTAGCCATATCTTATGTATAATCATTGGGTGTTCTCTATAACATTTTAATATTATATAGGTGGAGGCCTCAAATAGCCCAGTGGGTTTTCTGTCTCTTCCTGCACTCTGATATGATTTATCTCTGTTATGTTTGTGTATCTTTTAAAATTCTGCAAAATAAACGTAAAGCTAAACTAATCTAATGTGAAAGGTCTTCTCCACAGAGTGTTTTAGCGTCTCTTTGCTTAGTGGATGATGAACTAGTTCACACTTCTGCTGGTGGGCGAGATGAAGCTTTTCCAGCAAATTAGTTTAATTAGTTTTCTACATGTGCACACAAAGCCACCCGTTGTCTGTAAAAGAGCGTAAAACTGGAAGAGGTGGTACAGATTATCTCGCCCATGTAACTTGTGATATTCAACACCTACTGGAGGCCCCAGAATGCAGTATGTTCCTACAGTTAAGGCCGTCTGGGTGTCCAAGATTGTGAACAAATATTATAAAACTTGTCCAAATGTCCATCAATCTTGGCTGCTCATTGGTTTGTATGTCTTCTCATGAGGAGAACGGAATTTCTCCAAATCTGGATGAGGTGATTCGAATTTTTCTGGTAAAAGGTAAAAGGTCAAGGTCACTGGATCCTCACAAAAACACACATGTGGCCATAACTCCAGAATCCCCATCCAAGTTCGGACAATTTAACATAAACGTCTAAAACGATAAAAACGAGGGAAGGAATGGGCGGTTTGGACCGACGTGGATGTAAACTGCGACTTGACTTCTACTTCTACTTGTAATCCTCGTTTTAATTCTCTTTTTGTGCCTTTCTTCGGTCACCAGAATCAATCGCACGGAAAAAGAATACGCGAAGACCTTCTACTCAATAAACGGGTGAGTAAACCAGGTCTCTGGTTGTCATTGCAACGGTGTGTCTTTTAGCAATCTCTAGGTCTGTTACAGTACAGATGTTGATGTTAGCATGTGTACACATCTATGGTGTCTGGCTTCACTCTGTTAGTTGCTTATAATGTCATCATGTTCTGTGTGCACATGTTGCACTCATCGTAACATGGAGTGAAAGTGACGTCGATGCTGCCGTGGTCATGATTCCCTGAACGTAGACGGCGTGTGTTCTCCTCAGGTTGCTGCTGCCGGGAGGAGATGTCGATATTCAAACGTCGCAGTTCAGTCGAGCTGCCAAGATCTTTTACGGCCTGGCTCTGAAGGTAAGATGTCGAAAATATCTGACTCGTTCAACTGACTGCCGTTCATCTTAGTACATTTTTTATGGGTTGCTTTAACTATGTTTTAATCGGTTTTATTTGTTTTTACTATATGTGTGGCACTCTGAGATTCTTTTGAAGGAAGCGTGCGATAAAAATGAAATGCATTATTTTATTTGTTCGCCCTCTGGCGTTTGCGGAGAACAAATGCATGAATTCCTCAGTTGATGCTCGGCGCTCGCACGCCAAAGTGCAAACAGAGCTGGAAGATTTGTCTCCTTCAGGCCGCTGAGGCCACATCGGGCCTCAGCTGCACTCTGATCGAAGGTGCTCCTTCCTCGCTGATGGATCCTCATTCCTCTCTCTCTCTCTATCGCCCTCTGCAGGCCAACGACGCCGGGGACTACTTCCCTCTCTGGGGAACCTGTCAGGGCCTCCAGCAGCTGTCTGTCCTCACGGCCAACAAGGACCTGCTCACCCTCACCGACACCCTGGCTGTGGCTCTGCCCCTCACCCTGACCCCAGGTACTCTTGTCCGTGTCCTCGGCCCTGTTTCTTATTCTCTTATTCTTCAGCGACCCCTTTTTCCTTCGGCTGTTTTCCTTGTCTTTCTTCTCCGCTCTTCCTCTTGTCTATTTTTGCTTGTTCTTTTTTTCCCGTCAAGCAAAGTTTAGAGAGAGTAAATATATGTTTCACTCAAATTTTAAAATATGCTTTCAATGGGAGAGGAAGTCTTTCTGTGGGATGTATTTAACAAGTATACATTACACAACATCCAACCACGATTATCTGCAATTTCAACTTTTAGACGTTTTAGAAGTCCAGTACTTGGGTAACATCAAAGACACAGACAACACCATTCAAGTTTCCTTAATGCATATGTCTCACTATATCAGACTATGCGGTATCAAAAAAGGTGCAGCTGCTGCTGTGACCGCATGTCACAAGTACCATACTTAACAGATTTTAGTAATGCATAGTGCACTTTATACACTCAGTGAAACTGATATATTTTCTTATACAAATAGCATTTATAGCAATGTTTTTTTTGTATTCTTAATTATAATTATTTTACCTTAAGTTATTGTAATTATGTGTGTAAGGAGGACCTAGCAAGAGTAAGTGTCTATTATCTGTGCATATGACAAAAAAAAATATCTTCAATCTATATCATTAGCTTCAGAGAGTCTATGGAGCAGAGCCAGATACTTGTCGGTCACGGTTTGGAGCTGGCCGATGCTACGATATCATTGGCTGGTCTGCATTTGAGGGGCGGGACTTAGAGAAGGGTCAACTGAGACCAAATCCTATACATTGTAGCCTCATAACGAATTAAAGGCTGTTCACGATCACCAGTTGGACATCTTTGACTGAGCCCAGGAAGCCATTGTTAGTTTTTTAATTACATATAAATACACAACTACAACGGATATCTAGTTGATCCTCGTTTTTCGTGCTTATTTTCCGACAGTAGTCCAGCAAAGATCAATCTGTGCATCATCCATTTGTGCTCGTATTTTTCGTAAAAAATTTAAGGGGATTTAATCAAAAGAAATCCTGCTTGAAAAGTACCAAAAGAGAAAAGATTCCTCCTTTCTCTCACCAAACTGTCGTCGCTACTCGGCCCACAGCGGATCACTCGTGGTGCTCAGTGCCGTTAGATTTGGGTGGATCCCATGCAAATGAGCCTGAACATCGCTCCCCTTTACCCTTTAACCATGTGAGGCCGGCCCGTACCGCTGACCCTGCTGTCAGATGACTTATTCCAACAGGAAGGCTGTATTGAGCAACTCTTTCTCACTAGCATTTACCGTGACTTACCCTCTTCCTGTGTAATCTGCTTCCCCCCTCCTGCCTTGCCACAACCCGGTGTCCGTCCTCTTTAGCGGCCCAGTCCAGCCGTCTCTTCCGAAGTTTCCCCAAGGATGTGCTGCAGTCTCTGACCGAGGAAAACATCACCTCCAACTTCCACAAATGGAGTCTGTCTATGAAGGTATTCTTCTGCTGCCCTCCTTTCATTTCCCTTATCTCTCTTTCTTCTTTTTTAAGGTACCAGGTGTCAAGAGAAGTCGTGTCATCAAATAGCATCCGAACCCCCCCATCCCCAATTCCTCACACTGGTCTGACTTTTAAAATGGGGAGGGAGGCTGCGTCTACCTAGAACTCTGTAGAGTACTTTACACACAATAATCACAAAGTGATTTGAAAATTCCCACAACATAAGCAGCTTTTTTTCTTCTTCCAATAAACACATCCAGAACAGATCCATCAGCTGAGACGATTTTAGTTTTTGCAAATGAGGGACTTTGCTCCAGGCAATGTCAAAGATAATTGTTTGTGGACAGCAGAGATTAGACAACACAGGATGTGTTTTCATCTTGTTAAATTGTGAGTCAAGTTGGATCCTCTGTGACTGCACAAGCGTGACGGTGTTGGTGTTTTTGCAAACCAAAGATCATGGGTTTGAATCCCAGCCTCACCTTAAAAGCAGACAGGAACTGTCAGATGAATGAGTTATAGAAAGATAAGTACAGAACAGGAAGTAACAGTTACTTCCTGTTTATTCATCGAAGGCGGCTAAAAACTGTCTGACTTGACCGAATTTTTTGTCTACGCCCACTGCTGTTGCCGCCTGCTCTCGTACACTTTCCAGGCGCAGTTCATCTCGAGCAAGCCGATAGGGACAGCCCTAAGTCCTCGCGGACTTTGAAGGGAATGCGCCTTAAAGTCTGAGTCCACGAGTTAGGGCATTGGGATTGGGCCCTTGTGTACTTGACACATCTAAGAGTCCTGTTGAGTGTCCATGTTCAAGGTGCTCAACAGCGATCTGTTTTTACTGACATCAAAACCCACTGTTTTTCGACTGTAGGGTTGTCAGCTCAAAGGCGTGGTGGCCAAGCGGTAAGGCGTTGGTCTTGTAAACCAAAGATCATGGGTTCAAACCCCATCCATGCCTGACTAGGTTCATGATACGTCAGTCTTTGAACTTGAACATATCAGTAAATGGTTCTTTGTCAACAGACTGCTTTTCAGTCAAAATATTTATGATGCATGTTGTTTGATAGATAATGTAACAAATTCCAGCTCTGACTACAAATGGATGGAAGTCTGGTAAAGTGGGAAGTTATTGGTCAAGCAAATCAAGCATCATGGGTTTGAATCCAAACCATACCTCAAAAGAAGACAAGAACTGCCAGATAAATTAGTTATAGAAATATTACATGGCATCGGTACTTGAAGTTACTCCCACCTACTATAGCTTTAAAACAAGCTTCAGGTTAACAGTGAAATCTCCCTTCTACAATGGTCAATGCATTTAGAGATTGGGCCAAGCGTAGTGAAGAAATATAGCAGATCATAGAGCAAGGTTGGTAGCTTTTTTGTAATATTAATGTGTCAATTGTTAATCAGAAAAGAAGGAAATGATATATTTGTTGTTTTGTTTTTCAACACTTAAATTGGGACTTCCGTTATGGAAATCCTGCTAGAAAATTACTAAAAGAGCAAAGATTCCTAAAAGTATTCCCAATCCAAACTGTGACTCTTATTCAACCCACAGCACCATCACTCATGGTGATCAATGTGGTTCAGGTGGATGTGGGCGGATCCCAAACAAATGACACTAAACGCACTGAGCAGTGAGGTTCTCGACACCTTGACGACACCAAAACGTGTTATGTGACTGCACAAGCGTGCCGGTGTTGGTGTTTTTGCAAACCAAAGATCATGGGTTTGAATCCCAGCCTCGCCTTAAAAAGCAGACAGGAACTGTCAGATGAATGAGTTATAGAAATATAAGGACAGAACAGGAAGTACCTGTTACTTTGACTTCCTGTTTATTCATCGAAGGCGGCTAAAAGCTGTCTGACTTAACCACATTTTTTTGTCAACGCTCCCTGCTGTTGCCGCCTGCTCTCGTCCACTTTCCAGGCGCAGTTCATCTCGAGCAAGCCGATAGGGACAGCCCTAAGTCCTCACGGACTTTGAAGGGAATGCGCCTTAAAGTCTGAGTCCACGAGTTAGGGCATTGGGATTGGGCCCTTGTGTACTTGACACATCTAAGAGTCCTGTTGAGTGTCCATGTTCAAGGTGCTCAACAGCGATCTGTTTTTACTGACATCAAAACCCACTGTTTTTCGACTGTAGGGATGTTTGATCAAAGGCGTGGTGGCCAAGTGGTAAGGCGTTGGTCTCGTAAACCAAAGATCATGGGTTCAACCCCCATCCATGCCTTATGAGGTGCATGATAAGTCGAAGTCTTTGACCTTGAACATATCAGTAAATGGTTCTTTGTCAACAGACTACTTTTCAGTTCATTGCTTTATGATGCATGTTGTTTGATAGATAACATAACAAATTCCAGCTCTGACTACAAATGGATGGAAGTCTGGTAAAGTGGGAAATTATTGGTCTAGAAAATCAAGCATCATGGGTTTGAATCCCAACCATTCCTCAATAGAAGACAAGACACGCCAGATAAATTAGTTATAGAAATATTACGTAGCATCGGTACTTGAATTTACTCACACCTACTATAACTTTAAAACAAGCCTCAGGTTAACAGTAACAAAATACAGCAGATCAATAGAGCAAGGTTGGTAGCTTTCTGTAATGTGTAAATTGTTAATCAGAAAAGAAGGAAATGATATCTTTTTATTGTTTTTATTTTTAACACTTCAATTGGGACTTCCTTTATGGAAATCCTGCTAGAAAATTACTAAAAGAGCAAAGATTCCTAAAGATAGTCCCTATCCAAACTGTGACTCTTATTCAACCCACAGCACCATCACTCATGGTGATCAATGTGGTGCGGGTGGATGTCGGCAGATCCCATACAAATGACACTAAACGCACTGAGCAGTGAGGTTCTCGACACCTTGATGACACCAAAACATGTTATGTGACTGCACAAGCGTGCCGGTGTTGGTGTTTTTGCAAACCAAAGATCATGGGTTTGAATCCCAGCCTCACCTTAAAAGCAGACAGGAACTGTCAGATGAATGAGTTATAGAAAGATAAGTACAGAACAGGAAGTAACAGTTACTTCCTGTTTATTCATCGAAGGCGGCTAAAAACTGTCTGGGTCAATTCCAATCTCCACCCTTACGGACTCACGGACTTTGAGGCGCGCTCCCGCGACGTCCGTGAGGGTTTAGGGGTGTCCCATTGTCACAACGTAGAGTGCTCGAGGCTCTCTGGCAGACATTTTGAGCCCTTTATGATCCCTTTCCGTAAGTCAGCATTAGATGCTGACTTTGCCTAAGGGAATTACCCATAGTTCATAGCAATGTGACGTTAAACACGCAGTTCCCAATGGAAGCATGGAGACGTAAAAAAAAAAAAAAAGGTAAACAAAGAGACACGTGGGCGTTCAGCCCGATAAAATACATTTACACTACAACATTACGGATTAAAGATGGAACATAAAAACACATGAAATCAGAGGAATGCAAGCAGAAATATATATTTATAAATATTTTGTTTACATTCATCAAACATTTCGTTTTGACAAAAACAAGTAAATATATCATCTAAAATGACTTCTCATCTCGTGAGGAAGACGTTCAAATCAGTGAATAAAAAGTATAAAATAAATACGCAATATTTTGTATGTAGTCACGTGATATGTTGCAGCAAAGTGCTGTCCCATTCATATTCACACCAGTTCAAGCCCTCACAGCCTCTCACACTCAGCCACTTAGCAGCTGACGTCAGTGAGTGCCTGAGGGTTCAGGGCTTGGGGGTTTAGGGTGGAGATTGGAATTGACCCTCTGACTTGACCGAATTTTTTGTCTACGCCCACTGCTGTTGCCGCCTGCTCTCGTACACTTTCCAGGCGCAGTTCATCTCGAGCAAGCCGATAGGGACAGCCCTAAGTCCTCGCGGACTTTGAAGGGAATGCGCCTTAAAGTCTGAGTCCACGAGTTAGGGCATTTGGGATTAGGCCCTTGTGTACTTGACACATCTAAGAGTCCTGTTGAGTGTCCATGTTCAAGGTGCTCAACAGCGATCTGTTTTCACTGACATCAAAACCCACTGTTTTTCGACTGTAGGGATGTTTGATCAAAGGCGTGGTGGCCAAGTGGTAAGGCGTTGGTCTTGTAAACCAAAGATCATGGGTTCAAACCCCATCCATGCCTGACTAGGTTCATGATACATCAGTCTTTGAACTTGAACATATCAGTAAATGGTTCTTTGTCAACAGACTGCTTTTCAGTCAAAATATTTGTGATGCATGTTGTTTGATAGATAATGTAACAAATTCCAGCTCTGACTACAAATGGATGGAAGTCTGGTAAAGTGGGAAGTTATTGGTCAAGCAAATCAAGCATCATGGGTTTGAATCCCAACCATACCTCAAAAGAAGACAAGAACTGCCAGATAAATTAGTTATAGAAATATTACATGGCATCGGTACTTGAAGTTACTCCCACCTACTATAGCTTTAAAACAAGCTTCAGGTTAATAGTGAAATCTCCCTTCTACAATGGTCAATGCATTTAGAGATTGGGCCAAGCGTAGTGAAGAAATATAGCAGATCATAGAGCAAGGTTGGTAGCTTTTTTGTAATATTAATGTGTCAATTGTTAATCAGAAAAGAAGGAAATGATATATTTGTTGTTTTGATTTTCAACACTTAAATTGGGACTTCCTTTATGGAAATCCTGCTAGAAAATTACTAAAAGAGCAAAGATTCCTAAAAGTATTCCCAATCCAAACTGTGACTCTTATTCAACCCACAGCACCATCACTCATGGTGATCAATGTGGTTCAGGTGGATGTGGGCGGATCCCAAACAAATGACACTAAACGCACTGAGCAGTGAGGTTCTCGACACCTTGATGACACCAAAACGTGTTATGTGACTGCACAAGCGTGCTGGTGTTGGTGTTTTTGCAAACCAAAGATCATGGGTTTGAATCCCAGCCTCACCTTAAAAGCAGACAGGAACTGTCAGATGAATGAGTTATAGAAAGATAAGTACAGAACAGGAAGTAACAGTTACTTCCTGTTTATTCATCGAAGGCGGCTAAAAACTGTCTGACTTGACCGAATTTTTTGTCTACGCCCACTGCTGTTGCCGCCTGCTCTCGTACACTTTCCAGGCGCAGTTCATCTCGAGCAAGCCGATAGGGACAGCCCTAAGTCCTCGCGGACTTTGAAGGGAATGCGCCTTAAAGTCTGAGTCCACGAGTTAGGGCATTTGGGATTGGGCCCTTGTGTACTTGACACATCTAAGAGTCCTGTTGAGTGTCCATGTTCAAGGTGCTCAACAGCGATCTGTTTTTACTGACATCAAAACCCACTGTTTTTCGACTGTAGGTGATGTTTGATCAAAGGCGTGGTGGCCAAGTGGTAAGGCGTTGGTCTCGTAAACCAAAGATCATGGGTTCAACCCCCATCCATGCCTTATGAGGTGCATGATAAGTCGAAGTCTTTGACCTCGAACATATCAGTGAAATATTCTTTGTCAACAGACTACTTTTCAGTTCATTGCTTTATGATGCATGTTGTTTGATAGATAACGTAACAAATTCCAGCTCTGACTACAAATGGATGGAAGTCTGGTAAAGTGGGAAATTATTGGTTTAGAAAATCAAGCATCATGGGTTTGAATCCCAACCATTCCTCAATAGAAGACAAGACACGCCAGATAAATTAGTTATAGAAATATTACGTAGCATCGGTACTTGAATTTACTCGCACCTACTATAACTTTAAAACAAGCCTCAGGTTAACAGTAACAAAATACAGCAGATCAATAGAGCAAGGTTGGTAGCCTTCTGTAATGCGTAAATTGTTAATCAGAAAAGAAGGAAATGATATCTTTTTATTGTTTTTATTTTTAACACTTAAATTGGGACTTCCTTTATGGAAATCCTGCTAGAAAATTACTAAAAGAGCAAAGATTCCTAAAGATAGTCCCTATCCAAACTGTGACTCTTATTCAACCCACAGCACCATCACTCATGGTGATCAATGTGGTGCGGGTGGATGTGGGCAGATCCCATACAAATGACACTAAACGCACTGAGCAGTGAGGTTCTCGACACCTTGATGACACCAAAACATGTTATGTGACTGCACAAGCGTGACGGTGTTGGTGTTTTTGCAAACCAAAGATCATGGGTTTGAATCCCAGCCTCACCTTAAAAGCAGACAGGAACTGTCAGATGAATGAGTTATAGAAAGATAAGTACAGAACAGGAAGTAACAGTTACTTCTTGTTTATTCATCGAAGGCGGCTAAAAACTGTCTGACTTGACCGAATTTTTTGTCTACGCCCACTGCCGTTGTCGCCTGCTCTCGTACACTTTCCAGGCGCAGTTCATCTCGAGCAAGCTGATAGGGACAGCCCTAAGTCCTCGCGGACTTTGAAGGGAATGCGCCTTAAAGTCTGAGTCCATGACTTAGGGCATTGGGATTGGGCCCTTGTGTACTTGACACACCTAAGAGTCCTGTTGAGTGTCCATGTTCAAGGTGCTCAACAGCGATCTGTTTTTACTGACATCAAAACCCACTGTTTTTCGACTGTAGGGTTGTCAGCTCAAAGGCGTGGTGGCCAAGCGGTAAGGCGTTGGTCTTGTAAACCAAAGATCATGGGTTCAAACCCCATCCATGCCTGACTAGGTTCATGATACATCAGTCTTTGAACTTGAACATATCAGTAAATGGTTCTCTGTCAACAGACTGCTCTTCAGTCAAAATATTTATGATGCATGTTGTTTGATAGATAACGTAACAAATTCCAGCTCTGACTACAAATGGATGGAAGTCTGGTAAAGTAGGAAATTATTGGTCTAGAAAATCAAGCATCATGGGTTTGAATCCCAACCATTCCTCAATAGAAGACAAGACACGCCAGATAAATTAGTTATAGAAATATTACGTAGCATCGGTACTTGAATTTACTCGCACCTACTATAACTTTAAAAAAAGCCTCAGGTTAACACTAACAAAATACAGCAGATCAATAGAGCAAGGTTGGTAGCTTTCTGTAATGTGTAAATTGTTAATCAGGAAAGAAGGAAATTATATCTTTTTATTGTTTTTAACACTTAAATTGGGACTTCCTTTATGGAAATCCTGCTAGAAAATTACTAAAAGAGCAAAGATTCCTAAAAGTATTCCCAATCCAAACTGTGACTCTTATTCAATCCACAGCACCATCACTCATGGTGATCAATGTGGTTCAGGTGGATGTGGGCGGATCCCAAACAAATGACACTAAACGCACTGAGCAGTGAGGTTCTCGACACCTTGATGACACCAAAATGTGTTATGTGACTGCACAAGCGTGCCGGTGTTGGTGTTTTTGCAAACCAAAGATCATGGGTTTGAATCCCAGCCTCGCCTTAAAAAGCAGACAGGAACTGTCAGATGAATGAGTTATATAAATATAAGGACAGAACAGGAAGTACCTGTTACTTTGACTTCCTGTTTATTCATCGAAGGCGGCTAAAAGCTGTCTGACTTAACCACATTTTTTTGTCAACGCTCCCTGCTGTTGCCGCCTGCTCTCGTCCACTTTCCAGGCGCAGTTCATCTCGAGCAAGCTGATAGGGACAGCCCTAAGTCCTCACGGACTTTGAAGGGAATGCGCCTTAAAGTCTGAGTCCACGAGTTAGGGCATTTGGGATTAGGCCCTTGTGTACTTGACACATCTAAGAGTCCTGTTGAGTGTCCATGTTCAAGGTGCTCAACAGCGATCTGTTTTCACTGACATCAAAACCCACTGTTTTTCGACTGTAGGGATGTTTGATCAAAGGCGTGGTGGCCAAGTGGTAAGGCGTTGGTCTTGTAAACCAAAGATCATGGGTTCAAACCCCATCCATGCCTGACTACGTTCATGATACATCAGTCTTTGAACTTGAACATATCAGTAAATGGTTCTTTGTCAACAGACTGCTTTTCAGTCAAAATATGTATGATGCATGTTGTTTGATAGATAATGTAACAAATTCCAGCTCTGACTACAAATGGATGGAAGTCTGGTAAAGTGGGAAGTTATTGGTCAAGCAAATCAAGCATCATGGGTTTGAATCCCAACCATACCTCAAAAGAAGACAAGAACTGCCAGATAAATTAGTTATAGAAATATTACATGGCATCGGTACTTGAAGTTACTCCCACCTACTATAGCTTTAAAACAAGCTTCAGGTTAATAGTGAAATCTCCCTTCTACAATGGTCAATGCATTTAGAGATTGGGCCAAGCGTAGTGAAGAAATATAGCAGATCATAGAGCAAGGTTGGTAGCTTTTTTGTAATATTAATGTGTCAATTGTTAATCAGAAAAGAAGGAAATGATATATTTGTTGTTTTGATTTTCAACACTTAAATTGGGACTTCCTTTATGGAAATCCTGCTAGAAAATTACTAAAAGAGCAAAGATTCCTAAAAGTATTCCCAATCCAAACTGTGACTCTTATTCAACCCACAGCACCATCACTCATGGTGATCAATGTGGTTCAGGTGGATGTGGGTGGATCCCAAACAAATGACACTAAACGCACTGAGCAGTGAGGTTCTCGACACCTTGATGACACCAAAACGTGTTATGTGACTGCACAAGCGTGCCGGTGTTGGTGTTTTTGCAAACCAAAGATCATGGGTTTGAATCCCAGCCTCACCTTAAAAGCAGACAGGAACTGTCAGATGAATGAGTTATAGAAAGATAAGTACAGAACAGGAAGTAACAGTTACTTCCTGTTTATTCATTGAAGGCGGCTAAAAACTGTCTGACTTGACCGAATTTTTTGTCTACGCCCACTGCCGTTGCCGCCTGCTCTCGTACACTTTCCAGGCGCAGTTCATCTCGAGCAAGCTGATAGGGACAGCCCTAAGTCCTCGCGGACTTTGAAGGGAATGCGCCTTAAAGTCTGAGTCCATGACTTAGGGCATTGGGATTGGGCCCTTGTGTACTTGACACACCTAAGAGTCCTGTTGAGTGTCCATGTTCAAGGTGCTCAACAGCGATCTGTTTTTACTGACATCAAAACCCACTGTTTTTCGACTGTAGGGTTGTCAGCTCAAAGGCGTGGTGGCCAAGCGGTAAGGCGTTGGTCTTGTAAACCAAAGATCATGGGTTCAAACCCCATCCATGCCTGGCTAGGTTCATGATACATCAGTCTTTGAACTTGAACATATCAGTAAATGGTTCTTTGTCAACAGACTGCTTTTCAGTCAAAATATTTATGATGCATGTTGTTTGATAGATAACGTAACAAATTCCAGCTCTGACTACAAATGGATGGAAGTCTGGTAAAGTGGGAAATTATTGGTCTAGAAAATCAAGCATCATGGGTTTGAATCCCAACCATTCCTCAATAGAAGACAAGACACGCCAGATAAATTAGTTATAGAAATATTACGTAGCATCGGTACTTGAATTTACTCGCACCTACTATAACTTTAAAACAAGCCTCAGGTTAACACTAACAAAATACAGCAGATCAATAGAGCAAGGTTGGTAGCTTTCTGTAATGTGTAAATTGTTAATCAGAAAAGGATATCTTTTTATTGTTTTTATTTTTAACACTTAAATTGGGACTTCCTTTATGGAAATCCTGCTAGAAAATTACTAAAAGAGCAAAGATTCCTAAAGATAGTCCCTATCCAAACTGTGACTCTTATTCAACCCACAGCACCATCACTCATGGTGATCAATGTGGTGCGGGTGGATGTGGGCAGATCCCATACAAATGACACTAAACGCACTGAGCAGTGAGGTTCTCGACACCTTGATGACACCAAAACATGTTATGTGACTGCACAAGCGTGACGGTGTTGGTGTTTTTGCAAACCAAAGATCATGGGTTTGAATCCCAGCCTCACCTTAAAAGCAGACAGGAACTGTCAGATGAATGAGTTATAGAAAGATAAGTACAGAACAGGAAGTAACAGTTACTTCCTGTTTATTCATCGAAGGCGGCTAAAAGCTGTCTGACTTAACCACATTTTTTGACACACCTAAGAGTCCTGTTGAGTGTCCATGTTCAAGGTGCTCAACAGCGATCTGTTTTTACTGACATCAAAACCCACTGTTTTTCGGCTGTATGGTTGTCAGCTCAAAGGCGTGGTGGCTAAGTGGTAAGGCGTTGGTCTTGTAAACCAAAGATCATGGGTTCAAACCCCATCCATGCCTGACTAGGTTCATGATACATCATTCTTTGAACTTGAACATATCAGTAAATGGTTCTTTGTCAACAGACTGCTTTTCAGTCAAAATATTTATGATGCATGTTGTTTGATAGATAATGTAACAAATTCCAGCTCTGACTACAAATGGATTGAAGTCTGGTAAAGTGGGAAGTTATTGGTCAAGCAAATCAAGCATCATGGGTTTGAATCCCAACCATACCTCAAAAGAAGACAAGAACTGCCAGATAAATTAGTTATAGAAATATTACATGGCATCGGTACTTGAATTTACTCCCACCTACTATAGCTTTAAAACAAGCTTCAGGTTAACAGTGAAATCTCCCTTCTACAATGGTCAATACATTTAGAGATTGGGCCAAGCATAGTGAAGAAATATAGCAGATCATAGAGCAAGGTTGGTAGCTTTTTTGTAATATTAATGTGTCAATTGTTAATCAGAAAAGGAGGAAATGATATTTTTGTTGTTTTGATTTTCAACACTTAAATTGGGACTTCCTTTATGGAAATCCTGCTAGAAAATTACTAAAAGAGCAAAGATTCCTAAAAGTATTCCCAATCCAAACTGTGACTCTTATTCAATCCACAGCACCATCACTCATGGTGATCAATGTGGTTCAGGTGGATGTGGGCGGATCCCAAACAAATGACACTAAACGCACTGAGCAGTGAGGTTCTCGACACCTTGATGACACCAAAATGTGTTATGTGACTGCACAAGCGTGCCGGTGTTGGTGTTTTTGCAAACCAAAGATCATGGGTTTGAATCCCAGCCTCGCCTTAAAAAGCAGACAGCAACTGTCAGATGAATGAGTTATAGAAATATAAGGACAGAACAGGAAGTACCTGTTACTTTGACTTCCTGTTTATTCATCGAAGGCGGCTAAAAGCTGTCTGACTTAACCACATTTTTTTGTCAACGCTCACTGCTGTTGCCGCCTGCTCTCGTCCACTTTCCAGGCGCAGTTCATCTCGAGCAAGCTGATAGGGACAGCCCTAAGTCCTCGCGGACTTTGAAGGGAATGCGCCTTAAAGTCTGAGTCCACGAGTTAGGGCATTGGGATTGGGCCCTTGTGTACTCGACACACCTAAGAGTCCTGTTGAGTGTCCATGTTCAAGGTGCTCAACAGCGATCTGTTTTCACTGACATCAAAACCCACTGTTTTTCGACTGTAGGGTTGTCAGCTCAAAGGCGTGGTGGCCAAGCGGTAAGGCGTTGGTCTAGTAAACCAAAGATCATGGGTTCAAACCCCATCCATGCCTGACTAGGTTCATGATACATCAGTCTTTGAACTTGAACATATCAGTAAATGGTTCTTTGTCAACAGACTGCTTTTCAGTCAAAATATTTATGATGCATGTTGTTTGATAGATAATGTAACAAATTCCAGCTCTGACTAAAAATGGATGGAAGTCTGGTAAAGTGGGAAGTTATTGGTCAATCAAGCATCATGGGTTTGAATCACGACCATAACTCAAAAGAACACAAGAACTGCCAGATAAATTAATTATAGCAATATTAGGTAGCATCCTCATCGGTACTTGAATTTACTCCCACTTTAAAACAAGCCTCAGGTTATCAGACATATAGGGATGCCAGTCCAAAGGTGTGGTGGCCAAGTGGTAAGATGTTGCTCTTGTAAACCAGAGATCATGGGTTCAACCCCCATCCATGCCTTATAGTGTGCTTGATACATCAAAGTCATTGACCTTGAAGGTATCAAACAAAATGTCATCACTTGTGATTTTGTCCTTTAACTATATTTTAACTCAAACACCATAACTAAGTAGTTTTGTTGCCTATATAAACTACTACTACCTAAACCTAACTGGGCTTCCTGTGAACATGGACGTTCATTTTGAAAAGACCATATGAAAAGACCAAAAACGAGAAGAACGAGAAGATATACAAACCGTAGTATTTTTTCTTTATATATGAGCTTACAATATTTACCTCTTTGTTTTCCTATGTGAAACATATAGTGGATTTGTTTAAGTGAATAAGTGAATTCCACCGTCACTGCTTTTCAGGTAAAATGTTGTATGATGCATCTTGTTCACTTAACTTAACAAATTAAAAAGTAAGAAAGTGTGTTGACCAAGTGGTAAGGTCTTGGTCTTATGGGTTCTACCTCCATACATGTCTAGTTTAAAAGGAGCTTGCTGTAAGTGATCCTGTATGTGACATCAGAAACAAGGTTTTGATTGTGGCTCAGTTCAGGCTGGTCTCCTCCAACATTCGTAGCAATGCCTATGAAAAATAATGCCTTGTAAGCATATCTACAGGCTATCTGGCCAAGTGCTACAGCGTTGGTTTTGTAATCCAAATATCATAGTAGCAAGCCCCATGCCTTATAAGGAGTTTACACATCTCGTTGTGATCTAAAATTGATCATATAGTTGATGGATTTGAGAAGTGAACTCCACCTTGGTGTGTCCAATACCTTCTAGTTAGGTTTATGCCTGATGATCCTTTACAGTGTTTCCCCTAGGTTTACAGCTTCGGCGGCGGGGGAAAACAATAAGCTATTTTTTTTTTTTTTTGCCAAACAAAACAGAATGAGTGAGATGTGAGCATCAGGTTGCATCAGTATTAGTGGAGCAGTGAGCCTCTACACATCTTTTATAAACGGGTTGTAGATTTGATACAATTCATGTTCAACGTTGATCTGAGATCTGTTTTCTGTTTTGAGACACGCAGCAGCAGGAAGGACATCACGGAGACTTCTGGCAAAGAGCCAAAAATCGGCGAGTGTAACCTGTTAACGGCATAACGTAAACATTTACCTGAAAGTACAGGCTTTTCTCCATGTATTTATTAATGACTTAGTTTTATGTCCGTGTACTTTGTACTTTTGTAATATGTGAAGCCAGCAGCTCATTGTTGGTACAAGACACGAGCACTTTGTCTCTTTTACCTGAGCAAGAGAGCTGCTCCGGGTTCAGGAGAGTTGCTCTGTGTTCAGAGAGCTGCTCCGGTGTTCCTCACATGAGAGCTGCTGTTGCCGTCTTCACCCTGGGAGCGTTTAAAACGCAGATATAGGTCTGCTTTTCACGCGACATATTTTTTGACGCTCTCTGTCCGCTGCTGTGTGCTCAGCGCTCACCTGTCTGTGCGCATCAGGGCGGAACTCCGCTGTGCGCGACGCAGAGCAAAGGAGAAGTGTTAACGCGACCATGTAGAGACCGAAATGACAAGCTGTGTGTGGATAAGATCAATAAAATACGGCCGTTTAGTTTAATAACAGAACAAGGTGTAGACCGGTTCTATAGGAAAGAGAAACTTAAATGACGACTTGTGATCTGGCGCTGTCGAGAAAATTACAAGGGGGCGGAGGGGTTTTTCAGGGGGGCGCCCCGCACCCCTATTCTAACGGTGGGGGAAACACTGCTTTATGTGTTCCTTCAGGCGCATCTAAGAGTACCAATGGTCGTAATAGTAGATATTCGTATGTACTGCTCAGTGGTAGGTTTAGTGGCCAGGTGGTAAGGTGTAGGTCTGCTAAACCAAATATCATGGGTTCAACCCTTATCCATACCTTTGAAATAAGGAGCAAAAGATTCATACTAAAGGGAAAACGTAATGTTGTACATGTCTCATGTAAGAGTGCACTTTCAACAAGTTGTTGAGTATTTATTTTATTTATTTTCCATGGAGAAAAAGCAAAGCCACTTCAGGGCTTTGAAAACTATATTAATATAAAAGTCAAGACCTAAAATCTCTGCCTTTGAACCAACAGAACTTTAGCCGAAATGCCAAGCTGAAGAGGTTTTACAAGGTCCTGTCCACCAACAATGATGGGAAGAAAGAGTTCATCTCCACCATGGAAGGTACCATTACTCCCTGACTACTTTGCAGTTTAATTGCTTTGTATTATTTCATGTTGTTCACGAGACAGACAATCAAAGATTAGTGCACATTGTTATTTCAGCTAGATGGCACCATCACCTCATAACTGAACTGGTGTTTTGGATAATAATAACAAGGGTGATGCTGATTATTCCGATTCAGACGACATTTGGAATTGCAGAGATGATGAAATAGGGGTATTGATGATTGTAATGATCATCTGCTGACAATGTTTCTGGTTCTCCTCAGCCTACCGCTACCCATTTTATGCAGTGCAGTGGCATCCAGAGAAAAGCTCCTTTGAGTGGATAGATAAGCCGGGCATGGTTCACTCCACCGCTGCTGTCAGAGCCTCCTTCTACACTGGCAGCTTCTTTGTCTCTGAAGGTAGCGTGTGGTATCTCTATATGCTTTTATTACCCCAGCTTATCAGGTTGTTACTCTTTATTTCATAGCAGAATACATCCAAAAGACTAGATCACTGATTTCACAGACATGTGATGGAAATAAGGCTGTGAGACA
Source organism: Myoxocephalus aenaeus (assembly GCA_038501785.1). NCBI lineage: Eukaryota > Metazoa > Chordata > Actinopteri > Perciformes > Cottidae > Myoxocephalus > Myoxocephalus aenaeus. The sequence goes on from JBAMJR010000173.1 coordinate 1,235,721, forward strand.
CAAAGATCTGATTAGTTCAGTACAAAATAATGTTGCAAAATAATAACTATTTACAATTATAACTATGTGTTAAGAAAAATCCTAGACTACTCTTTGCCGAGGTCTATTTGAATTTCTTTTCCCCTTTTCATTTTCACAAAAAAAAAAGTTGAATGAAATATTAAGTAAAGAGGTCAACATGAAACACCATGGTTAACAATTCTGCATTATCATTTACTGCCTTCATCATTTCAAGTGTTAATTGTAAAAAAAATAATGTTATTTTCTGTTAATTCTAAACCGTCATACTCTTGAATTGTTCTTGAAATGCAACTGAACCTGAATGACACACAAGTCAACTATGAACAACTTATTAACTGGATGAAATAATATTATGGAAATTCTTTATAAGGAATAACCAGTTTAGATGCACAATCTTATTTTCAAGCACGTATCCTTGAACAAATCCAAAGCTGTTCGCAGACGAGATGTAAAAATGTCAAAACTAATTGCCAATCAGAAGGATTGTCTGGAAAGACGTTGAATGCTTAAAGCTCATTTCATTCTCAAACAGTGTGATTTTGTTAGCAGCTGTAAGTTTCTTAACTCTCCCTTTCCCCCTCTCTCTCTCTCTTCTTTCCTCTCTTTCTCCCCTCCAGCCATGAAGAGCCAGCACCATTTCTCCAGCCCCATGGAGGAGGAGCAAGCGCTCATCTATAACTTTTCTCCCATCTTCAAAAGGGGCCGCGCCATCTTTGTGCAGAACTATTACTTCGATTGACGGACCGTCGCAAAGACAAAGCACACCGGCGCTCGGTCCAGTCAGAAGTGGTCTTTAATAGTTTAAAACAAACAGCAAGTGAATAATTAGCAGCTGAGCTTTGCTGATTTGCACAGTAATATAAAATGCAGAGGTGCAGACAGGACGAGGATGAAATTAAGGGAGAAATAACACAAGAAGTAAAAAATGAAAAAGGGACAATACAAGGAAAATTATGTCATATGTTGATGATATGATACTGTTTATCCAAATCACCTTAAAATGTCATGATTTGTTTTTTTAACAGTGACAGTAGGAACATTGAAGGAACGATACTATACCTCCAGTTATTTAGGTCCAATTATTGAATTCATTTAAACTAAATATGAAAATTGTGATAAACACTTCTCTCTTTTTTGAAATACAATAAAATGTCCAATATCTAATTGTCAAAGCATCCTTTTCATTGTGGCACATGTTTAAAATACCAATAAAAACATCCCTGCATTTTTGAAATGGTTTACTTGATTCCTCTGCTGGTGTTTGACACTTTTAAATGACATCCGTCTCCTAAAATCAACCACATGGGGCTCAACATGAATAGAAACAAATATGTGTTAACTCACTGCACACTGGAGGTCATTTTCAGTCGATTTTCTCGATTTGACATAATTTTCTTAGATTCACCTTTTAAGGCACTTGCATATAAGATATATACCCATGTTTTACATCATAAATTGCAGAACAATCTCAGCTATCTATATAATGAGGCACCATTGTCGTAAGGCAAAAGTGTAAAGAAAAAAACTTTATAATATGACACTAAAGCTGAAAAATGGAATCTCGATTTTTGGAAATTCTTCATATCGCTTGAAAAAACCTAACTTTACTCAGGTGGTGACTCTGTTTAGGTGATGGCAATTGGTTTACCAAAGGTTTTAGGTTCACAAAAGCAGTGAAATATATGAATAAAATGTTAGATACATGTAAATAAATGTCTAAAACTAAAGTTTTTATTATCGTTTTTTGAGTAGAAATATGGTCTTTCACAGCTTTCACCAAAATGATAAAAATGGGACTGAGAAATGACTTCATAGTGCAGATAAAGCTTCAGGGAGTGTGTGCAAATGAAAAATGACCATCACAACAATTTTTTTTTTTTTTAAATAAAAATATGTATTATAAAAAAAAAAGAAAATATGTACAGAATATATATTCAGAAATATAAAACAGAACAAAGACTAGACCATTTACAATATACAAGTATATATGCTTCAATGGCATATCCTCATGGCATGGCATACCAGTCATGGAAACAGTTTCTGTTCAGCTGCAGGCAGAGGGGAACGTTACACGCCTCGCACTTCCACGCCGTGTCTTTGCTCACTTTCTTCATGCTGCAAAGCTCGCAAACCCTGCGACCCACCGTGGACTTAGTTGGAAGAACAGTTTGAAGAGTTCAATGGGTGTTGCTGTGGCACTGACATGTGGACCTGGTGTCCGGGCTGGCTGGAACTTGATGACGGGGGGAGCAGTGTCCGGGTCTTCATCCGTCCTCCAGGACAGCGTAGGTGCAGGTGGTGCACGTGCTGCTGTCTTTCTTGATCTGGCCTGAGGTGAAAGCAGTCGCCGGGCAGCACGCGCCCTGTTTGCTGGAGATGGTGTTTTTAGTCGTCGGTCAACGCGCTGCCTCTTTGCTGGTCGTGGTAGTTGCCGTCCAACACGCTGCCTCTTTGCTGGCCAGGCTGGTCGGGGCGGATGGTGCTCCTCTCTGTAAAATAAATCAATACTAGTCAGTTGAAAGAAAGATGACGTAACGATTGAACAGAATGCTCCGCATTGGGTGTGCAAATATTATTCAGATCATGACTGTGGTAGTAATTTTAGCATAGTGCTCCGCATTGGAAGTATAAATATTAGTGGTAGTAACGTGAAGCAGAGTGTTGTACAAAGCAGACTGTGTGTAAACATTACTTAGATCATGACGTAGTAACGTGAACAGCAGTGTGCACCGCGTGGCTGGCTCTCGTGCTCTCCTACACAGTGTACACATTACTAGTTTGTACACATTACTAGTTTGTACACATTACTAGTTTGTACACATTACTAGTTTGCACCATGCAGCCTTACAGACACGTAACAAAGTTTAGTAACTACACTTACCCATCTTCCTCAGAAGAACTAAAGCCTTCGAGCTCTGACGACGACGCGTCGTCCTCCTCCTCGCTGCTCTCCAGAATCTCTTTGTCGTCATGATGTTGATTGTAAACTGTAGTGTGTACATGCTGTACAAGTGGGTAGTCCTTTTGAGATTTTCCTCAGTGTACATTGGTTGTTTAGTTCACGAAATGGCGACGGACATATGACTCAACTAATCACAGAGAAGGATTTTTTTTTTTTTTTTTTCAGCGTCAGATGACACACTGCTGCCCTTTCGCTTGCCTGATGATGTTAAAATTATGCTGGGCTCTGCCTGGCAGGCACCCGGAAGCAGGAAGCCGTCTCTTTCCGCCAGACGTAAAATTATATTTTTGCGATGTATTATCGGGGTGCTGTGAATATTTTAGAAACTTAGAGAAAAGTTTCAAGTGTCACCACGCGAAACCGCGGGCTCCGTGGACGAAGGGTTAATGGACCCTGGCATCTGCACCAGTGTGATAATCCTCCCCTGCTACTAGGGTACATATTGGGGAGATACACAATCAAAACATCCATTGCAGCTGAGGTTAATTTCACTTCCTTACGGCATCGTTCCCTGAACCACTCCTCCACTCCGTCCCCTCTGCAGCTGAGCCTAACCACGCCCCACCGCCACAGTGGCATACTGTCATCTTCATGATATGTTATTATATATTATACATTTTATGGCACACCGTACTGACATTTTCACGGACCCCACTCTTGAACACCGTTAGAAGCAAATACAGACGTGTTTTCTTTCAATGCAGATTGATACTTTATTTAAAATTTCTTAAATGAACAAAACTGGAAGAGATTTACACAGAGACGACGTGGAAAATTCATGGAGCAGAAAACTGCTTCGCAAGGCGGCCATCTTGGCTCTCACTTCTTCTTCTTGAACCTGACCGACAGAACAGAGAGGAAACCATTTTTTACTCTGTTTCCAATCGATGTGGGACCGAGAGACTTTTTTTCTGTTTTTCTTGTTTTGTTTGCTCCATTGTCTTTCTATGTTGTCTCTGTCCTATGTAAAGCGTCTTTGAGCATTTTGAAAAGCGCTATATAAAATTAAAGTATTAATATTATTATTAAGGGTTGTTTACAGGTTTTTAAATTGCTTTTGGGACAATATTTCATCATAAAAAGAAATTATAAAAAAGACCATAAAATTGACCATATTTGTCTTTTCAACAGTTATACAACACACACACACACACACACATTAACACACTGTAACACACCAATACACAAATTAACACACACTAATACCCACTAACAGACAATAACAACCAATAATATACACTAATACCCACTAAGGGTCAATAATACACACTAATACCCACTAACAGACAATAATACACAATAATACACACTAATACCCACTAACAGACAATAATACACAATAATACACACTAATACCCACTAACAGACAATAATACACACTAATACCCACTAACAGACAATAATACACAATAATACACACTAATACCCACTAACAGACAATAATACACAATAATACCCACTAATACCCACTAACAGACAATAATACACAATAATACACACTAATACGCACTAACAGACAATAATACACAATAATACACACTAATACCCACTAACAGACAATAATACACACTAATACCCACTAACAGACAATAATACACAATCATACACACTAATACCCACTAACAGACAATAATACCCACTAATACCCACTAACAGACAATAATACAAAATAATATACACTAGCATGCACTAACGCAGTGGTTCTCAACTGGTCTGTCCCACCATCACCCTGAACGACAAGCCGCGACCCAAAGCGAGGAACATTCTCAACTTCTCCAATGTATGTAATGAAAAGATGGTGCAGTGTGAACCTGAGCTAGTAGAATATGTATGAAACACAAAAACAAGTTTACTGATAAACCAAAAGGAGCAGCTGGTGGAGATGATAGAGAGGGAACTATTCCCTTTTACACTCAATGAGCTGCATTTAAATTAAAAACCAGGACACGAGGTATTACAACATACATAACCATTCAGAATCTTCAGCCATTTTTAAACAGACTGAACAGCTTTCATGCACAAAGAAAAAAGTCCAACAACTAAGAAGTAGTTTAAAAAGACTGAAATGATCTAACTTTAACTGAGAATACTCACTCACTGAATCTATGACCAACACTTTACTGTGGAACACGTCACTGTCTGGAGGAGCAGCTTTTCCATAAATTACTAAATAAATTACAAAAAAAGTGCAATTCAAAAGGATTCATTACCTCATCAGTAGTTATACTGAAAAACATTGTGCTTCACAGCACTCAATTCTCCTCACGACCTCAGAGTTTGTTCCTGTCGTGCAGGCAGCGCCATCAGTTGTGAATGTTATATTCAATAGGCTGTTTAATTTAATTATCCTAAATATCAGGATGGTTTGACCCAACCTGGAACACGCTGCTGAAAACATGGAGTGCACAACAAGTTGAAACCAGAGCCGCAAAATAACGACACTCCGCTGCATAAAAAAAGTCCCTTCAAAATAAAACCACAGGATGAAAAGAACACACACAGTAACAGACACTTTAACGCACACTAACACAGACTGACCCACACAAATACACAAATACACACTAAACACCCTGATATGCACACAAACACAAAAAGGGGCTCTTTAACAGGTTATGATTAGTACATAATGCATGTTTCATATATCATCTTGAGTACTGTAGTACTTGTAGTACTGTAGTACTTGTAGTACTTGTAGTGATATAGTATTATAGTACTTGTAGTACTTCCTCCTGTAACTGTCCTCAGGTGAAGTCTCAGCTTTATAAGAAGGTAAATCTTACCGCGTGTCTCTTCTCACGGAGAACTGAACGTAACAAACTGTTTCCTGCTTCTCTCCGATGACGTCATGTAAGGGGCGGAGCTCTGTCCCGCATGCAGCGGCCCAGTCGCTCTGTGTCTCTCGCTCACACAGTGAGGCGTGGTGGCCAAGTGGTAAGGCGTTGGTCTCGTAAACCAAAGATCATGGGTTCAATTCCCATCCATGCCTAGATTGAGGAATTGACTTCCTTGAGATCTGTATTGTGAAAAATGTATTTAACATTTAAGAAAAATGTGAAAGTGGCCCGTTTCTCAGCCAACGGCTACGTATAATAATATTCTTTTGAGTTATATGTTGAGCATTAATGTGCAGAGACAGATCATTAGACAGAGGAGAGACCATATACATTGTTTTATTTCCCCTAACCTGAAGTCTAACCGGCATCATGCAATAGCTTGTTTCAATATTTTTAGGATGTTTTATATTTTGAAGCGTTTATATTATTTCACCTCCTCTCTTTTAACATTAAGTAGTGTTTTATTCAGTCTTCACACACAATCTAGTATACAATATGACTGAAAGGGCTCAGGCAGAAGCATAATGATGATATATTCCTATCCTACCTTCTTATCAGGATAAGTACATATAAAAGAGAAAAGAAGAGAGAAAACATATATTTCATTCACACTTATAAACCCTCAAAAATAGCTTCATAAACAATCCTTTTGAAAAACTAAACATTCTTACATTTATGTTAACATTGTTCCATAACTTAATTCCTACAATAGAGATATTTGACACCCTTTGAAAGCAAAGCATCTTTCTGATTATCATCCTATGAATCAACTATTTGGTCACATTACAATTTTAAAAAGTCAACACTTCCAGGTGTTTCATGAACTGTTGTCTGCATATTCTTATGATGGGATTATAATCTGCATTATAAACCACAACAACAAAGAGGGAAAAGAGACATTGTAGTGGGAGAACGTGTTTAATTCAGTGTAAACTGAACAATAAGACAGTTTATAGCGTTATACTCTGTGACCATCCCTTGGTTTCACTTTCATGTCCCTTCTTTCATTTTATTCCAACCTCGTTAATAAAGTAAAATACTATGAACCGGGTTGTTTATGACGCAACAATGTAACAACACGGACGAAGTATCCAAGACGATCTTCTTTGTAGTTTCACCGCTGCGCACTGACGTCACTAACGTCCGCCTGCCGGCGCGTCATAACACGTGGTTTATTGAAAGCGTACGCAACCTGTGTGTGTGTGTGTGTGTGTGTGTGTCAAAGTCCAGCCTGCAGCTGCGTGAGTGTCACACACACACACGCGCGCGCGCGCGCACTTTGAACCGGGAGTTGAGTGCGGCTCGACATGGAGGAGCAGCAGCAGCAGAAGATTCTGTGCGTGGGTCTGGTGTGTCTGGACATCATCAACGTGGTCGACAAATACCCGGAAGAAGACACGGACAGCAGGTTAGCACGCGCACGTGCACGCGCACACACAGACCCACCGACCACTAACCAATCAGAGCTCAGGGTGAAGTAAACAGATCACTAACCATCATCATTCACGTCAGGTGCTGCCTCTGCAGTCACGTGTTAGAATATATTGTGGAACTATTTCCATATTGCAAGGTTACTATATTGCATATTTAATGTACTCAAATTCAGGTTTTTTTAACGTGAAGGTTAGTAGTCCATACTTCTCTCCGTGGCTCAGCGGTAGTTCAGAGGACACTAGAGTCTGAAGTTCAAAGTCAGCGGTTCAACTCCCACCCGGAACTGTAGTTCTGCTATTTTTATATCGCCACTCAACAAGTGATGTTTTCATAATGAAGATGGATAACTTTTCGTGATAATGACGTCAAAAGACACACTAAACCCTGTGTGTAGTGATTCACTGTAACACCATGACAGGTAACAGTCATGTTTATGGGTGAACCTGCTGCACATTGTAGAATATCGTTATATATATATATATATATATATATATATATATATATATATATATATATATATATATATATATACTTTATTAATCCCCAAGGGGAAATTTGTTGTCGAAGTAGCGCCTTACAACTTAAGATACAAATGAACACACAAGATAAAATATATAAAGAAGCAACAGGGATGAAAGATATATACAAAATAAAATAAAATAGAATAATATAAATAAAAGATAAAGTAAAAAAAATATATATATATATATATATATATATATATATATATATATATATATATATGCACACTAAAATAGAATACAAATAACTGGAATGAAATATATGTACAGCTGCAGAGTGTATTCATTAATTAAGCAAATTAAATGTAAACAATATATAGTATAGTGCAAAATGCAAAGTGTGTATGTGAAGTGTAATAAGCATGCATGTGTACAGTGATGATTAATGAAGTTATGATGACAGAGATGAACGTCCGTAGTCTTTAAAATAAAACACGTGAGAACGGTTTACAGAATTCAACTATTCACTGACCGTGTGGGTCTACTGAGGGTCAACCGTTTACTTACCGATCAATCATTTACAGACCGTTTAACCGTTTACAGAATCCTACTATTCACTGACCGTTGAACTGTTTACAGAGAGTTTAACTGTTTATGTTTATTTGTTCTCCTGCAGAACCGTTCCCACTGCTATGTTCCTAGAAACAGTGTTTGGATTTTATTTTGAAGGGAAATCCATGACGTGTGACATTTTATTCTGAAGGTGAATCTACACAGACGTGCGAGCAGAGTTTGAACAGATGTTTGTACCGATTGATCGCACTGATCACGAACTTAGCCGCGGTAGTAAATGTCATCCTCTAGGAATGGTTTCATATCCCAGCATGCACCTCTGCGGATTAATGTTCTTTGACATTGATTCTCGATATCGGCTTTTAAAAAAAAAAGAAAGAAACGTCACGTGCAGTCTCCACACGGATCACTTTCCCCCATTTCTTCGGTGATGTCATCACTCTGCGGTGATGTCATCACTCTGCGGTGATGTCATCACTCTCTGCAGGTGTTTGTCGCAGCGTTGGCAGCGAGGAGGAAACGCCTCTAACTCCTGCACGGTGCTGTCGCTGCTCGGAGCGCCGAGCGCCTTCATGGGATCGCTGTCTGCTGGACCTGTGGCCGAGTGAGTAGTGATCAATAACGTGGCCGAGTGAGTAGTGATCAATAACGTGACAGAGTGAGTAGTGATCAATAACGTGACAGAGTGAGTAGTGATCAATAACATGGCCGAGTGAGTAGTGATCAATAACATGGCCGAGTGAGTAGTGATCAATAACGTGACAGAGTGAGTAGTGATCAATAACGTGACAGAGTGAGTAGTGATCAATAACGTGACAGAGTGAGTAGTGATCAATAACGTGACAGAGTGAGTAGTGATCAATAACGTGACAGAGTGAGTAGTGATCAATAACATGGCCGAGTGAGTAGTGATCAATAACGTGGCCGAGTGAGTAGTGATCAATAACGTGGCCGAGTGAGTAGTGATCAATAACGTGGCCGAGTGAGTAGTGATCAATAACGTGGCCGAGTGAGTAGTGATCAATAACGTGACAGAGTGAGTAGTGATCAATAACATGGCCGAGTGAGTAGTGATCAATAACATGGCCGAGTGAGTAGTGATCAATAACGTGGCCGAGTGAGTAGTGATCAATAACGTGACAGAGTGAGTAGTGATCAATAACGTGACAGAGTGAGTAGTGATCAATAACGTGGCCGAGTGAGTAGTGATCAATAACGTGGCAGAGTGAGTAGTGATCAATAACGTGACAGAGTGAGTAGTGATCAATAACGTGGCCGAGTGAGTAGTGATCAATACGTCCATCAGTAACGTGGCTGAAGTCTCCGCCAGCAGACTGAGTTTGAGAAACTTCAGAAACTCCACAAGTCCTTGTTTCCTCGTCTCCTTTCTCTCTCATTTCCTTGTTTCATCTCTTTCTTCTTGTTTCCTCGTCTCCTCTATTTCTTCTTGTTTCCTCGTCTCCTTACTTTTTTATTTGTCTCTTCTCTGCCTCCTTGTCTCCTCTTCTCCTTTCTCTCTCTCTTCATTTCCACATATTTCTTGTTGTTTCCTTGTCTCCTCTCTTTCTTCTTGTTTCCTCATCTCCTTTCCACTTGTTTCTTTGTCTCCTCTCTGCCTCCTTGTTTCCTCGTCTCCTCTCTTTCTTCTTGTTTCCTTGTCTCCTCTATTTCTTCTTGTTTCCTCATCTCCTCTATTTCTTCTTGTTTCCTCATCTCCTCTATTTCTTCTTGTTTCCTCATCTCCTTACTTTTTTATTTGTCTCCTCTCTGCCTCCTTGTTTCCTCATCTCCTCTATTTCTTCTTGTTTCCTCGTCTCCTCTATTTCTTCTTGTTTCCTCGTCTCCTTACTTTTTTATTTGTCTCCTCTCTGCCTCCTTGTTTCCTCATCTCCTCTCTTTCTTCTTGTTTCCTCGTCTCCTCTTTCTTTTTGTTTCCTCGTCTCCTCTCTTTCTTGTTTCCTCGCCTCCTCTATTTCTTCTTGTTTCCTCGTCTCCTTACTTTTTTATTTGTCTCTTCTCTGCCTCCTTGTCTCCTCTTCTCCTTTCTCTCTCTCTTCATTTCCACATATTTCTTGTTGTTTCCTTGTCTCCTCTCTTTCTTCTTGTTTCCTCATCTCCTTTCCACTTGTTTCTTTGTCTCCTCTCTGCCTCCTTGTTTCCTCGTCTCCTCTCTTTCTTCTTGTTTCCTCATCTCCTCTATTTCTTCTTGTTTCCTCGTCTCCTCTATTTCTTCTTGTTTCCTCGTCTCCTTACTTTTTTATTTGTCTCCTCTCTGCCTCCTTGTTTCCTCGTCTCCTCTCTTTCTTTTTGTTTCCTCGTCTCCTCTCTTTCTTGTTTCCTCGCCTCCTCTATTTCTTCTTGTTTCCTCGTCTCCTCTATTTCTTCTTGTTTCCTCGTCTCCTTACTTTTTTATTTGTCTCCTCTCTGCCTCCTTGTTTCCTCGTCTCCTCTCTTTCTTTTTGTTTCCTCGTCTCCTCTCTTTCTTGTTTCCTCGCCTCCTCTCTTTCTTCTTGTTTCCTCGTCTCCTCTATTTCTTCTTGTTTCCTCGTCTCCTCTATTTCTTCTTGTTTCCTCGTCTCCTCTCTTTCTTCTTGTTTCCTCGTCTCCTCTCTTTCTTCTTGTTTCCTCGTCTCCTCTATTTCTTCTTGTTTCCTCGTCTCCTTACTTTTTTATTTGTCTCTTCTCTGCCTCCTTGTCTCCTCTTCTCCTTTCTCTCTCTCTTCATTTCCACATATTTCTTGTTGTTTCCTTGTCTCCTCTCTTTCTTCTTGTTTCCTCATCTCCTTTCCACTTGTTTCTTTGTCTCCTCTCTGCCTCCTTGTTTCCTCGTCTCCTCTCTTTCTTCTTGTTTCCTTGTCTCCTCTATTTCTTCTTGTTTCCTCATCTCCTCTATTTCTTCTTGTTTCCTCATCTCCTCTATTTCTTCTTGTTTCCTTGTCTCCTCTATTTCTTCTTGTTTCCTCATCTCCTCTATTTCTTCTTGTTTCCTCGTCTCCTCTATTTCTTCTTGTTTCCTCGTCTCCTTACTTTTTTATTTGTCTCCTCTCTGCCTCCTTGTTTCCTCGTCTCCTCTCTTTCTTTTTGTTTCCTCGTCTCCTCTCTTTCTTGTTTCCTCGCCTCCTCTATTTCTTCTTGTTTCCTCGTCTCCTCTATTTCTTCTTGTTTCCTCGTCTCCTTACTTTTTTATTTGTCTCCTCTCTGCCTCCTTGTTTCCTCGTCTCCTCTCTTTCTTTTTGTTTCCTCGTCTCCTCTCTTTCTTGTTTCCTCGCCTCCTCTCTTTCTTCTTGTTTCCTCGTCTCCTCTATTTCTTCTTGTTTCCTCGTCTCCTCTATTTCTTCTTGTTTCCTCGTCTCCTCTCTTTCTTCTTGTTTCCTCGTCTCCTCTCTTTCTTCTTGTTTCCTCGTCTCCTCTATTTCTTCTTGTTTCCTCGTCTCCTTACTTTTTTATTTGTCTCTTCTCTGCCTCCTTGTCTCCTCTTCTCCTTTCTCTCTCTCTTCATTTCCACATATTTCTTGTTGTTTCCTTGTCTCCTCTCTTTCTTCTTGTTTCCTCATCTCCTTTCCACTTGTTTCTTTGTCTCCTCTCTGCCTCCTTGTTTCCTCGTCTCCTCTCTTTCTTCTTGTTTCCTTGTCTCCTCTATTTCTTCTTGTTTCCTCATCTCCTCTATTTCTTCTTGTTTCCTCATCTCCTCTATTTCTTCTTGTTTCCTTGTCTCCTCTATTTCTTCTTGTTTCCTCATCTCCTCTATTTCTTCTTGTTTCCTCGTCTCCTCTATTTCTTCTTGTTTCCTCGTCTCCTTACTTTTTTATTTGTCTCCTCTCTGCCTCCTTGTTTCCTCGTCTCCTCTCTTTCTTTTTGTTTCCTCGTCTCCTCTCTTTCTTGTTTCCTCGCCTCCTCTATTTCTTCTTGTTTCCTCGTCTCCTTACTTTTTTATTTGTCTCTTCTCTGCCTCCTTGTCTCCTCTTCTCCTTTCTCTCTCTTCATTTCCACATATTTCTTGTTGTTTCCTTGTTTCCTCTCTTTCTTCTTGTTTCCTCATCTCCTTTCCACTTGTTTCCTTGTCTCCTCTCTGCCTCCTTGTTTCCTCATCTCCTCTCTTTCTTCTTGTTTCCTCGTATCCTCTCTTTCTTTTTGTTTCCTCGTCTCCTCTCTTTCTTGTTTCCTCGCCTCCTCTCTTTCTTCTTGTTTCCTGGTCTCCTTCCTACTTGTTTATTTGTCTCCTCTCTGCCTCCTTGCTTCCTCATCTCTTCTCTTCCTTCTTGTTTCCTCGTCTCCTCTCTTTCTTCTTGTTTCCTTGTCTCCTTCCTACTTGTTTGTCTCCTCTCTGCCTCCTTGCTTCCTCATCTCTTCTCTTTCTTCTTGTTTCCTCGTCTCCTCTCTTTCTTCTTGTTTCCTCGTCTCCTCCATCCACTCTTTCGTTTTGTTTCATTGCATCCTTTTCTCTACATTTTTCCTTGTCTCCTTCCTCTTTCCTTGTCTCCTTCCTCTCTCCTTGTTTCCACGTCTCGTTTGCCCACAGAGATCCTCGGTTAAGGGTTAAGACAGAGACACGAAAGAGTTTCCTGTCTGTAGTTTTATTGTGAAGGACAGAGGAGATGGTGAAACAGTATCCTGTCTGTAGTTTTATTTTGGAGGATTTTCAGAAGTTCCATATCGATGTGTCTCTGGTGTCTGAGCACGCTCAGTGTGTCCTTCCAGCCTCGGTGGTCGTCTGCAACATCAGCACAGGAAGCCGCACCATCCTGCACATGAACAGGTGTGTGTGTGCGTGTGCGTGTGTGCGTGTGCGTGTGTGTGTGTGCGTGTGTGTGTGTGTGTGTGTGTGTGTGTGTGTGTGTGCGTGCGTGCGCGTGTCACTAACTGTATTTATTTCAGGAACATCATCGTCGTCACCTTCCCACCAATGAGGAGACAGTTTTCTGCCCGTCCGTGGTTTTATTTTGGAGGCCAGAGTTGATATGAAGCAGTTTCCTGTCTCTCTGTGTCTGTCAGTTTCATCATGGCCGACTTCTCGCGGCGTGCGGTCGACGTCTCCGCGGTGGTTTGGCAGGTGGAAGGTGAAACTCCGTCTGCCTGTTGCTTTGTTTGTCCGTCCAGCGGATCTCGAACCGTCGTGCTCTACGACACGTAAGACGACCCGACGCCCGGCGGCGCGCAGCGTTCAATGAATACCTCCCAATCAATCGCCACTCCGATCAGTGGCATTGCAAATCAATCAATCAATCAATCAATCGATCAGCAGCAGAGTCCATCGTTACCTTCAAAACCTCAATGACAAATATACACATTTTAGAGAACAGCTTACAGTGTTTACTCACAGCAGCTGGTTTATAGCCTATATAAGAACATGATTATCTAATTATGTAGTACCGTGACTAACCGTAATGCTAGTCACGTGACTAACCGCAATGCTAGTCACGTGACTAACTTTAATGCTAGTCACGTGACTAACCGTAATGCTAGTCACGTGACTAACCGCAATGCTAGTCACGTGACTAACCGCAATGCTAGTCACGTGACTAACCGTAATGCTAGTCACGTGACTAACCGTAATGCTAGTCACGTGACTAACCGTAATGCTAGTCACGTGACTAACTTTGATGCTAGTCACGTGACTAACCTTAATGCTAGTCACGTGACTAACCTTAATGCTAGTCACGTGACTAACTTTAATGCTAGTCACGTGACTAACTTTGATGCTAGTCACGTGACTAACTTTGATGCTAGTCACGTGACTAACTTTGATGCTAGTCACGTGACTAACTTTGATGCTAGTCACGTGACTAACTTTGATGCTAGTCACGTGACTAACTTTGATGCTAGTCACGTGACTAACTTTGATGCTAGTCACGTGACTAACCTTAATGCTAGTCACGTGACTAACTTTAATGCGTGACTAACTTTGATGCTAGTCACGTGACTAACCTTAATGCTAGTCACGTGACTAACTTTGATGCTAGTCACGTGACTAACCTTAATGCTAGTCACGTGACTAACTTTAATGCGTGACTAACTTTGATGCTAGTCACGTGACTAACCTTAATGTTAGTCACGTGACTAACTTTAATGCGTGACTAACTTTGATGCTAGTCACTTGACTAACCTTAATGCTAGTCACGTGACTAACTTTAATGCGTGACTAACTTTGATGCTAGTCACTTGACTAACCTTAATGTTAGTCACGTGACTAACTTTAATGCGTGACTAACTTTGATGCTAGTCACTTGACTAACCTTAATGCTAGTCACGTGACTAACTTTAATGCGTGACTAACTTTGATGCTAGTCACGTGACTAACTTTAATGCGTGACTAACTTTGATGCTAGTCACGTGACTAACCTTAATGCTAGTCACGTGACTAACTTTAATGCGTGACTAACTTTGATGCTAGTCACGTGACTAACCTTAATGTTAGTCACGTGACCAACCTTAATGCTAGTCACGTGACTAACTTTGATGCTAGTCACGTGACTAACTTTAATGCTAGTCACGTGACTAACTTTGATGCTAGTCACGTGACTAACTTTGATGCTAGTCACGTGACTAACTTTGATGCTAGTCACGTGACTAACTTTGATGCTAGTCACGTGACTAACTTTAATGCTAGTCACGTGACTAACTTTGATGCTAGTCACGTGACTAACTTTGATGCTAGTCACGTGACTAACTTTGATGCTAGTCACGTGACTAACTTTGATGCTAGTCACGTGACTAACTTTAATGCGTGACTAACTTTGATGCTAGTCACGTGACTAACCTTAATGTTAGTCACGTGACTAACTTGAAGATTTAAAAGAATAGACATTAGCGATTTAAAAGCACATTAGCGATTTAGGTGAGTCTGGCCCTTTTTGGGCGTCACTCGGTTAGGCCACGCCCCCTCTGAATCTGAAGCTCCGCCTGCCTGGTGTAAGCTCCGCCCATCTGTCGCTGCGTTCAGATAAAACGAACGCGCTGAGGTGTTTTGTGAACGCTGGTTGACCCGCCTGAAGGAAGCATGACCACCCGATACTGGTCCTGGTCCTGATCCTGGTCCTGATCCTGATCCTGGTCCTGATCCTGGTTCTGGTCCTGATCCTGGTCCTGGTCCCGGTCCTGGTGTAATGACCCACTGCAGAGCGAGAAGTCGAGGTCCTGATTGAGCGGAGGTCACCTGACCTTGTTTATTTTTCATTCGTTTGCTGTTTGATTGAACATTAGTAAAACAATACAACTGCGGATGCAAGAATGCTACAGGAGGAGCTGCAAGTCCACGAAAAGCCTTAAATATTAAACATATTTCACATCTGTGGTGGAAATCAACCTTTTAATGTGATGTGAAACACTTAAATGTCTTTAAGCATTTATTAAACAGATACTTGGAATAATTCAATTGAATGGGCAGAGCTCTTTCACCACAAATGGTTAGGAGGTCTGACCCAGAAGGAAAGTTTAACAGTCTTATACACATGTGATAATAAGATAAACTTTGTTATTGACCGCGTCTAACAGGCGAAGGTCAAGATGAACTGCAGTCTCTGTGTTCAGAAATACCAGGATTTTATATATATATATATATATATATATATATATATATATATATATATATATATATATATAGTCCTGGACCTCTTTGTAAGTGGACACACGTGACGTAAACAAAAGTAAAGTAAGAATAAAGTCAGATTAAAAGAATTTAATACCATGTATGTACATATAAATACAGTGTGTGTGTGTGTGTGTGTGTGTGTGTGTATATACAGTGTGTGTGTATATATATATATATATATATATATATATATATATATATATATATATTAGACAGTCTACTGTTCCTTTAAATCTGCGTTTCCGTTCTTCTCACTGAGCTTCTTTACAAACTCGTCAGTTTGAGTCTCTGCAGGTTTTAATTGTGGTTTAATTCACTTCATTGATTTTATATCTCTGATGTTCAAAACGACCTTGTTCACGCTGAAATATGTTCAGAAATCAAACAGGTTTTTAATCTGCCGTCTGTGAGGAGTTTCCTTCCAAAATGATCAAACCGGATTTAATAAATATACCAACAACAAAAATGAAAACTTCAGTTACCGCCTTCATTAAAGGCAGAATAGAAATCAATAAAAACTAATTATATCTGTAGATAATGGAAGACTTTTTTTATTTATTTTTGTCTTTTGATGACTTTGGAAGTGAACTCTTCACATGTTAAGTCTGTGAATGTAAATAAAATCACATGTTTCATGGTGACTGTTGGACTTTAGAGAGAAGAGTCATTTTATCATCATGTAGGATGATCATAACAACATTTTCACATCCAGAAACGTGACTCAAAATTCACATGACAGAATAAATTCATTCCAAATTGTAAAATGTCTTCACCCCAAAGTCCTGACAGAAATCTTTAAAAAGTTTTATTTCCTGAAATTGTTTTTTAAAATATATATATAGCCTCCACAGAACACAGTAGGTCAAACAGGAAGTTGAGATGTATTTAAATTTACATTCCATTGATGTAATTGATTTTTGTATCGAACATTTTGCTGATTAGTCTTCTCTGGTCCGATGATGTCATAGTGATGTCATCAGCCTGGGAGACTCTTTATAGCTTCTGAGTGATGAAGGTGTTTCTGGATCATCTTCATGGGGAACGTGACCTCTGACCTTGTTGTCCGTCAGGAACCTTCCTGATGTCACAGCGGAGGATTTCTCCAAAGTCGATCTCCGTAAATTCAAGTGGATCCACTTGGAGGTGAGCGACGGTTCGGTTCTGAGACTGAAACTGACAGACTAACCTGACTAAACCAGACTAATCTGAGTAAACCAGACTAATCTGATTAAACAAGACTATCCTGACTAAACCAGACTAATATACTAAACCAGACTAATATAACTAAACCAGACTAATCTGACCAAACCAGACTAATATAACTAAACCAGACTAATATAACTAAACCAGACTAATCTGAGTAAACCAGACTAATCTGATTAAACACGACTATCCTGACTAAACCAGACTAATATAACTAAACCAGACTAATCCGACCAAACCAGACTAATATAACTAAACCAGACTAATATAACTAAACCAGACTAACCCAACCAAACCAGAAAACCCTGACTAAACCAGACTAATGTGTCTAAACCAGACTAATCTGATTTAACAAGACTATCCTGACTAAACCAGACTAATATAACTAAACCAGACTAACCCAACCAGACTAACATAACTAAACCTGACTAATCTGATTAAACAAGACTATCCTGACTAAACCAGACTAACCTGACCAAGCAGACTAATATAACTAAACCAGACTAACCTGACCAAACCGGACTAATATAACTAAACCAGACTAATATAACTAAACCAGACTAACCCAACCAAACTAGACTAATATAACTAAACCAGACTAACAAACTAAACCTGACTAAACCAGATTAATGTGTCTAAACCAGACAGATCTGATTAATCGAAACCTGACTAAACCAGACTAATCTGATTAAACAAGACTAGCCTGACTAAACCAGACTAATCTGACTAAACTGGTTTACCAAGACTAAACCAGATAAATCTGACAAAACTCGGCTATCGGACTAAAAACAAAAATACCCGACAAAACCAGATGAAATCACGGGAAATCCACAAAGCTGAAGAAACTCTATGAATTTGACCAAACCCGACCAATCAGACGAGAGTAACCCTTCTGTCTCCTTCTGAATTTAACCTTTTTATGGTGCCATTGTTTCAAAACTAGCGTAGAGTTAATTTGACCACACAAGATCAAATGTAACTTCCCTCCTTTACAAACAGAATATTACAGCATACCAGTGTGTTACTGTTGCAGGGCCGAAATGCTGAGGAGCAGGTGAAGATGGTCCAGCAGGTAGGGACGTACAACAGCTCTCTGCCGCCGCCGCAGAGGATCACCGTCTCCGTGGAGGTGGAGAAGACCAGAGAACCGCTGTATCAGCTGTTTCCTCACGGTGACGTGGTGCGGGTCTTTAAGAGGAGGCTCCTCTCGCCGGTTACTTCGACCTGAGCGGCTGTTCCAGTGTCTTCAGGTGCTCTTGTCATTTCAGGTGTTTGTCAGTAAAGACGTGGCCCGGCACTTCGGCTTCCAGTCGGCCGAAGCCGCTCTGAAAGGACTCTACGGTCGGGTCAAGCCGGGGTGAGCGGACATTAGTACATTAACAGGACTGTCTAATATATATATATATATATATATATATATATATATATATATATATATATATATATATATGACAGTCCACTGTTCCTTTAAATCTGCGTTTCCGTTCTTCTCACTGAGCTTCTTTACAAACTCGTCAGTTTGAGTCTCTACAGTTGTTTTAATTGTGGTTTAATTCACTTCATTAATTTCATATCTCTGATGTTCAAAACGACCTTGTTCACGCTGAAATATCTTCAGAAATCAAACAGGTTTTTAATCTGCCGTCTGTGAGGAGTTTCCTTCCAAAATGATCAAACCGGATTTAATAAATATACCTAAAAAAAATTAAAACGAAAACTTCAGTTACCGCCTTCATTAAAGGCAAATCAATAAAAACTAATTATATCTGTAGATAATGGAAGACTTTTTTGTTGGTCTTTTGATGACTCTTCACATGTTAAGTCTGTGAATGTAAATAAAATCACATGTTTCATGTACGATGATCATAACATTTTCACATCCAGAAACGTGACTCAAAATTCACATGACATTCATTCCAAATTGTAACAGGCTTTGCAGCAAACAGCCCTTTAAAAAGTTAATTATGCCTCAAAAACACAGTTTACAACTCCCAGGACATCAATAACTGGGTCTCTTTCCCAGTGGAAGGCAACAGGAAAAGGTCTTTTGGGCACGATGACGTCATGTGACTGACCTGGAAGGTGTACTTACACAAGTTGACCACTATGTAGAATTGGCGCTCTTTCTGCATCCAGTTTGTCAGGTTTGTCAGTTGTCTCTTAGACCTGTCTCTCTCTCTGACCTGCCTGTCTCTCTCTCAGGGCTGTCCTGGTTTGTGCCTGGGCAGAAAAAGGAGCAGACGCTTTGGGTCCGGACGGTTCGGTCGTTCATTCAGATGCGTTTCCTCCTGAAACTCTGGTCGATACTCTCGGAGCCGGAGACACTTTCAACTCTGCCGTCATCTACACACTGTCCAACGGTGAGACATTATACTGTGAGACAAGACACTGTCCAATGGTGAGACATGACACTGTCCAATGGTGAGACATTATACTGTGAGACAAGACACTGTCCAATGGTGAGACATGACACTGTCCAATGGTGAGACATTATACTGTCAGACAAGACACTGTCCAATGGTGAGACATTATACTGTGAGACAAGACACTGTCCAATGGTGAGACTTTATACTGTGAGACAAGACACTGTCCAATGGTGAGACATGACACTGTCCAATGGTGAGACATGACACTGTCCAATGGTGAGACATTATACTGTGAGACAAGACACTGTCCAATGGTGAGACAAGACACTGTCCAATGGTGAGACATTATACTGTCAGACAAGACACTGTCCAATGGTGAGACATTATACTGTGAGACAAGACACTGTCCAATGGTGAGACTTTATACTGTGAGACATGACACTGTCCAATGGTGAGACATGACACTGTCCAATGGTGAGACATTATACTGTCAGACATGACACTGTCCAATGGTGAGACATTATACTGTCCAACTGTGAGACATGACACTGTCCAACGGTGAGACATGACACTGTCCAACGGTGAGACATTATACTGTGAGACAAGACACTGTCCAACTGTGAGACATGACACTGTCTCACAGTGAGACATGACACTGTCCAACGGTGAGACATTAAATCGTCCAACGATGACACAGAATCAGTTTAGGAAAAAAAGGTTTTATATATTTATTTTTTATAAACAGATACCAAATACTATCCGTACTACACTAACATGGCTTTTATTTTGAAAGAATAGCGCCGTCTTCGAAATGTTCATCAGATTTCCTGCTGACGTAGTTTCTTCAGTCTTCACTGCTCTCACGTCAGATTCTGTCTGCAGGTCTTTCACTTTAAATGAATAAACACATGTTGTACCCGTAGGTGGAGGTTTGCAGGACGCACTGACCTTCGGCTGCAGAGTCGCCGGCAGGAAGTGCGGGTTCCACGGTTATGACGGCATCGCCCAACACTTTGGCAACTGACTGAAGAGTTTAAAACAGCAATAAATTCTATTTAATTGTCAGTTTGAAAATGAAAGCTTCGCATAAAGTGTCTGAGCTGCATGTTTACAACTTATCATGAACTATTTGTTAACTACTTAAAGTGGCAATAGACGAGTCTGTTGACTCAAACTTATGATTATGAAGTGAATGAATGTGGATTGCGCAATGTAACGGCTATAGATTAATGACGCCGTCTGCGTTTACTTTGTTCCCTATAATTATCGCTTTTACGATGTCTGAAACGGGTCGCGAGCTCCCGGGAAAATGAAGGCTGGATTTGCGGCACAAAGAAAGAGGATGACGCTTAAACTGTGTCCATACTTGTAAAAGTACTAAGATTGTCATCTGCAACGCATTACAGCCACAATCCTTTTGGTCTTTACCTTTCAAAATAAAAGCTTTGGACATATGTGCTTGCGTTACTGCTTACGAGAGAGTTTCACCCAAGAAGTCTTGGCAACAGCGGCACCAACACTTTTACCACTTAACTGATATAGAACATTAATAATCTTATAAATAGAAAATATAAAGGGTGAGAAATAAATGATACGTTACTATTTGATAATTGATCTTCAGCTGATAAACATGATAAACATAAACTTACCAAGCTGCTAATGAAATAGTCGAGCGTTACCATTAATTAAGTATGATACAGTGGCTTTAAATAAAGTCAATTATTCTTAAAATTATTTCATTGCTGTATTTTACACTAAATAGCGTTCCATCGGTTCATTCAATGATCTGATCGTGTGTCTGTTTGACAACAGGCTGACTCTCTTCAGGAAATCCAGATCTCATTTTAAACCATGAACCATTATCCGGTTGCAAAAAGAAGTCTGGTTGTATAGAAGCCTATGCTTCATGTGTTAAAGCGGCATTCTCTCTACTGACCACCAGGGAAGAACTCCTCTGGTTGTATAGAAGTATTGCTTCATGTGTTAATGCTGCATTCTCTCTACTGACCACCAGGGGGGAACTCCTCTGGTTGTATAGAAGCCTATGCTTCATGTGTTAAAGCGGCATTCTCTCTACTGACCACCAGGGGGCGACTCCTCTGGTTGTATAGAAGTCTATGCTTCATGTGTTAAAGCTGCATTCTCTCTCCTGACCACCAGGGGGCGACTCCTCTGGTTGTATAGAAGTCTATGCTTCATGTGTTAAAGCTGCATTCTCTCTCCTGACCACCAGGGGACGACTCCTCTGGTTGTATAGAAGTCTATATAAATGACTCTACTTCTCTTGATGTATTCCCTCAGTAAACATTGTAAACATGAGTTTATGTCTCAATCTCTAGTTTCAAGTCTTCTTCAATACAGCATGATGTTCATTTAGTAAATAACTCATAACTAGTACATTTTGAGCATTAGAGAGGCATTTCAGCTGTGAGCTGAGAGCCACACTATGATTGTATGATTCTGTTTCAGTTAGTCCGATCGTTCTCGGGGAGGAACCCCAGGCAATTTACACCTACGCCTTTGCTCACAGGTCAAGGACGACACAAACATATGATCTTGTAGAGTATGATGCATTGCTGCAGATTAAACGACCCAACAGTG
Source organism: Myoxocephalus aenaeus (assembly GCA_038501785.1). NCBI lineage: Eukaryota > Metazoa > Chordata > Actinopteri > Perciformes > Cottidae > Myoxocephalus > Myoxocephalus aenaeus. Next base: position 1,257,764 of record JBAMJR010000173.1, read on the forward strand.
TATAAAGGAGTTAAAAACATTTACAGAAGTGCATTAGTACATTATGCAGCAGTACTATTAATCCAGAAACAACATATATAATAGAAAAACACAGACTGGGAATTTTACCACCCCATGAATACTTTTAGTATCAATTATTCCATACTTTTATGAGTAAGGTTTGAAATGCGGGACTTTAACATGTAGTGGAGTATTTTCACAATGTGGTACTGCAGGACTTTTACTTCAGTAAAGGATCTAAATACTTCTTCCACTTGCTGGTTTCACTGGTTAAAGATAACAGCAATGCACAAGAAGCAGAGGAGGACTGTTAGCAAGAAACATGGATGCAAACAAGGGGCGCTTGATTTAAAAATGTGTGTGTGTGTGTGTGTGTGTGTACATATACATATGTGTGTATATACAGAGAGACAGTGATGTATATACGAGACATGTATATACACATATTTGTATATTATATATGCATAATACAAATGTATGTATATATATATATATATATATATATATATATATATATATATAATATACAAATATGTGTATATATGTATATACATGTCTCGTATATACATATATACACACATATACATATATACACATATATGTATATTATATATATATATATATATATATACATTTGTATTATGCATATATAATATACAAATATGTGTATATATGTATATACATGTCTCGTATATACATCACTGTCTCTCTGTATATACAATACTGTGTTATACATATATTCCCACTGTATCCTATGTACTTTATGTTTGTGTCTGACAGTACGGTATATATTCACATATTGTTATATTTGTTCCCTAAATATTATATATTCACATTGTGTGTGTGTGTGTGTGTGTGTGTGTGTGTGTGTGTGTGTGTGTGTGTGTGTGTGTGTGTGTATAAATATAGTCTTCATATATATGTTTAGTTGGTTTCTGTCTGGTTGCTCCCTTGGATCATTTCTCTCAGTCCTTTGCTGAAGTGAAGATTCGCTCCGATCAAGATGAAACCCTGCAGAGATGAACACAAGGCGGTCACCACCAGGGGGCAGCAGCGAGTGAGGAAACGCAACAACAGCACAGGTACAGGAGAGGGTGAACGCAATAAAGACGTTTAAACAGACTTACGTTGTGATATTCAACTACTTCCTCAATGAAATCCATCCCGTCAGCCAGAGGGATCCGAACGCCTCGCTTTGTCCAGTCTGAACACACACACACACACACACACACACACACACACAGTCAGGGTCACAGTGTGTTACCGTTTAACATGCAATATAATGTGTTAACGTTTCATATTTGATGATTCTTACTGTTGATTAAAGGAACCACAGACATCTGCAGCATCGTCTTTAGAGGAGCCTGCAGAGGAATCAACTGACAGGCAGGCGGACTGTTATGCTTTTTGCTGACTCAGCACTAATGGTGTGACTTAGTAGTAGCAGATAAATAAAACTTACTGCCAGAGATTCCAGTGCCGATTGATTGGAGAATATTTTAAATCTGAAAGAAGACAACTCGGTTTCAGTCTGTGGTCATGAAGCCACAGAGAGGCGGTGACTTTAAAGCACAAGAAGATCAAAGTTCTGCGTTTTTCCTGAACTAAGGAAACATTTGAAGGGATTCTGGACAACGACCGTAACTAACTCTCCCTGAGGAGAAATAAACGAGCTCCTCTGGCGGCGCGGGTTTTAGACGCTCATAAAAGAAGAAGAAAAGCCTGACAAACACGAAACAAGAGAGTGCACAACAAGCCACGCTTTCCTAGTCACTCATTCCTAGTCACTCATTCCTAGTCACTCATTCCTAGTCACTCATAGTCCAACCTTTTTATCTTTTATTTAATAGTGTGTGTATACATATACTATGTTGTTGTGTTGTGTTATGTTTTTGTCTTTAGCTTGAGCTATTTGGACCCTGAATTTCCCTTCAGGGATCAATGAAGTAATTATCTATCTATCTATCTAGTCACTCATTCCTAGTCACTCATTCCTAGTCACTTCTTCCTAGTCACTCATTCCTAGTCACTCATTCCTAGTCACTTCTTCCTAGTCACTTCTTCCTAGTCACTTCTTCCTAGTCACTCATTCCTAGTCACTTCTTCCTAGTCACTCATTCCTAGTCACTTCTTCCTAGTCACTCATTCCTAGTCACTCATTCCTAGTCACTCATTCCTAGTCACTTCTTCCTAGTCACTCATTCCTAGTCACGCCTTCCTAGTCACTCATTCCTAGTCACTCATTCCTAGTCACTCATTCCTAGTCACTTCTTCCTAGTCACTCATTCCTAGTCACTCATTCCTAGTCACTCATTCCTAGCCACGCCTTCCTAGTCACTCATTCCTAGTCACTTCTTCCTAGCCACGCCTTCCTAGCTACGCCTTCCTAGTCACTCTTTCCTAGTCACTTCTTCCTAGCCACGCCTTCCTAGCTACGCCTTCCTAGTCACTCTTTCCTAGTCACTTCTTCCTAGCCACGCCTTCCTAGCCACACCTTCCTAGTCACTCATTCCTAGTCACTTCTTCCTAGCCACGCTTTCCTAGCTACGCCTTCCTTGCCATGCTTTCCTCGTCACGCCTTCCTAGTCATTCATTCCTAGCTACGCCTTCCTAGTCACTTCTTCCTAGTCACTAATTCCTAGTCACACCTTCATAGTTACGCCTTCCTAATCACTTCTTCCTAGTCACTCATTCCTAGCTACGCCTTCCTAATCACATCTTCATAGTTATGCCTTCCTAATCACACCTTCATAGTTATGCATCTCGGTGTGATCGTCCCCTTAAGTGTTCCACTTAAGTAGAAATCTTAAGGTGTTTTGTGCAAGACCTTTCCTTCATGCCGTTCTTGCCATGTTGTGGTGGTGGTGGTGTGTGTGTGTGTGTGTGTGTGTGTGTGTGTGTGTGTGTGTGTGTGTGTGTGTGTGTGTGTGTACCTGCGGAGGTCAGCATGAATGGCCAGACGTTTTCCCTTCATTGAAAACTTGGCATTAAACTTTGTTTCCTGCAGGAGAACAGAGACATGAAACAATGGAGTAGAAACAGCTGTTGGATGTTTTGATCAGCAGGCGTGTGTGTGTGTGTGTGTGTGTGTGTGTGTGTGTGTGTGTGTGTGTGTGTGTGTGTGTGTGTGTGTGTGTGTGTGTGTGTGTACCATGGTCATGCTGCTGAGCTGGATCGGAGGCTTGCCTGGAGGCAGCACCATCACCAAAACGGTGGCTGTCATGACGACCGTCGCCCCGGACGTCTTGATGGTGGTTTTCGGCGGCGCGTTGACGGCGATCTTCAGCGAGAGCGGCGCGTCCACCAGCGCCGGGTTCTACCGAGAACACAGGGAGAACGTGAAGGAAAGAACACAGAACCGCACCTGTCTACTGGTCCAGGTAGTTCCCTCAATACAGGGGTGGACAAAATAATGAGAACACCTGCACTGAACTGAACAGAGATCCTGTCGACGCAACTCCATTCATAAAGGAACACATTACACATCTGTAACCAGTACATTCCTCCTGCTAACACACCTCTACTGTGTTTCTACTGTGTCTCTACTGTTTATACTATGTATCTACTATGTTTCTACTGTGTCTCTACTGTTTCTACTATGTATCTACTATGTTTCTACTGTGTCTCTAATGTTTATACTGTGTTTCTCCTGTTTCTCTCCTGTTTCTACTATGTATCTACTGTCTCTACTGTATTTCTACTGTGTTTCTCCTGTTTCTCTACTGTTTCTACTATGTATCTACTGTGTTTCTACTGCGTATCTACTGTGTCTCTCATGTGTCTCTACTGCGTATCTACTGTGTCTCTACTGTGTCTATCATGTGTCTCTACTGTGTTTCTACTGCGTCTCTACTGTGTTTCTCCTGTTTCTACTATGTATCTACTGTGTTTCTACTGTCTCTACTGTGTTTCGCCTGTTTCTCTACTGTTTCTACTACGTTTCTACTGTGTTTCTACTGTGTCTCTACTGTGTTTATCCTGTGTTTATCCTGTGTTTATCCTTTACTCTGCATTTACTATGTTTCTACTGTTTCTACCATGTATCTACTGTCTCTATTCTATTGAGTCCCGATGTCGCTACTACATTTATAATCTGTGTCTTCACTGTTTATCCACTGTGTCTCTATTGTGTCTTCTCTGTGTTTCTACTGTGTATCTACTGTGTTTCTACCGTGTATCTTCTGTGTTTTTACTCTGCATTTACTATGTTTCTACTGTAGATCTATTGTGTATCTATTGTGTATCTACTGTGTTTCTACTGTTTCTACTGTGTTTCTACTCTGCATTTACTATGTTTCTACTGTTTCTACTGTGTATCTACTGTCTCTCAACTGCCTCTCTACTGAGTCCCTATGTCTCTACTACATGTCTAATGTGTCTCCACTGTGTATCCACTGTGTCTCTATTGTGTCTTTTCTGCATTTCTATTGTATTTCTACAATGTGTCTCCACTGCATTTTTAATGCATCTCTACTCTGTCTCTATTGAGTCTTTACTGTGTCTCCAATGCATTTCTAATGCATCTCTACTGTGTCTCTATTGAGTCTTTACTGTGTCTCCACTGCATTTCTAATGTATCTCTACTGTGTCTCTATTCAGTCTTTACTGTGTCTCCACTGCATTTCTAATGCATCTCTACTGTGTCTCTACTGAGTCTTCAATGTGTCTCCACTGCATTTCTAATGTATCTCCACTGTGTCTCTATTGAGTCTTTACTGTGTCTCCACTGTGGTTCGGGGGTGTTTCTGCTCACCATCATCACGAGGGTTCCAAAGTAGGTGGTCCTCAGCAGCATCTCCAGGTCTTTGGACATCTGAAGGACGACACAAACAGAAGCTCAGACCGGATCAGCTGGTTCTCGGGTTACAGGTCTGGGGTTTTGGGGACATGTAGAACGTTTGAGGGGTTGCTAGTGGTTTTGGAGGTCAGTGGTGGGGTTGACCTTCTCGTTGACGATGTGCATCTGGAAGACTCCTGCTTTGTAGTAGGAATACATCCCGCTGTCGAAGAAGTACTCGGACAGGGCGAGGTACACCATGCGGTCGTACTCTCTGATGACCGGGTCCACGGCGTAGTTCACCAGCGTGTCGTTGGGATCGGCCAGGTCGTAGAACATCCCCTACACACACCACGCACAAGTTAACGTTCCCGTTGCGTTACACGAAGACGAGGAGGTGAACCCGAGAGGAAGAGTCTCACCCTGAAGTGCATGTCGAGGCTCCTGGACGTCACCACCGGGTCGTCGATCAGAGAGTAGTCAATACCGATGTAGTGATCGACCTCCGTCCTCACGGGGATCGTCTCCAACAACGAGTTCACGTGAACCAGAGCGGCGTGATTCAGAGCGGGACAGATCTGAGGGACAGACAGGTCAGAGAGAGAGACAGGTCAGAGAGAGAGACAGGTCAGAGAGAGAGACAGGTCAGAGAGAGAGAGACAGGTTAGAGAGAGAGACAGGTCAGAGAGAAAGACAAGTCAGAGAGAGAGTCAGGTCAGAGATGGACAGACAGGTCAGAGAGAGAGACAGACATGTCAGAGAGAGAGAGACATGTCAGAGACAGACAGACAGGTCAGAGAGAGAGACAGGTCAGAGACAGACAGACAGGTCAGAGAGAGGCAGACATGTCAGAGAGAGAGAGACAGGTCAGAGACAGACAGACAGGTCAGAGAGAGAGACAGACATGTCAGAGAGAGAGAGACATGTCAGAGACAGACAGACAGGTCAGAGAGAGAGAGACAGGTCAGAGACAGACAGACAGGTCAGAGAGAGAGAGACATGTCAGAGACAGACAGACAGGTCAGAGAGAGAGAGACAGGTCAGAGACAGACAGACAGGTCAGAGAGAGGCAGACAGGTCAGAGAGAGAGAGACAGGTCAGAGACAGACAGACAGGTGACAGACCTTTTGGTTCAGGAGGAAGCGCATGCCTGTTGTCAGAAAGCTGGACAGGAAGTCGTAAACTTTCCTGAAAGAATAAAAATGGACAGACAGTCGTTGATTGGCCGATACTGTGGTCACATGACAACGTGGTGAAGAGTGAGAATTGATCAGCAATGATTGGTCGTGATTAGACATTATTGGCAATTTATTATTGATCAGCAATCACTAATTGTTATTGATTACTGATCAGTCTTATTAACAGTACACATTATTGATCACTGCATCAGTCGTATTAACAGCAATCATTATTGATCACTACATCAGTCTTATTAACAGTAATCATTATTGATCACTACATCAGTCTTATTAACAGTAATCATTATTGATCACTACATCAGTCTTATTAACAGTAATCATTATTGATCGCTGCATCAGTCGTATTAACAGTAATCATTATTGATTAGTGTGCTTTACCCGAGCGTTCCGGTGAACTTTGCCTTCATTTTGGCGATTTTGGCATCACAGGTGATGTTATTGATCTTCAGACGTCCTTCATCATCCCTGATCAGATTCAGAGCCGTGTTGATGTTCACTCCTTCAGCCGCCGCGTTGATGTTCCCTGTGTCGTAACTGACATACAGAAACACTTCACTGAGATCACACTGCCACGTAAACAACGAGGTGAACGGGCCCTCGCCCCTGTGAGCGTGACGTTGATGCAGTGTACCACTTCCTGTCTCCACTATGTGGCGCTGGAGAACACACACTGATTACACGTCATGTTGCTGTCTGTCACGCTGAGACCACGGAATGTAAATGTCATGTAAATCTGCTCGTCTTTGTCACATGAGGCTGACTTCCTGTTGTCAGTAGGTGGCGCTATGACCCTCCCTCAATAGGAGGAGTGTAGATGTAAAGACAAGCAATAACAGCTTCATGTGTTGTGGCAAAATCATGTAAATTTACACAAAAGCTCCCGAATTTGGCATTGTGAAGGCGCTGACCTATGACATCGTCGTACAAGGTATTGACTGGTTTTTAGTGTCACATTAGTCGGAGGGTTGTACCAAATCAAAACAAAATACGTATTTTGTTTCTAATTTGATTTGAAAAATATGTGCTGTAGAAGAACAATTAGAGTGATACTGGACAGTGTGTTCTAGAGGAGAATGGAGGATGGATGGATAGTTTGATGGATGGATGGATAAATGGAAGGAAGGATTGATGGGATTGGTGGATGCATGGATGGATGGATTCATGGGTGGATGGATGGATGGATGGATGCATGGACGGATGGATGGATGGATGGATGGATGGATGAATGGATGGACGGACGGATGGACGCATTGACGGATGGACGGACGGATGGATGGATCCATGGATGGATGGATGGATGGATGGATGCGTGGATGAATGGATGGATTGATGCATAGGTAGATGGATGGATGGATATATGGAAGGACGGATAAATGGAAGGAAGGAAGGATTGATGGGATTGATGGATGCATGGATGGATGCATGGATGGATGCATGCATGCATGGATGGATGCATGGATGGATGGATGGATGGATGGATGCATAGGTAGATGGATGGATGGATAAATGGAAGGAAGGAAGGATTGATGGGATTGATGGATGGATGGATGGATGGATGGATGGATGGATGCATGGTTGCATGGATGGATGGTTGGACGCATGGATGCATGGTTGCATGGATGGATGGATGGACGGATAGATGAATGGATGGATGGATGGATGGATGGATGATGCATGCATGCATGCATGGATGGATGGATGGATGGATGGATGGATGGATGCAGTCATAGGAGTGTTAGTGTGGAGTCAGGTTTCGGGAGCAGGACTAACAAGAACCAGTAGAGGATCCGTCGGTGGAAACTCAGCGAGATCGATGAGTTCTGGACGTCGAACAACAACCCGACGTCAGGGATGAACTGCAGTTCAGCGTGAGTCAGATTCAACTCGGTTATCTTCACGCTGACGAGAGAAAGAGAAGATATCACTACACGTTGAGTATTCAGAATCTAGGTATTTTCTTTAAATACCGCGTAATGCCTGTACTTAGTGATGGTGTATTGGAAGCGTCCTTCTTTGCCCTGCATCTCTGGCATCGAGATGTTACTGATCTCTTCTTCAACGAACCTCTGAGTCTCAAACTTCACTGAAAACACAAAACACAAAAGTACTTGAACCACAAGACATACTTTGAGTACTACACTCAGCAGAAGTACAAGAGAACGAGAGAGGAGCCGCTTCATGTGTCCACAGGTTTAATCTGTTTTATCAGTATTTAAATCTGGATTATAATTGAATCTGAATTATAGTTCAAATCCAGATTACAGTTTTAGATTTGTATTAGTTTAAATATGGGTTTGAAATCTTTTCAATTTCAAGTTTGTATTTGTCACATACTCAAGTACAAATATAATATATATTGTATTGTATAATAATAATAATAATAATATAATAATACAACAAGAAAATATTAACAAAAAACATACGACAGTATGTGCAAATGTTAACTATAGTACAGATGTTGCATACGGTCTACATATTAACAGGATGCAGGTGAATAATGGAGGTTACGGTAAGCTTACGCATATCGAGTCCTTTGTCAGTGATTCGGATTTTGCAGCCGGCGGGTTGGGCGGAGGCCATGATGGAGAACACCAAAGGGAGGAGGAGGGACAACAGACAGGAAGTCATCCTGAGCCGGGACATCTCAAACTGAAACACAGAAGAAGAAGAATGAAATCATGGATCACATTGCTGGATTCAGAAGGTGTGGTCGTGTTGTCAGGTTGGTGTAGGTTCTGGTTCTGTTTCTAGGTTCTAGGTCAAACTGTCCAAAAACAAAATGTCCAAAGACAAAATGTCCAAAGACAAACTGTCAAACTGTCAGCAGACAAACTGTCCTCCAGTGTCGAGAAGAAGCTGCAACAGTGAAATGAGGTCCGAGGTCACAATGAGCAGATCTGAGGGGGTTTGTCCCTCCTGTTGCTCCACAACTCACAGCCGAACACATTCTAAGACTGTGTTGTCCATATAAACACCGCTCAACTTGAACTGGAGTTACCTCGGTTTCACAACACCCCTCCCCCTCATCTCTTTCTCTTTTCCCCTCCCGACACTCCGGACCCATTTTTTCTCTCTGTAAAACAAACTGAACCGATGTAGTATAAACAGTCAAACAGGAAGAGAAGCTCAGTGATTGAGAACTCTGTTTACTTTCTATTTAAACTCATCCGTACATCTCTCACTCTGATTTTAATAGTGTTTTTTAATTTGTATTAATTTATGTTAATGTTGGCGACTCCTCTGGTTGTATAGAAGTCTATATAAATGACTCTACTTCTCTCTTGATGTATTCCCTCAGTAAACATTGTAAACATGAGTTTATGTCTCAATCTCTAGTTTCAAGTCTTCTTCAATACAGCATGATGTTCATTTAGTAAATTATGGTCATTTAGAGTCAAACAGACCATAAAGCAGGGGACGCTTTAGGGGCGGGGCTTACTGTGATTGACAGGTGCTACCACTACCAGAGCTTTGTACGGTTTCTCCACGCCACTCCGTCGCAGTTCAAATATATTCACTCCGGTTCCCTGGTTTCAAATAAACAAGATGGCGACGACCGAACTGCCGAACTCTATGCTTCAAAAAGGCAGTCCACAAACCGATGGGTGACATCACAACGACTACGTCCACTTCTTCGATGCAGTCTATGACGGAAACACTCGGAGTTAGTGTGGAAGTTTTCACATTAAATAGCATTTAAAAAATGTCAACGGGTGAATGAAATGAAATCAGTTCGTACGGTTTAAGTAATACAACCATGAGTTTAAATGACACAGAGCTTCGTAATGCATAACCCCCTGAGGCTCTGGAGAGTAATCACAGTGGGAAATATTTCATCTCAACGATCGTAATGTAAAGAGCCGAAACGCAGCGTTTATGTTACAAAGTCATTTACCAGGAAGGAGAGCTTGCACGCGCCCGATTGGCCGATTTAGTGTCTTGCAGGATGACAGAGTTGCATCAAAAGTTAAGCCTGGTTTAACCTGAGTTTATATCTTACCGTCAGTGAGATGTTGATGTGGATGTGTTGGATGTTGTAAAACAGGAACAAGCAAAAACGATGAAACGTATGTGAAAATGTTTAAATGGATTCATTTAACATTATTAAAGCTTCAACTGTAAGTATGTTTTTAAAATCCTTCAGCGATCCTGAGAGAGAAAACTGTCGTATCTTCCTTTGTGTCTCTCTGAAGGACACAAAGATGAAGATGGAAATATTACAGATGACGTGTCTGAAAAGGGACACACACACACACACACACACACACACACACACACACACACACACACACACACACACACACACACACACACACACACACATTCATTATCTGGTCTTAAGCTTCAAACAGCCTTTGAAGAACGGAAAGTCCTCACAAATATATACATACAGGACCACACACACACACACAGTCAGTCTGTAATCTGTGTGTTTAAATACAGCTCAGTGCCGACAGCCAATCACCATCCAGCTCCTGCATCATCCACATCTGGACATCTGGCCCACTGCTAACAGCTAACAGCTAACTTTTAATTAAAAGGCTTCAGTTCAAAGACGGACCTCTGACCTCTGACCTCATACTTTAAATAGCAAATATATATAATGAAGAATAGTGAAAGACTCCAACTCAGTAACTTCATGACGTACTTTAAATCAGCTCCACCCATAGACAACAGTAAAGTACTGCTATACAACAGTAAAATACTGCTGTACACTTTAATACTGTTATACTAGACTAAAGTACTGTAATAAAACACTAAAGTCCTGTTATGAAACACTAAAGCTCTGCTAAAGAAAACTAAATTACTGCTATCCACAAGTAAGTACTGTTATACCAGACTCAATTATTGTTATACAACACTAAAGTAGTGCTGTACAACAATAAAGTACTCCTATACAACAATAAAGTACTCCTATATAACAATAAAGTACTCCTATACAACAATATAGTACTCATATACAACAATATAGTACTCCTATATAACAATAAAGTACTCCTATATAACAATAAAGGACTCCTATACAACAATATAGTACTCATATACAACAATATAGTACTCCTATATAACAATAAAGTACTCCTATACAACAATAAAATACTCCTATATAACAATAAAATACTCCTATACAACAATAAAATACTCCTATACAACAATAAAGTACTCCTATACAACAATAAAGTACTCCTATACAACAATAAAGTACTCCTATACAACAGTAAACTTCTACTATACAACAGTGAAGTAATCACCTGAGCACTTCTTCCTACACAGTAATCAGGTCGGTCATGAAGTATCACAATGTGAACATACTTCAAAATAAAGTGTCAGGCCCTCAAGCTGTTATGACAAACATAACCGATTAAAAACGCTTTGATTCAACGTGCAGCCTCCACTGGGGGGCGCACTTCTTCGTCTCTTCTTCATAACTCATAACTCAGTAAAGATTGAACTCACACTTGACATCTATGTTGATGTGATTCCTCCAGAGGATGTCATTATATCCAGAACAAAGGTCCATATATGCACTCAGAAATCATTGGAAATAGCCTCTGCAGAACGTGACTGAGAATCATCGTGTTACGTTTCCTTCAGCATCAAAGTAATCCGGTGATAGTTGTCTGTATATCCATGTTTACACTGCAAACAGGAGCTGCTGGTGATAATTCAGCATTACTTTCATGGGGCGCTATTCAAAAATACATCTGTAAAGAGAGCATGGGTCTCAAACTCCTGATTTAGAGAGTAAACAGAGTAATTAATACCGTTAATTATGGCTCTGAATTGCATACTGTATTACTATATAGCATATTACTACTATTGTTTTATTTTTATTATTGTTGAGGAGCAATGCAGTCGTCTTGGATTTTAAGGTCGGGGGTGTTAGTCCAGTTTTCCGAGGCGTTGATCCGGTTGTAATTTCTGACTGGGAACTCGTCAAATTAAATCGTCCCAGTTCCAATGGAATAATGGAATTATCTATTTTTCAGCTTAATTGTCTGAACAACCATAACTCATAACATTATAATTCGGCAAATTTCAACAAAACCAACATCTTCCTACAGGCATAGTCCGTACAACCTTAACCAATAACGATAACCTCCGGTTCTGCCGAGTGAAGCCAATGCGGAAGTGTCTCAAAACTTGCATTCTCTCTGCGACTCCTCTGGTTGTATAGAAGTCCATGCTTCATGTGTTAAAGCTGCATTCTCTCTCCTGACCACCAGGGGGTGACTCCTCTGGTTGTATAGAAGTATATGC
>JBAMJR010000173.1:1275000-1277500 GCA_038501785.1 Myoxocephalus aenaeus
TTCGTTATAGAACTCTTTTAATTAAACTGTGATACACTCTGTAGTTTTCCTCTTGTTGTTGATGTTTGCATTGAACAGTGCAACATTCAGTGGGAGTGAAGCAAACACTCAGACTATGCAGAGAAGGTGCAAGGTACAACAAACAAGAAACCAAACAAACACGTAAAGTACAACACGCAGGACAGTATAAATACACATGGGAGTATGAGAAAAAAGTAATATATAACAATAAATACACAGTAAATAAATACCCCCGTTGTGGGTAGAAACAGGGAAATGCCATTGGAATGCGTACTGTAAAGGTACTGTACGGTCAATGCTCCTTTTTATTAATTATTGATTGTGTTGGAAGTACTTTCTAGTGTATTTAGGACCAATAAGACTATTATGTATTTATTTGTTTTATTTTATTTTATTTTATTCATGCATGTCTTGCTGTTTTGTTTTCTGAGCATATCAAAGTGTAGGTCCCCCTCCAGGTCAGTAGGTGGCGGTAATGCGACTGAAAGCCGTTTGACAACCGCCAATTAAAACGTAGAAGAAGAAGATGACGCCCGTGAACCGGAAACGCACCGTTCTCATATCCTGCTTCCGTCAACACACGTGTGTACGTGTGTGTGTGTGTGTGTGTGGAGCGAAAACGAGAGAGAACTTTCCAACTAAAAACAGAACAGAACTTCTACCGAGTCCGTGTAGAACCCGTCCACCGTCCGCCATGTTGGAGCAGCTGGGTCTGATCGGGACGATGCGGGACGAGGACGAGAGTCCCGAGGAGCTCGACACGGAGTCCGAGCCGGAGGTGAGTCCGCCCGGGAAGCGACGCGGCCAGGCGGCTCCGGGGCGAACCAGAGCCCGGCTGGAAAACAGCAGATTAACCGCCGCTTGATCCAGGAGGCTTTTAATTAAATACTTATGTTGTAAATGTAGTTTTAAACTAACCAGGAGACTCTTCAGTCAGGTTCTGTCTGTCTGTCTGTCTATCTATCTATCTATCTATCTATCTATATATATATATATATATATATATATATATATATATATATATATGTATATATATATATATGTGTATATATATATATGTATATATATATGTATATATATATATGTGTGTATATATATATATGTGTATATATATAGATATAGATATAGATATATATCTTCTGTTGAGACATGTTACCTGTACATTTAGGAATGTAAGATAAATCAAATTAAAGGATCATAAACATGCACTTGAGATGTTTATGATGTTCAATCAATAATTTTCTAAAGTATAACATATCATAATTATCAGCATGTCGATCTGAGGGGATCAATAACAACCAATGGTTATTTCCAGGCCTGGAAAAGTCCTTGGAAAAAATAGAATCCCCAAAGTTTAGTAAAAGTCATGTAAATGTGTTATATTCATGTGTTCATGTCGTTCGTTTACGCTGAGTTTGAAATAATGAATATGCTTTTAAAAGAAAGACGCTCAGAATATAAGCAGGCATACATACAGGCATCTATATAAATGTTTATTCTTTTAATCAAACTATTGTCTCATTCATTTGAGTCATTTAAGGTTTACTGTATGCTTTGTATTCTCATTGTTAGTTTAAATACTACATTTACTCACTTTTTACTGTTTACACCCAGATTTCACTAAATGTTTGGTCATGGACATTTGGTTTAAAGTCATGGAAAAGTCATGAAACCACTGGTCAGAATGTGTTTGAACCCTGCATTATAAAATACATGATATATATAAAAATGTGATTTTATTTAATGTTCCAGTGATTAAAGTGTCAATGAACAACTTTTATATACAATTCATATGTGTGTATATATATATGCATTGTATATTAAAGTATTAGTTGATGTGTATTAACCGACATGTGTGTTCATGATGTGTTTTCAGGACCAGCCGATCGTCCTGAACCGGAAGAAGAAGCTCGGGAGTCGCGGCGTGAAAGACTTCAACGCCGACTTTGAGTTTGCAGAGCGAGACGCTCCGTTACGGGGAGAGGACTGGGCCATGGAGGACGTCATGAAGCAGCTCAAGAACAAGGTAGAACCCGGCAGAACCCAGCAGAACAGAGCATAGCTATTCATTATCAGCAGTGTTCAGGTCCTCTAGCGCCCCCCGGCACTGTTCAGTAGGGATGGGTATCTTTTTTTTTTCTTTCAGATTACCGGTGCTAAAACGATACCGGTGCCTGAACCCATACTTTTTTTTATTGCCAAGGCAATTTTTCTTCTTCTTCAAATTGAACAATATATGAACTGCTTAAAGTATACTACAAATAAATAAATACATACGAAACACTTGACTTCAAACTACAGCTTCAACCCTTTTTGAGCCGAGGACGGACATTCAAAAGCTCGCGGCCCCGTCTCCAGCTCCCTAAGCCCCGCCCCCTTGAGCCCTGCTCCCTAAGCCCCGCCCCCTTGAGCCCCGCTCTGCATGCAGGCGAACAACAGAGCGGAGCAGCGAGTGCGCTCTGATCCGCGCTATTTTAAT
>JBAMJR010000173.1:1280000-1345000 GCA_038501785.1 Myoxocephalus aenaeus
CTCTCTCTCTCTCTCCCCCGTCCCTCTCTCTCTCCCCGTCTCTCTCTCTCTCTCTCCCCGTCTCTCTCTCTCTCTCTCTCCCCGTCTCTCTCTCTCTCCCCGTCCTCTCTCTCTCTCTCCCCGTCTCTCTCTCTCTCCCCGTCTCTCTCTCTCTCCCCGTCTCTCTCTCTCTCCCCCGTCTCTCTCTCTCTCCCCCGTCCCTCTCTCTCTCTCCCCCGTCCCTCTCTCTCTCTCTCCCCGTCTCTCTCTCTCTCCCCGTCTCTCTCTCTCCCCGTCCCTCTCTCTCTCTCTCCCCGTCTCTCTCTCTCTCCCCGTCCCTCTCTCTCTCTCTCTCCGTCTCTCTCCCTCTCTCTCCCCCGTCTCTCTCTCTGTCTCCCCGTCCCTCTCTCTCTCTCTCTCCGTCTCTCCCCGTCTCTCTCCCCGTCTCTCCCTCTCTCTGTCTCCCCCTGCTGGTCAGTAGAGGGAACGCTACCCTTCCTCTGGTGGTCCTCCATGCTACGTTAGCATGTAGCTTCACTGCGCTCCACCTGAAGTCGTCCTCTTGTGTCCCTGCAGGCCATCACAGCTCTGGGCTTCAAGCTGCCGACTCCCATCCAGAAGGCCTGCGTTCCCGTCGGCCTGCTGGGAAAAGACCTGTGCGCCTGCGCTGCTACTGGGACAGGTACCGGCGATCTACTGGGACCACTGCATCACACTGGGACCCATAAATACCACTGCAGTGATGGATTAATGACATCACTCCTCTCCTCCCTTCAGGAAAGACGGCGGCCTTCATGCTGCCGGTGCTGGAGCGCTTGGTTTATAAGCCCAGGTCGTCCCAGGTGACCCGGGTCTTGATCCTGGTTCCCACCAGAGAGCTGGGGATCCAGGTTCACTCCGTGGCCCGACAGCTGGCCCAGTTCACCTCCATCACCACCTGCCTGGCCGTCGGTAATGACTGTTGACTTTACTTGTTTGGTTTGAGCTCGTAACAAATATAAACATGCTGGACTCAGTCTGACCCCGGTCCTCACTGCAGGGATCTCACGGTCCTGGAAAACCTGGAGAAGTCATGGAATTTTAAAATGGTTATTTCCAGGCCTGGAAAAGTCCTTGAAAAAAATTAAATCCCAAAAGTTTAGTAAAAGTCATGTAAATGTGTTATATTCATGTGTTCATGAAGTTCATTTACGCTGAGTTTGAAATAATGAATATGCTTTTAAAAGAAAGATGCTCAAAATATAAGCAGGCATACATACAGGCATCTATATAAATGTTTATTCTTTTAATCAAACTATTGTCTCATTCATTTGAGTCATTTAAGGTTTACTGTATGCTTTGTATTCTCATTGTTAGTTTAAATACTACATTTACTCACTTTTTACTGTTTACACCCAGATTTCACTAAATGTTTGCTCATGGACATTTGGTAAAAAGTCATGGAATTAAAGTCATGGAAAAGTGATGAAAATTTGGTTAAAAAGTGATGGAGAATTCATGGAAATGTGGTTAAGTCATGAAACCCATTGGTGTGTGTGTGTGTGTGTGTAACCTGTCTCGTGTGTCCAGGTGGGCTGGACCTGAAGTCCCAGGAGGCGGCCTTGAGGATGGGCCCAGACATCCTGATCGCTACACCCGGCCGGCTGATCGATCATCTCCACAACACGCCGAGCTTCGAGCTGACGCACATCGAGATCCTGATCCTGGACGAGGCCGACAGGTAAACGCCGAGGCGCCGCGCGCACCTCCCGATGAACGCAGGCGGGGAACGAAGACTCACCTGTGTGGCTCCTGTGGCCTGTGTTCCTCTCTCAGGATGCTGGACGAGTACTTTGAGGAACAGATGAAGGAGGTCATCCGCTTGTGTTCCTACAACAGACAGACCATGTTGTTCTCCGCCACCATGACCGAGGAGGTGTGTGTCATGTGACCTGTGTTTCAGTGTGACCTGTGTTTCATGTGTCTCCAGGTGTTTCAGTGTGTCATGTGACGTGTCTCTAGGTGTTTGTGTGTCATGTGACGTCTCTCCGTGTTTGTGTCATGTGACGTGTGTTTCAATGTCATGTGATGTGTCTCCAGGTGTCTCAGTGTGTCATGTGACGTGGCTCCGTGTTTCAGTCATGTGACGTGTCTCCAGGTGGTTTACTGTGTCATGTGACGTGGCTCCGTGTTTCAGTCATGTGACGTGGCTCCAGGTGGTTTACTGTGTCATGTGACGTGGCTCCAGGTGGTTTACTGTGTCATGTGACGTGTGTCTCCAGGTGGTTTACTGTGTCATGTGACATGTCTCCAGGTGGTTTACTGTGTCATGTGACGTGTCTCCAGGTGGTTTACTGTGTCATGTGACGTGTGTCTCCAGGTGGTTTACTGTCATGTGACGTGTCTCCAGGTGGTTTACTGTGTCATGTGACGTGTGTCTCCAGGTGGTTTACTGTGTCATGTGACGTGTGTCTCCAGGTGGTTTACTGTGTCATGTGACGTGGCTCCAGGTGGTTTACTGTGTCATGTGACGTGTGTCTCCAGGTGGTTTACTGTGTCATGTGACGTGTGTCTCCAGGTGGTTTACTGTGTCATGTGACGTGGCTCCAGGTGGTTTACTGTCATGTGACGTGTGTCTCCAGGTGGTTTACTGTGTCATGTGACGTGTGTCTCCAGGTGGTTTACTGTCATGTGACGTGGCTCCAGGTGGTTTACTGTCATGTGACGTGTGTCTCCAGGTGGTTTACTGTCATGTGACGTGGCTCCAGGTGGTTTACTGTCATGTGACGTGTGGCTCCAGGTGGTTTACTGTGTCATGTGACATGTCTCCAGGTGGTTTACTGTGTCATGTGACGTGTCTCCAGGTGGTTTACTGTGACGTGTGGCTCCAGGTGGTTTACTGTGTCATGTGACGTGTGTCTCCAGGTAGTTTACTGTGTCATGTGACATGTCTCCAGGTGGTTTACTGTGTCATGTGACGTGGCTCCAGGTGGTTTACTGTGTCATGTGACGTGTCTCCAGGTGGTTTACTGTGACGTGTGGCTCCAGGTGGTTTACTGTGTCATGTGACGTGTGTCTCCAGGTAGTTTACTGTGTCATGTGACATGTCTCCAGGTGGTTTACTGTGTCATGTGACGTGGCTCCAGGTGGTTTACTGTGTCCTGTGACGTGTGTCTCCGGTTGGTTTACTGTCATGTGACGTGGCTCCAGGTGGTTTACTGTGTCATGTGACGTGGCTCCAGGTGGTTTACTGTGTCATGTGACGTGTCTCCAGGTGGTTTACTGTGTCATGTGACGTGTGGCTCCAGGTGGTTTACTGTCATGTGACGTGTGTCCAGGTAAAGGACCTGGCAGCGGTCTCGTTGAAGGAGCCAATCAGGATCTTCGTGAACAGCAACACTGACGTTGCTCCGTTTCTGCGCCAAGAGTTTGTCAGAATCCGACAAAACAGAGAGGGCGACCGAGAGGCCGTGGTTTCTGGTAGGTACTGGTAACGCTGCAGTACTACTAGTACTAACGTAGTACTAGTACTGACAACGTAGTACTACGTGTACTGCTGTACTAACCGTTGTTTGTGTTGTTAGCGCTGCTCACTCGGACGTTCCAGGATCACGTGATGTGTTTCACGCAGACGAGGAAACAAGCGCACAGGCTGCACATCCTGCTGGGGCTCATGGGGCTGAAGGTCGGAGAACTGCACGGAGAACTGAGCCAGAACCAGAGACTGGAGAACCTCAGGTACACACAGAACCAGAGACTGGAGAACCTCAGGTACACACACAGAACCAGAGACTGGAGAACCTCATGTACACACAGAACCAGAGACTGAGAACCTCAGGTACACACACACACACACACACACAGAACCAGAGACTGGAGAACCTGAGGTACACACACAGAACCAGAGACTGGAGAACCTCAGGTACACACACACAGAACCAGAGACTGGAGAACCTCATGTACAGTCACACAGAACCAGAGACTGGAGAACCTCATGTACAGTCACACAGAAACAGAGACTGGAGAACCTCATGTACAGTCACACAGAAACAGAGACTGGAGAACCTCATGTACAGTCACACAGAACCAGAGACTGGAGAACCTCATGTACATACAGAACTGGAGAACCTCGCGTACAGTCACACAGAACCAGAGACTGGAGAACCTCAGGTACACACACAGAACCAGAGACTGGAGAACCTCAGGTACACACACACAGAACCAGAGACTGGAGAACCTCATGTACAGTCACACAGAACCAGAGACTGGAGAACCTCATGTACAGTCACACAGAACCAGAGACTGGAGAACCTCATGTACAGTCACACAGAAACAGAGACTGGAGAACCTCATGTACAGTCACACAGAACCAGAGACTGGAGAACCTCATGTACAGTCACACAGAAACAGAGACTGGAGAAATACGGTTGCACACTCGCAGAACCCAACCTGAGAACCTTGAGTACACACAGAGCCTGGAGAACCTTGAGTACACACTCATACTGATCATTTTAAACTTATTTAAACTTCTCTCGTTGTCTTCAGGCGTTTCAAAGACGATCAGATTGACATCTTGGTGGCGACGGACGTTGCCGCCAGAGGTTTGGACATCGACGGCGTCAAAACGGTGAGTCTCCGGTTCTAAAGGTTCATACGGGAGATAAGACACCCAAATACTCACTGCTGTACGTTTATGGTATACCGTAAACGTCGGGTTATGCGCCGCTACTAACTTCGGTCAGTGTCCCCGTTAGCTCCCCGCTGTAGCCAGCTGGGGCTCCTGCTAGCGCTCCGTCACTTCCCCGCTAACTTCCGCTAGCTCCCCGCTAACTTCCACTAGCTCCCCGAAAACCACCGAAGGTAGCGGGACCAGGCTCGACACCCGACTTGGGCAGAGGGGACGCGGACAGTAGCAGCAGCAGCAGCGCTAGCTAGTAGCAGAAGCAGCGGGGAGCTAGCAGCAGCGATAGCTTGCTACAGCGGGGACACTGAACGGCCGTAGGAGCGGCTTTTAACCCGACGTTTACGGTAGTTGGGAAAAGTTGAGAAGTCTAGGACGTGGTTGGCACCAAAGGAAAACCGAGTCCGAGTAGAACCTGAAGCCATGTCCGTCCCCAGGTGATCAACTTCACCATGCCGTCCACGGTGAAGCACTACGTTCACCGCGTCGGCCGCACGGCGAGAGCCGGCCGCTCGGGCCGCTCGGTGTCTCTGGTCGGGGAGTCTGAGAGGAGGACGCTGAAGGAGGTGGTGAAGTCGGCCAAGAACAGCGTGAAGGCTCGAGTCCTGCCGCCAGGTACCAGCACCTTTAGAGAGACGGGTGCTGTCGGGGGTTTGGGTTCCAGGTGAGTCGTGATGAAACTCTCTCTGTCTCTGTGTCTCTGTGTCTCTCGCCCAGACGTCATCCTGAAGTTCAGAGATCTGATCACTAAACTGGAGAAAGACGTGGAAGCTGTGATGAGGCTGGAGAGGGAGGAGAGAGAGATGGCTGCGTCTGAGGCCAAGGTACACCTGCACACGCATGCACATGCATGCATACACCTGCATACGCCTGCACACACATGCACACACACGTGTACACCTACACATACACCTGCACACTGCTCAGGATGTCGCAATCAGGAAACTTTAGTTGAAGTGTAATTGTCTTTTCTGGTTCTTTTCGCTTCACACAGGTGTTGTTGTGCTCTTGTGTTATGTTGTTGTGTTGTTGTTGTTGTGTCCATGTTCTTAAGTTCAGTAACTCCTCGTCTCTTTTGGCGGTTGTGTCTTTTTGGCACCTTTCCAAAAACAAAACAGCCAAAGTGTGTCATGTAAAGATGAAGCGCTGCAGGCGTCTTTAAGCTGGAGAACAGAAGAACCTGATAAAGAGTCTAATGCCAGTAAAACCTGGACAGTCCATCTGAAACACAACCGTATTATTTTTATATTTGTGGCCACATTTGGATTCAAATTTCCCTTTTGACTCTCGGCCTTTAAAATGTTTCTCCTGTGTGTATAAACTGTGAAACAATCGTTTTTTACAACCTAAATATAATAACATAACGAGTGATTATCACCAAATATTTCTCAATTTTTAAATGCCGTCTGTGTTTTTCTTGTATTTTCCTGGAAGCCTCATCCTCACATCTTGTTTGTTGTAGTTGAGTGTGGCTCAGAAGCGCCTCCAGGGATCCGCCGCCTCCATCCAATCCCAGAGGGTCTGGTTCCAGACGCAGCAGGAGAGGAAACAGAACCGCGGTGAGCGCTGATGCACGATGTACTGCAGCTGACCGACCCGACCGCAGCGCCTCACGGCACCACACGGCACCACACGGCACCACACGGCACCACACGGCGACTCACGGCGACTCACGGCGACTCACGGCACCACACGGCGACTCACGGCACCTCACGGCACCACACAACACGGCGCCTCACGGCACCACACGGCACCTCACGGCACCACACGGCGCCTCACGGCACCACACGGCGCCTCACGGCACCACACGGCACCACACGGCACCACACGGCACCTCACGGCACCACACGGCGCCTCACGGCACCACACGGCACCACACGGCACCTCACGGCACCACACGGCACCACACGGCACCACACAACACGGCACCACACGGCACCACACGGCACCTCACGGCACCACACAACACGGCACCACACGGCACCACACGGCGACTCACGGCACCACACGGCACCACACGGCACCTCCACAGGCTGGACTTTAACTTCTCCTTCTCCCTCAGTGTCCAAGGCTCTGCAGGACTTCGATCTCGCTCTGAGAGGAAAGAAGAAGAGGGAAAAGTTTGTGAACGCCGGCAAGAAGAAAGAGCTAACGGTAACTACGACGAATATTATGCACGATGTGAGAGAAACTTCTCCTCGGGTTTGGAAGCTGGTCCACCTTAAAGCTACTAGAGATGAAACCGTCTCAAAGTTTATTTTAATGGTCGGTCCACCTTAATGAGCGTTTGTAGCTAATTGACTGTTTAGTTACGGCGCTACTCTTTGCTCCCTGAAGGCCTCGGCTCAAACATTTATAATTGTGTGAAGTTAGTTCAGCATTGATGTTAATTAGCTACATTAAATGTAATATAATTATGAGAGCAGAAAGTAATTATCAAACGGGCAGAAAAGTGGTTTGAGTGGTTTTATTCAATATTAAAGGAATGTAGATTATAGAAGCTCCATCAGAGCTTCTATAATCTAATTTTTATTTTTTATCTTTCTTATTTTTATTTTTTTAAAGGGCCGGTTCACAGTTTTTTTTATTTCAAGTCTGTCTTAAAGTGAGGCGTCAATATAATTTCTTGCTGTAATCGTTGTGGACATTAACCTTTTAGAACATTTCTAAAATGTCCTTCTGTGTAACAATATATTCTAAACTTTCATGATTGTGATACTAAAATAAATACACAGACGGTAGTGTCATTCTTTCCCATTTCCCCTGAATGCAGCACATGATGAAACGTGACATTACCTTTTTTAAACGTTAAAACAGTCGATTCTAAAACTCAAAGTGCTCACTGTGAACTTGTGATCGAACTGATGTTCAGCTGCTGGAAGTTGTGACAGAGTGAGAGCTCTGCTTTTTAAATTGATGATCTTTGTTGTCTTCTAGTCGGAGGAGCGCGCCCAGTTTGAGATCTTGAAGGCTCAGATGTTCGCTGAGCGAGCGGCGAAGAGAGAGCGGCGCCCCAAGAGGGCGAGAGCGATGGCAGAGGAAGAGATGCCAATTAAAGGTCAGATATACGACACCAGTACTTTACAATACACAGATATACGACACCAGTACTTTACAATACACAGATATACGACACCAGTACTTTACAATACACAGATATATACGACACCAGTACTTTACAATACACAGATATATACGACACCAGTACTTTACAATACACAGATATACCACACCAGTACTTTACAATGCACAGATATACGACACCAGTACTTTACAATACACAGATATATACGACACCAGTACTTTACAATACACAGATATACGACACCAGTACTTTACAATACACAGATATACGACACCAGTACTTTACAATGCACAGATATACGACACCAGTACTTTACAATACACAGATATATACGACACCAGTACTTTACAATACACAGATATACGACACCAGTACTTTACAATACACAGATATACGACACCAGCACTTTAAAATGCACAGATATACGACACCAGTACTTTAAAATGCACAGATATACGACACCAGTACTTTACAATACACAGATATACGACACCAGTACTTTACAATACACAGATATACGACACCAGTACTTTACAATACACAGATATATACGACACCAGTACTTTAAAATACATATATACACACACACACACACACACACACACACACACACACACACACACACACACACACTACCTCCTTACTGTCAGACGTACTAAACTGAACTGTCTCTGCAGCAGCCGTTCAAAAAGGAGGAGGAAAGAAGTCTGTGTTTGACAAAGAGCTGACCAACACCAGCAGCAAGGCTCTGAAGCAATACAGAGCTGGGTGAGTGTCTGTCTGTCTGTACACCTGCCTGTCTGTCTGTCTGTACGTACGCCTGTGTCTATGCACCTGTCTGTCTGTACGCCTTTCTGTCTGTCTGTCTGTTTTGAAGCCTGGAATTGTTCATGTTGGCCGTCGCCATCTTGGTTTCTGTTACGTCACTAATGATGACGCATACTCGATACCTGATCCAGCATTTTAGACCGTATCCACCTGTCTCTCCACTCCTGTCTCACCACTCCTGTCTCTCCACTCCTGTCTCACCACTCCTGTCTCTCCACTCCTGTCTCACCACTCCTGTCTCTCCACTCCTGTCTCTCCACTCCTGTCTCACCACTCCTGTCTCTCCACTCCTGTCTCTCCACTCCTGTCTCTACACTCCTGTCTCTCCACTCCTGTCTCTCCACTCCTGTCTCTCCACTCCTGTCTCACCACTCCTGTCTCTCCACTCCTGTCTCTCCACTCCTGTCTCTCCACTCCTGTCTCTCCACTCCTGTCTCTACACTCCCGTCTCACCACCTGTCTCTACACTCCTGTCTCTACACTCCTGTCTCTACACTCCTGTCTCTACACTCCTGTCTCTCCACTCCTGTCTCTACACACCTGTCTCTACACTCCCGTCTCACCACCTGTCTCTTTCCGCTTGCAGACCGTCCTTCGAAGACAGGAAGCGTCTCGGTTTGGACAGGAAGCGCCCTGGCGGCTCCAGGTGAGTTTTTAGAAAACTTCCCCTCATGAGCAATAATGTAAAAGAGACGTCTGTATAACTGAGTTAGACCTTTAAAAACCTGTAAACAACCCTTGTTTACAATGTAGAGTCTCTGGGCCGAGAGGGAATATTATTATTCATCTACGGTCCCACACAGATTAAAATGGTTTCCTCTCTGTTCTGTCTGTCAGGTTCAAGAAGAAGAAGTGAGAGCCAAGATGGCCGCCTTGAGAAGCAGTTTTCTCCTCCATGAATTTTCAACATCGTCTTTGTGTAAATCTCTTCCAGTTTTGTTCATTAAAGAAGTTTTAAATAAAGTATCAATCTGTATTAAATCTGTATTTCTCCTCCTCCTTCAGCCTTTGAGTGTTAAAAAAATACACCAAAGCAAAACACTAGACATGTCCTAACTTGTTTCAGCCTGAACTCTTCTTACATCTGAGTTCTGCTAGCAGCTAGCTAGCTAGCTTTCTGTTGACTAAAGTCAGGCTGGCCCACTGACCAATCACAGCGCATATTACTGCTGACGCCACCTCGCTGGCACGTCAAAGGATACGCCCAGCATGTCGAGCTAACGACCTGATTGGTTGAAGACTATGACAATCACGACGACGTCCCCATGTACTTTAACCAAGAAGGCCTCGGGCCGCTCTTCTTCCATAGAGACGTGGGGTTCATCCCAAGTCTCTAAATTGTCGTTTCCGCGATTGAACCGGAAGTGGTTCTGCGTCGCCATCTTGACGGCCGTCCCAAAGCTCTTATTCTGCTCAGAGGAGGAGGAGTCACGAGAGCGGGCTTCCAGGAAGTGTTTTAACGCTGGACACGCCCCCTCGCTGTTCATCTGTTATGTGATTGGACGCTGCAGCTGAGCGGACTGATCGCTGGAGTTTCATAGCAGAGTTTCATACCAGAGTTATTTCATTTAAGTTGAACCTGAAACATTGAGCCTAAAAAAATATTCAAGTGTTGAAGACAATCCATAATCATATTGTGGGTTATTTTATGTCAGAATCAGAATTTAAAAAAAACGAACAAATAATTAATAAATAAGACTCATTCCGCCGGTAGAATCGATCCTGCGCGTATAAGCAGGACACAGAACGCAGTATAAATACCACACAGTGTGTATAAATACTCAATGCAGTTAGTTTACCGAGTAACAGACTACAGAGAAAACATCTCCACTCTTGACAGTGATGTCTTTATTAATATAAGTAGTAGTTTAACACTATTAAATCAACTGAAAACATTATACGATCATTTATCAATATTTTAAGTGCATTTTTATTGGAATGTTTGCTTAAAAACTGTCCGGACCAGAAAACAACTCCGTTACACTGATGATGTTTACAGACACAAACTCAGCTGTTAAAGCGACTGATTTCTCTATATTGTCTACGTTCCCTTCATTTCCTGATCCATTATTATATAATTAAGAACAGGCAGCTTAACATTTACATTTACAGCACATTTAAATTGTCTGCTTCTGTAACACAATTCTTTAATCTCATCTGGTTTTGTGTGAACTTTGCTCGACATTATTACATTACACTCCTTTTTTACTGAAGGCAAATGTGCCAAACAACCTTTGAACTCAAACTCCTGCAAGACTTTAATATTTTATGAGATCCATGAAGATTAAAATGTACCGATACAGATGAAATGTTGTTAATCAGTAATCTCTTGAGGTTTGGTAGATGTTCTTTTGGACTTTGCAATGAAACACACCTCTGTGTTATCAGTGAAGTGTTCAGCAGAGGAGGAGTCACAAAGCTCCGCCCCTCACCTGACTCACCTGAGACAAACAGTTTGTGCTTCTTCTTCACTAAAGAGACACACAGACTGAAAGAGAGACGATCAGATTCACCTTCAGACCAAACTAACAACTTCCTCTGAGTGAGTTCAGCTGCAGGAGAGAAAAGAGGAACACTACAACACTGCTGCTTCAACCTGCTGACACTCCACACCCTGAATGTGAGTTTGACTCAACACAGTGAAGTTATAGAGGAGGAGGGAGCCATGACTCATGTACTTTCTGTGTTTGAGCTTCACTCAGAGACAACATGGCTGCTCCACAACTCAGGAAGAAGCTTCAGGAAACTCTGGAGCCCTTAAAGGAGAAGTTAAAGGTCTTTGAACAAGTTAAAGTGAAGTCTGATCAAACAGCAGAACACATGAAGGTCCAGGCCCGACGCACAGAGAGGCAGATTCAGGATCAGTTTAAGAAGCTTCACCAGTTTCTAGAGGAGGAAGAGGAGGCCAGGATGGCTGCACTGAGGGAGGAAGAGGAGCAGAAGAGTCAGATGATGAAGGAGAAGATGGAGGCTCTGAGCAGAGAGATAGCAGCTCTTTCAGACACAGTCAGAGCCACAGAGGACGAGCTGAGAGCTGAAGACGTCTCATTCCTCAACAACTACAAGGCTGCAGTGGAACGAGTCCAGCAGCGCCCCCTGCTGGAGGATCCACAGCTGCTCTCAGGAGCTCTGTTAGACGAGGCCAAACACCTGGGCAACCTGACCTTCAACATCTGGAACAAGATGAAGGACCTGGTCTCCTACACTCCTGTGGTTCTGGACCCAAACACTGCTGGTCCAGAACTCATCCTGTCTGAAGATCTGACCAGTGTGGGAGGAGGACAGAGACAGAAGCTTCCTGATAATCCAGAGAGGTTACATCATTCCTGTTCTGTTCTGGGCTCTGAGGGATTTAACTCTGGGACTCACAGCTGGGATGTCGAGGTAGGAGACAGTATATACTGGTCACTGGGTGTGTTAGCAGAGTCTGTCCAGAGGAAGGGAGACTTTGAGTCTGAATTATGGAAAATACGGTTCTATGAATATGAATACAGAACAGAGTCACCATCAGCACGCACTTTTCTCGTCGTCCAGAAGAAGCATCAGAGGATCAGAGTGAATCTGGACTGGAACAGAGGAAAGCTGTCGTTCTCTGATCCTGATACTAACACACACATACACACCTTTACACACACTTTCACTGAGAGGATGTTTCCATACATTGACACTGATTTTAATCTGCAGATATCACCACTGAAGATATCACCACTGAAGGTCTGTGTGTCGGTGGAACAGAACAGTTAGAGAAGAAGAGAAAAGTCACTGAGTTTAACTGTTCAGCTGCACTCGTCCTCCTGCTGTCTCATTACTGAAAACATCTGTTTCATTTACTTTCACACTTTTCACTTGTTTTTTTAAATTTTTTAATCAGTTCAACAATTTGCTTTTCATTTCTATTGTCAACCTTTCTATAAGTAAACATGTGTCACTTAGTTTATGAATGGTTCTTTTATTTGTTTTTCTAAACTGTAAAAACAAAAGATTCAATCATCTTTTGGCTGAATAAGTCATTCATAGAGAAACATAAACTTCATTATATTACAGTGTAAAATGATGACACATTTGTTTAAAGTGTAAAGTATGTATATTTCTTTAGTCTGTCTTTGGATTGTACACATCTTTAAAAAAATAAACATGTAAAACTTTGAATTGGTATTTGTTTATTGTTAGTAGAGGATATATTCAGCTATACTTTAATCATAAAGATATATTGCGTTCAATCAGTGGCGGGCCGTGCATTTTCTACCTGGGCCTTCTGTGCCGTCTGCTATCGTATACATAAATACGTGCATGACGGGATGCTGCGTCATTAACGGACAATATGTAGTCCACATCAACAACCAGTCACATTTAGTTATAACAAAACATGACAAAACAATCCAACAAAACTACGGCACTAAAACACTGCACACTCAAGAGCACGAGCCACGATCAGAAGGAACGACTACCGTAAAATTTGCCACCACGCTAAGCCACCATGAAGATGACTGTCACAATAATAGTATGTTGAAAAAATGTTGTGGAAAAAAAAAACTAAACATTCTATAGTATAGTGTAAAGAAGTCATAGAATGTTGAGAAAACATACGTATGTCAAAAAAAGTGACAGTCATGGAAAAGCCGCTAGTGGGAATGCCTTGAAACGGGAACGGCCGATGGTTGAGCATATTTCAGATGGTGCAGTTACGACCCTACAGGTTACCTGAACACAAGAGATTCAGATTCAACTTTATTGTCGTTGCACATAGTACAAGTACTGTGACAACGAAATGTAGTTTGCATCTGTCCAGAGTGCAAAAGAGAAGCAGTTAAGAGAAAAGTGGTTCAGAGGGAATTGGCTGCTATGCTGGAGATCGGGGTAATAGAAGAGTCCAACAGTGCCTGGTGTAGCCCGGTGTATTGTTCTTGTTGTCAAGAAGGATGAGTCTAAACGGTTCTGTGTGGACTATCGCAGGGCAAATGTTGTGTCACATTTTGATGCATACCCGATGCCCTGGGTCGACGAGTTCCTGGACCGACTGGGTACTGCGCGTTTCTTTACAACACTGGATTTAACCAAGGGCTACTGGCAGATTCCTCTGTCGCCAAAGAAGTCCTTCTCCACTCCGTTTGGATTATACCAATTTACCACGATTCCTTGGGTTGTTCGGTGCCCCAGCCACATTTCAACGCCTCATGGATCGGGTGCTGTGTCCGCACGCTGCATATGCGGCCGCCTACTTGGGTGATGTAATCATCCACAGCACCACCTGGGCGGAGCATGTGCAGCGGGTGGGCGCGGTGCTGGAGACCCTGAGGCAGGCTGGGCTCACCGCCAACCCAGGGAAGTGTGCAGTTGGACGTTGGGAGGTACGGTATCTGGGGTACCACTTGTGCGGCGGGCATGTGCACCCTCAGGTGGACAAGACCGCCGCTATCGCAGCCTGCCGGCGGCCCAAGACAAAGAGAGAGGTGAGGCAGTTTCTGGGGCTGGCGGGTTATTACAGGCGGTTCATCCGGAGCTTCGCAGATCTGACCAGGCCCCCTGACTGACCTGACCCGGAAAGGTGCCTCAGATCTGGTCCAGTGGACGGAGCGGTGCCACTTGGCGTTTGAGGAGGTAAAACAGGCTCTCTGTGGGGAACCACTCCTTCACACACCTAATTTCTCTCTTCCCTTTACTCTGCAGACTGATGCTTCGAACAGAGGGCTGGGGGCCGTTTTGTCACAGCAGGTACATGGGGTTGACCGCTCGGTCCTCTACATCAGCCGGAAGCTATCCGAGAGGGAGGCCAGGTACAGTACGGTGTAGAAGGAGTGCCTGGCCATCCGGTGGGCGGTCGAGTCCCTGCGCTACTACCTCCTGGGACGCTCTTTCACCCTCTGGTCGGACAACGCCCCACTCCAGTGGCTCCACTGCATTAAAAAGATACTAATGCCCGGATTACTCAGTGGTATCTGGCTTTACAGCCTTTTAATTTCAAGGTGATCCTTAGGCCGGGTATTAGAATCTGAAGCCATTTAATTGCCAAGTATGTTTACACATACAAGGAATTTGTCCTGGCGGAACGTGCATGACATTTAACAATAAACATTTAACGATAAACATAAAACAGAGTGAAATAAAAGGGAGCATGAATATTTACAATTGGGTCTACTGAGTATTTACAATTAGAACTATGGAATATAAAAATTCAAGTTAAAATTAAAATAAGATGAAGTGATTATGTGAAAGTGACAAGTGTATTCAAATGAGGTGTGGAGGGATGTGCAGGGGAGTGAACGGTAGGAGATTGTCTGGGGTGACAGAGTCAGTCAGTGGGGGACCCGGGCTCTGTTGATGAGCCCGACTGCTGATGGGAAAAAACTGTTTGTGTGGCGGGAGGTCTTGGTCCTGATGGACCTCAGCCTCCTGCCAGAGGGGAGGGACTCAAACAGTTTGTGTCCAGGGTGAGAGGGGTCGGCTACAATCTTCCTAGCCCGCTTCAGAGACCTTGAATCGATCAAGTCCTGGAGGGACGGCAGATTACAGCCAATCACCCTCTCAGCAGAGCGGATGATGCGCCGCAGCCTGGCCTTGTCCTTGGCAGTGGCTGCAGTGTGCCAGATGGTGATGGAGGAGCAGAGGATGGACTCAACAATGGCAGTGTGGAAGTGCACCATCATTTTCTTCGGCAGGTTGAATTTCTTCAGCTGCCTCAGGAAGAACATCCTCTGCTGAGCCGCCTTCTTAGTGATGGAGCTGATGTTCAGCTCCCACTTGAGGTCCTGGGTTAGGATGGAGCCCAGGAAGCGGAAGGACTCCACAGCGTCGACGGGGGAGTCACACAGGGTGAGAGGGGCGGGTGGGGCCATCTCCACTGTCTTCAGAGCGTTGAGCTCCAGGTTGTTTTGGCTGCACCAGGTCACCAGGTGGGCAGTCTCCCACCTGTAGGCGGACTCGTCCCCACCAGAGATGAGTCCAATGAGGGTGGTGTCATCCGCAAACTTCAGGAGCTTGACGGACTGGTGACTGGAGGTGGAGGTTTTTAAGGCAAAAACAACAAGAAAGGCCCGAAGGCTCCCTGGCCTAAGTCTAGCAGTGGAGGTATGTGGCAGCGGGGCGGGGTTGCGCTCAGCTGCGGAGGGAAGTGAGCGAGGGTGTGGTTCAGTGGAACAGGTGCAGGCATTAGGTGTAATCTCAGCCTAGGGCAATCTGTGTTTGTGTCTCTCCCCGATATAAACAGGAGTAGGGACTGAGGAACGGGAGAGAGCGGTGAGCAGAGGCAACGTAGCCGAGACAGCTAAGACCACACAGCTGATCATAATAATAAAAGATATTACGAACCCGCAAATCCGAAGCGTGTTGTCTTTGTGCCGCCGGAGACTCACAGTGGTAAAGCAGATACGTTACAATGAGTAAAGTGAACAATGATGCGCAGATCAAAGCTGATAAATGAACAAATACAAATGAATGAATAATTAATAGCAATGTGAATATGAAGGTGAAAACATTGCTCCTGCAGATGAAATGAGGTAAAACCTGTTAACCGGTGAGCTGAAGAGGTGTGGAGGTGTTTGTGGAATGAAACACACCTCTGTGTTCCAGGTGAAGCGTTCAGCAGAGGAGTCACAAAGCTCCGCCCCTCACCTGACTCACCTGAGACAAACAGTTTGTGCTTCTTCTTCACTAAAGAGACACACAGACTGAAAGAGAGACGATCAGATTCACCTTCAGACCAAACTAACAACTTCCTCTGAGTGAGTTCAGCTGCAGGAGAGAAAAGAGGAACACTACAACACTGCTGCTTCAACCTGCTGACACTCCACACCCTGAATGTGAGTTTGACTCAACACAGTGAAGTTATAGAGCAGGAGGGAGCCATTACTCATGTACTTTCTGTGTTTCAGCTTCACTCAGAGACAACATGGCTTCCAGATTAAAAGAGGATCTCAGCTGTCTGCACTCTGAGAAACTCAGACTCTTCTGTCTGGACCATCAGCAGCCAGTGTGTCACATCTGCAGAGACTCAGAGAAACACACCGACCACAGATTCAGACCCATCGATGAAGCTGCTGCACAACTCAAGAAGAAGCTTCAGAAAACTCTGAAGCCCTTAAAGGAGAAGTTAAAGGTCTTTAAACAAGTTAAAGTGAAGTGTGATCAAACAGCAGAACACATGAAGGTCCAGGCCCGACGCACAGAGAGGCAGATTCAGGATCAGTTTAAGAAGCTTCACCAGTTTCTAGAGGAGGAAGAGGAGGCCAGGATGGCTGCACTGAGGGAGGAAGAGGAGCAGAAGAGTCAGATGATGAAGGAGAAGATGGAGGCTCTGAACAGAGAGATAGCAGCTCTTTCAGACACAGTCAGAGCCACAGAGGACGAGCTGAGAGCTGAAGACGTCTCATTCCTCAACAACTACAAGGCTGCAGTGGAACGAGTCCAGCAGCGCCCCCTGCTGGAGGATCCACAGCTGCTCTCAGGAGCTCTGATAGACGAGGCCAAACACCTGGGCAACTTGACCTTCAACATCTGGAACAAGATGAAGGACCTGGTCTCCTATACTCCTGTGATTCTGGACCCAAACACTGCTGATCGAAGACTCATCCTGTCTGAAGATCTGACCAGAGTGACACGAGGAGAGAAACAGAAGCTTCCTGATAATCCAGAGAGGTTTGACTATTTCCGGTCTGTTTTGGGCTCTGAGGGATTTAACTCTGGGACTCACAGCTGGGATGTCGAGGTAGGAGACAGTGTAGTCTGGTTACTGGGTGTGTTAGCAGAGTCTGTCCAGAGGAAGGGATACATAGAGTCTGGATTATGGATAATAGACTTCTTTGTAGGTAATTACTCATCATGGTCACCATCAGCTCCATCCACTGCTCTCGTCGTGCAGAAGAAGCCTCAGAGGATCAGAGTGAATCTGGACTGGAACAGAGGAAAGCTGTCGTTCTTTGATCCTGATACTAACACACACATACACACCTTCACACACACTTTCACTGAGAAGATGTTTCCATTCTTTGACACTTTTAAGAATCTGAAGATATCACCACTGAAGGTCTGTGTGTCGGTGGAACAGAACAGTTAGAGAAGAAGAGAAAAGTCACTGAGTTTAACTGTTCAGCTGCACTCGTCCTCTTGCTGAGCTGTGAGCGAGGAAACGTCAGTGCATCCTTTGAGGAAGACTTTTTGAGGTCCGTAAACAAACAAAAGAGCCGTCAAACACAACAGGAATGATGTCATCATGAAGGGACTCTACATGTAACTGTTCTTTTTGTTACAGTTTGTGTAGCGTTCTGACCTCGTTCCTGAAAAAGACATTTCATTTGTTTAATGCCGGTTGCTTCGACCCTCCTCCAAGAGTGAGGAAAGGAGGCGAGGAAAGGAGGTGAGGAAAGGAATGGAGGATGAACACACTGGGAAATGAGAGGCCTGCAGGGCACGAAGCGTTTATAAAAAACTATCTTTAAATGGAGCTGCAGCGGATGATGTATGAAACATTAATTATGTACTAATCAATAACTTGTTAAAGGGCCCCTGTGTGTGTTTGTGTGCATATTAGAGTGTTTAGTGTGTATTAGTGTGGGTTAGTCTATTAGCGAGTGTTACTGTGTGTGTCAGTGTGTATAAGTGTGTGTGTTAGCCTGTGCTAGTGTGCGTTAAAGTGTTTGTTACTGTGTGTTAGTGTATGCTAGTGTATATTATTGTATATTATTGTCTGTTAGTGGGTATTAGTGTATATTTTTGTGTATTTTTGTCTATTAGTGGGTATTAGCAGTGGTGTATAAAGTACCCAAAAGCCATACTTGAGTAAAAGTAAAGATACCTTACTGGAAAATGACTCCAGTAAAAGTGAAAGTCACCTATGTGAATACTACTTGAGTAAAAGTCTTAAATGGTCTGATATTTACTGTACTTAAGTATAAAAAGTAATTTTCGGATATTAAATGTACTTAAGTATTGAAAGTAAAAGTACAAGTAAATGCTGTTAATAAAAAAGCAAAGGGTCACAATTTTGAGAATTATGAAGTTTATTCTATGTGCTGTGGCCACAATGACCAAGGACAAGGAGTTGTTGGCTGTGATCCATCCAGGAGCTTTCTCTGAAACAGTGAGAGAAAGACATTTTGTAAGCATAACAACTTTAGCTAGCCCCACTTGCTACACACACTTGCATGCATCTCCAACTCCGACACAGTTCAAATCGTAATGCTGCGCTCTCGCGGCTCCTGTCAATCCTATGGTGTGGTGGCTAGCTAACGTTAAGTTAGCTAACGTTAGCCAACTAGTGCATCAATGATTATAGCTAATATGACTCAAATCAACAAAATCTCACAACTGTCAACACTTCCTCAGCTCACTAATTCGCTAGCGATCTGTCTACTACACTAATTGTCTCATTTGATTTACGATAGCTAGCGAACGTTAGCCTAACATATACCATGTCTAAATAAATTAGAAGATCAGACACCTGTCTCCCGCCCCACAACCCCTGCCAAAGATATACTCCAATCCTGTGGGAAACACTGCTAGATATCTTAACAGATTTATGCTAATTATGATAACTAAACATTAATGTTGCGGTTTATGGGATTAATCTTAATTTGCCTCAATGTGTTTCCTGAGGTTGGATGGGGAGTTTTTGAATGCCAATATTTCAGTAGCTTTCGGTAAGCATACGAGGCACTTCATCCGGTCCGAAGAATCTTGGCTTGGTTTGTGCTTTTTAACATTAGTGATTGAAGCTGAGTGCTGACTTTCAATTGTTCATCTTCTTCGATGCATTTAGCCAGCCCTTGTATGGGGTTATAGTCCCCCGGTGATATAGTTATGTAGATGTGTGTGTCGTCTGCATAATTATGATAACACACTTTGTTGTTTTTCATAATCTGAGCCAGTGAAAGCATGTAGATGTTGAACAAAAGAGGCCCCAGTATTGAACCTTGGGGAACACCACATGTCATCCTAGTCAGCTCTGATGTGTAATTAGCTACCGACACAAAGTGTGAATTATCTTCACAGAACTTTAACTTTAAATAGCAAACAGGAGAGGCGCTATAGGAGGAATAAACAACACTTGTCTGTAGGACAGACACCAACAACAACAATGTATGTTGTGGTGGCGGGGTTGTGGTTTAGGCTCAGCTGCAGAGAGAGAAAGAGGGGAGGACCGATTCAGGGAACAGGTGCCGGGATGAGGGCTAAGCACCCTCAGCTGGGTGCAATTTGTGTGAGTGTGTCTCTTCCTTTTAAAAGACAGTTGGTGTTTGAGGAGAGAGGAGAGTGGTGAGCAGATGCGACGAAGTCGAATCAGCTGGTTGCCCGGCGCAGAGGCAGGCGGAAGCGGGTGCGCTCGGGGGCAA
This sequence comes from Myoxocephalus aenaeus, assembly GCA_038501785.1. NCBI lineage: Eukaryota > Metazoa > Chordata > Actinopteri > Perciformes > Cottidae > Myoxocephalus > Myoxocephalus aenaeus. The sequence goes on from JBAMJR010000173.1 coordinate 1,299,877, forward strand.
GGCCGAGAGCGCACACCAGACAGCTGACCAATAAAGTATATTTATAAACCGCAAATCCGAAGCTTGTTACCCTTTTGTGCCGCCCGAGACTCACGGAAGTAACAAAGTAGGTTAAAGTGGAGCCCAACGTGAGGCGGGCACAAACATTCCTCCTGCAGATGAAATGAGGTAAAACCTGTTAACCGGAGGTGTGGAGGTGTTTGTGGAATGAAACACACCTCTGTGTTCCAGGTGAAGCGTTTAGCAGAGGAGGAGTCACAAAGCTCCGCCCCTCACCTGACTCACCTGAGACAAACAGTTTGTGCTTCTTCTTCACTAAAGAGACACACAGACTGAAAGAGAGACGATCAGATTCACCTTCAGACCAAACTAACAACTTCCTCTGAGTGAGTTCAGCTGCAGGAGAGAAAAGAGGAACACTACAACACTGCTGCTTCAACCTGCTGACACTCCACACCCTGAATGTGAGTTTGACTCAACACAGTGAAGTTATAGAGGAGGAGGGAGCCATGACTCATGTACTTTCTGTGTTTCAGCTTCACTCAGAGACAACATGGCTTCCAGATCAGAGGAGGATCTCTGCTGTCCGGTCTGTCAGGAAGTCTTTAGAGATCCTGTTGTTCTGTCATGTAGCCACAGCTTCTGTAAAGACTGTCTGAAGAGATGGTGGAGAGAGAAACCAACTCAGGAGTGTCCAGTTTGTAACAGAAGATCTTCAAGGTCAGATCCACCTTGTAACCTGGCGTTAAAGAACCTGTGTGAGTCCTTCTTACTGGAGAGAGACCAGAGAGCTCCAGAGACTCTCTGCAGTCTGCACTCTGAGAAACTCAGACTCTTCTGTCTGGACCATCAGCAGCCAGTGTGTGTCGTCTGCAGAGACTCAAAAACACACAATAACCACAGATTCAGACCCATCGATGAAGCTGCTCAGGATCTCAAAGAGGAGCTCCAGAGATCCCTGGAGCCCTTAAAGGAGAAGTTAAAGGTCTTTGAACAAGTTAAAGTGAAGTCTGATCAAACAGCAGAACACATGAAGGTCCAGGCCCGACGCACAGAGAGGCAGATTCAGGATCAGTTTAAGAAGCTTCACCAGTTTCTAGAGGAGGAAGAGGAGGCCAGGATGGCTGCACTGAGGGAGGAAGAGGAGCAGAAGAGTCAGATGATGAAGGAGAAGATGGAGGCTCTGAGCAGAGAGATAGCAGCTCTTTCAGACACAGTCAGAGCCACAGAGGACGAGCTGAGAGCTGAAGACGTCTCATTCCTCAACAACTACAAGGCTGCAGTGGAACGAGTCCAGCAGCGCCCCCTGCTGGAGGATCCACAGCTGCTCTCAGGAGCTCTGATAGACGAGGCCAAACACCTGGGCAACCTGACCTTCAACATCTGGAACAAGATGAAGGACCTGGTCTCCTACACTCCTGTGGTTCTGGACCCAAACACTGCTGGTCCAGAACTCATCCTGTCTGAAGATCTGACCAGTGTGAGACGAGGAGAGAGACAGAAGCTTCCTGATAATCCAGAGAGGTTTGATCATTTCTGTTCTGTTCTGGGCTCTGAGGGATTTAACTCCGGGACTCACAGCTGGGATGTCGAGGTAGGAGACAGTATATACTGGTCACTGGGTGTGTTAGCAGAGTCTGTCCAGAGGAAGGGAGACATAGAGTCTGGATTATGGATCATATGGTTCTTTATAGGTAAATACTCATCAGAGTCACCATCAGCTCCATCCACTGATCTCGACGTGCAGAAGAATCCTCAGAGGATCAGAGTGAATCTGGACTGGAACAGAGGAAAGCTGTCGTTCTCTGATCCTGATACTAACACACACATACACACCTTCACACACACTTTCACTGAGAAGATGTTTCCATACATTAGCACTCCATATAAAGTGAAGATATCACCACTGAAGGTCTGTGTGTCAAAGCAACAGGTCTGATAGAGACTTTAGTTTGAAGGAGGTGATTAGTAAACAACTCTTCACTTCTTAAAAGTGAATCTGTTTCAGTCTTTTCATGTAGATTGTGTGTAACGGAGTTAGAAATACACTTTGTCATTTCTTATTTTCAATGTATTATATCTTATTTTTGTTTATTATTCAACGATCCTGTTGAGTGTGTGTGTGTGATTTTTATTTTGATGAGTTAAATCTGTTTCCTGCGGAAATTGCGTTTCACCTCTTCTGCGCCTCCTAGGCTTTCCGTAGTTCTGTCTTCCCTTCACAATAGTTCTATAGTGATGAGGATAAGTTGTGGGGAAAATGATGTCTATTTTGTTATATTCTTTAAAAATGTAACCGTTTAAGTTACACACGGTAATGATCTACTATCACGGTGTTCAGCTGTTGTGTCGTTTAGACGGTTAAAATATATGTTTTGTGGCTGTTTCATTTAGCCTATTTGGCGCCATTTGTATTATCTACATCCGGCCGCCCTGTCATATATTTCCCCTGTATAAATTATGTTGTTCTGCATGTTTAGGAAGCTGATGTACAGAGAAAGACCAGAAGGCAATGTGTGTGTGTTTTATTGTCTTCTGCAGGAGCAAATAAATGGTGGAAAAATGATCATGAATGAATGAATATATACTTTACTAATCCCCAAGGGGAAATTTGGTGTCGAAGTAGAAGCAATTTACAGACAAAAAATAAGATGTAAAAACAACAGGGATGAAAGATATATATTATAATAATAATAATAATAAAATAGTAAGTATGTATGTGTATATTAAGTGTGTGAGGTGTAAAAAAAAAACTATAAACAAACAATAGGGGAGTGCAAAAATGCAAATTACGTGTGTAAGTATATGTAAGTGTGAAGTGTGAAGTCTGTTCAACTCCACTTCCTGCTTGATTTTTAAAAATAAAACAGAAATCAAGAGAATACACAAAAGGAATCTTTAGTTTTATGTGTTTTCAATGTTTCACACAGTTCCTACAACAATTTACAGGAAGATAGAAATACACACAACGAGATACATTTAAACATTTATCTATAATGTACATACAAGGTGAAAGAAAAGACAAGTATATAAAACAGTATACAATGTACGAGTCAGAACTAAACCCTCACGGAGTTAGCGGGAGATTCAAAGTCTGCGAGTCCTTAATGGTGGAGATTGGGATTGGGCTCCACTGCAACGCCTGGCTCTAAAACCTGCGGCCGCCTTGATCTCATGGGATTATCGTTGACCACGTGTGCATGACGTCAGAGCAAGTCGGACACAAATCTAACCAGCATGCATTGCGCGCCGATCGCCGGTGCATGCCGGTTAGATTTGTGTCCGACTTGCTCTGACGCCATGCACACGTGGTCAACGGTAATCTCACGAGAGCGAGGCGGCCGTCGATTTTAGAGCCAGGCGCCGCAGTAGCTCTCCACCGACTGCGTGGCCCAGTGCATGATGGGAAACGTCTGGTGGGAAACGTCTTCTCTGACGGGCCCATGTGGGACCCGGCCTGGCACAGGTATGTCCACCTGTCTGTCTCTAACGCCCTCCCCTCTCCACCTGTCTGTCTCTCTCTCTCCCCTGTCCACCTGTCTGTCTCTAACTCCCTCCCCTCTCCACCTGTCTGTCTCTCTCTCTCTCTCTCTCGGCCCTGTCTGTCTCTAACTCCCTCCCCTCTCCACCTGTCTCTCTCTCTCTCTCGGCCCTGTCTGTCTCTAACTCCCTCCCCTCTCCACCTGTCTGTCTCTAACTCCCTCCCCTCTCCACCTGTCTCTCTCTCTCTCTCGGCCCTGTCTGTCTCTAACTCCCTCCCCTCTCCACCTGTCTGTCTCTCAGGTTCGACGAGGAGCAGCATAACTGCTTCACTTTCTGTCTCCAGTTCATCAACAGTGTCCTGGCAGCAGAGGGGCGGAGCTCTCTGAGCAGAGAGACCTTCACTCACAGCTTCATCCTGCCGAGGATGAGGAGGGTCACCAAGTACACCACGCTGTACCAACACGTCCAGAAGCACCGGTACTACATGGTGGACAGACAGGAGGACAGACAGGAGGACGCAGCAGATAAACCAGGCTTATTCTAGTCACGTCTGTTTCCTGGAGGTTTAAATGAGTCTAACCAGACACCGGATGACGTCTTCTTGAGGATGAAACAGTGAATATAAAGTATAAATATATATATATATATGTAAGTAAACAGCTTATGTTTAATTCATCTGAGGGCATGTTTCTTTAATATCTTCACAGTATTTACATCAAAATGTGGACTTTTAAATGAATATGTACACGAGTATAAATGTGCTACGTGTAAGAGTATAAATACATCTGTGTATATGTTATGTGTGTACTTGTATGTTTCTCTTGTATTAATATGTTTGAGCTGTGAAAACAGAGTCTTATTAATTAAATGATGTGAATATAATGTAAACAAGATAATCTCAGTCTGTATTCATATACCACTATTTAGTTGAGATGAACTTTAATTAAAGGAGTTGACTCATTGAACATTTAACTTTCATTGAAAAAAACAACATTCCCTGAGAATCCACTCCAGAATAAAAGACATTGATGTTAGGCTCGTTGGAGATGAGCCAGTTCTGCGCAGATTCGATCGCAGCCGATCGGCGCGCAATGCATGCTGGGTAGATTTGTGTCTGACTTGATCCCGAGTTGCTCTGACGTCATGCACACGTGGTCAACGATAATCTCACAAGAGCGAGGCGGCCGTCGATTTTAGAGCCAGGCGCCGCAGTAGCTCTCCACTGACTGCGTGGCCCAGTGCATGATGGGAAACGCCTGGCTGTCGCCACAAAAATCCTTACACCTCGTAGTGTAAAGGTATTTTATTGGGCTAAACGCCCACGTGCCTCTTTCTTTTTTACGCCTCCATGCTTCCATTGGGAACTTCGTGTTTAACGTCACATTGCTATGAACTGTGGGTAATTCCCTTGAGCAAAGTCGGCGTCTAATGCTGACTTAGGGAAAGGGTTCATAAAGGGCTCAAAATGTCTGAGAGACTCAAACACTGGACGATGTGACAGTGGGACAGAACCAAACCCTCACAGAGTTAGCGGGAGCCTCAAAGTCTGTGACCGAGCGTTTTAGAGCTCCGAGGACGGAGGAGTTTGGAGACTCTGGGTTCACGTCCCAGTGCGGACGGGCGTAAACGGAGAAGTTTGGAAGAACAATGACGTAGACGCCCGCGTTCGCTACTTGATCGTCTCTCAGCAGTCACGACGTGTCCTTCCCTGATTCGTCGCGTCGAGATCACATGACTCTGTACAAAATGACTCTGTACAAAATGTTGTTAGAATGAAACGTTCTGCATTTAAAATGTAAAAGCAGAAATGTATTTTTGTCGAAACATGGAAGCAAAGAAAGACTTTGAATCTTAGAAGCCACTGAGCGCTTTATTGTGAAATTTAACGACACCCAATTGGAATTGTTGATATATTTTACTTTGAAAACCATCAACCTGAATTTCCCTCTTTGATATTTTCATTCGGTCATTTACAGACTTCAAAGAGTTTATGATTTGTGTTTGATATAGAAACCTGGCGGGGCGTGATTGGGAGGAACGGCTTGCCCGATCTGAACCCGAACGGTGTTTTGTTGTTGGACTTCTGTGCTAGCCAGTGTTGCAGGTGAGAGGGAAGCATGGGTCGGCCTGCTGGACCTGCTGCCACCGCGACCCGACCCCGGATAAGCGGCTGATAATGGATGGATGGATAAAAACGTTAAAGGTGAACATACGATGCTATCAGTGATCATCAATCAATTAGACCTCTGATCAGGTTACGTAACATGATGTTAGAGAAGTTTTTAGAGTAAAATATTCCCTAATATTTAATTATGTTTGTAGGAATAAAATGATTGTGATCTTGATTGATTACCAACAGTAACAGGAAACAATAAACCATGAAGGTGAAACCGTTCCTCCTGCAGATGAAATGAGGTAAAACCTGTTAACCTGAGCTGTAGAGGTGTGGAGGTGTTTGTGGAATGAAACACACCTCTGTGTTCCAGGTGAAGCGTTTAGCAGAGGAGGAGTCACAAAGCTCCGCCCCTCACCTGACTCACCTGAGACAAACAGTTTGTGCTTCTTCTTCACTAAAGAGACACACAGACTGAAAGAGAGACGATCAGATTCACCTTCAGACCAAACTAACAACTTCCTCTGAGTGAGTTCAGCTGCAGGAGAGAAAAGAGGAACACTACAACACTGCTGCTTCAACCTGCTGACACTCCACACCCTGAATGTGAGTTTGACTCAACACAGTGAAGTTATAGAGGAGGAGGGAGCCAAGACTCATGTACTTTCTGTGTTTCAGCTTCACTCAGAGACAACATGGCTTCCAGATTAGAGGAGGATTTCTGCTGTCCGGTCTGTCAGGAAGTCTTTAGAGATCCTGTTGTTCTGTCATGTAGCCACAGCTTCTGTAAAGACTGTCTGAAGAGATGGTGGAGAGAGAAACCAACTCAGGAGTGTCCAGTTTGTAACAGAAGATCTTCAAAGTCAGATCCACTTTGTAACCTGGCGTTAAAGAACCTGTGTGAGTCCTTCTTACTGGAGAGAGACCAGAGAGCTCCAGAGACTCTCTGCAGTCTGCACTCTGAGAAACTCAGACTCTTCTGTCTGGACCATCAGCAGCCAGTGTGTCTCGTCTGCAGAGACTCAGAGAAACACACCGACCACAGAATCAGACCCATCGATGAAGCTGCTGCACAACTCAAGAAGAAGCTTCAGAAAACTCTGAAGCCCTTAAAGGAGAAGTTAAAGGTCTTTGAACAAGTTAAAGTGAAGTCTGATCAAACAGCAGAACACATGAAGGTCCAGGCCCGACGCACAGAGAGGCAGATTCAGGATCAGTTTAAGAAGCTTCACCAGTTTCTAGAGGAGGAAGAGGAGGCCAGGATGGCTGCACTGAGGGAGGAAGAGGAGCAGAAGAGTCAGATGATGAAGGAGAAGATGGAGGCTCTGAGCAGAGAGATAGCAGCTCTTTCAGACACAGTCAGAGCCACAGAGGACGAGCTGAGAGCTGAAGACGTCTCATTCCTCAACAACTACAAGGCTGCAGTGGAACGAGTCCAGCAGCGCCCCCTGCTGGAGGATCCACAGCTGCTCTCAGGAGCTCTGATAGACGAGGCCAAACACCTGGGCAACCTGACCTTCAACATCTGGAACAAGATGAAGGACCTGGTCTCCTACACTCCTGTGGTTCTGGACCCAAACACTGCTGATCCAGACCTCATCCTGTCTGAAGATCTGACCAGAGTGACACGAGGAGAGGAACAGGAGCTTCCTGATAATCCAGAGAGGTTTGACTATTACTGTTCTGTTCTGGGCTCTGAGGGATTTAACTCTGGGACTCACAGCTGGGATGTCGAGGTAGGAGACAGTATATACTGGGAACTGGGTGTGTTAGCAGAGTCTGTCCAGAGGAAGGGAGACTTACTTTCTGGATTATGGAGAATAGATTTCTATGAAGGTAAATACTCATCACGGTCACCATCAACTCCAGAAACTGTTCTCGTCGTGCAGAAGAATCCTCAGAGGATCAGAGTGAATCTGGACTGGAACAGAGGAAAGCTGTTGTTCTCTGATCCTGATACTAACACACTCATACACACCTTCACACACACTTTCACTGAGAAGATGTTTCCATTCATTAACACTGATGATAATCTGAATATATCACCACTGAAGGTCTGTGTGTCCGTGATCTGATGTTTACAACTGCTTCTGTCAAATTATTATATCAAGAACATATTCTTTTGTATTTAGCATAAATGTACTGTATTTCTTATCATAAAGACAGACATATATATTTTTTGTGAAAAAAAAGATTGAATCATCTTTTGGCTAAGTCATTGAGAGAGAAAGATAATTTAATTATATTACTATAACATTTGTTTATTAAAGTACTTGCACAATGATTAATAATTCAATAATTATACTTCTTTATTGCCTTTGAATTGTACACATCTTTTAAAAAATAAACATGTAAAACCTTTCATTGGTTTGTTGTTATTAAACAATAGTATTTGTCTTTTCATATTTCATCTCATTTATTTATTAATACAATTGCATGACATGATGGTGACTATAAAGAAGAAGTACTGGTTTAGTTGAGTTTAATTAAACTAAAGCTGATCAATAAAATGACAAACATGTAATCTTCATCACTGAAGGGTTTATGGATATTTTAAATATTAACATTATTCACCAGTAATTTCTATTTCCCTCATTGTGTGAGTTGACTGATAACGAGTTGACCACTAACGTCCTTTTATAGAGAAATAGAGAAAATGGTATAATATCCAGAGGGCAATAGAGAGTATTACACATTGAACTTGAACATAAACACATTCATTTGCAGAGATCTTAATAAAACTATTAACAATGTCTGACTTTTGTATACATATATATATAAAAGATATGTGATTAAATATCTAATTAAATACCACAGCATGTGATGTTCAGGAGGGTTCTAGGTTAAACTGTCTCATATATTTTTATGCCACTTTTAGATGAAACTAAGCCATCTTAATCATAATATGTTGCTTCTAGGTGGCTGAGAATATGAAAAAAGTATACAGACATACAGATGTCAGCTCATGAAAAGATCAGTGGATGAGTAAGTAATTGAATTCTGGGAAAATGACTGTAGACTATAAAATAATAAATACATGGAAATGGCCTCTTTAATAAATAATATCCACACAGGCCTTTAAATGTCTGGAAAAACACGAATAAGTTAGCGATTGTAGTTTGTCAGCAGATCACAAAGGATGTGCTTAAAAAAATATAAGACAGGTTGCTGCAATTTAGGTAAAAAGATATCCCTCTACTTCCTCTTGGAGGCATAACTCAGTGGAATCCCAACACTCAGACATGATGCAAGACATTCTCTGAGGATATCTTGATGCGTATCTTCTTAACGGCAGAACTGTCATGAATCATCATGTTTATTTATTTAGTATGGAAGTAATGCAGTGACAGTGCACTGCAAATATCATAGATAATTCTGGGTACTTTATTTGTAAACAGTTAAAACATGTAAACTAATCCAGGCTAAACAAACCCAACAGGGCTTGATTATTATTGTAATAATTAAATACACATATATGGAGCTTTGGGACCCGCCTCTATCTGTACAATCAGTCTATAAGAAGACTTTATGAAGACAAAACACAAACAACATAAACTGTGATTTATTGTTTTAATGATCTCTGTTGATAATTCTGTTATTAGATCACAAGTTTGTATAATAATCACCACTGTAAAAAACTCTGTTTCTTCCATGATCAGCTGCAGAGAAACTAGATTCAACCTGTTGGTTCAAAGTAAACTCATTTAGGAAATACATGTGTGTAATAATCAAACTAAAGACTAATGCACCTGTTGTTTTATGACACACCTTCAGTGGTGATATCTTCCCTTCATCAATAGTAATGTTAAATAATAATGTTTATCATTCTGTTATCAGATCAACAGTTAGTAAAATAATCACCACTATTATATTTTCTTTCATTTGATTTGGCATCACATATCTCTTTACATTTCATTCCAATAAGCAACACTAAAATTGAAAAAAAAGCCTGAATACAGATCAATATATATATATATATATATATAACAACAATAATATGAAGTTATAGAAGAAACAAACTAGAACAAACTTAAAGGAAACAGTCAGTGAAGACGGAGCCTGTTAATAAACAGTTTATAACACACAGATCAAAATATGTGAAAGAAAACTCAAATCAGACCTCGACCCGTCTGTTGTCACGGAGAGATTAACTTCATATTCCATCATTTCATTATAACATATCTTTAGTTTTGTCCGATCAACGTAACCTCAGTTGGATATCTTTTTACAGCTTAATGAACTTATAAAGGAACTAGAGAAAGTGAAGTCCAGGTGTCTGATCACCTGTGTGCAGGTGAGTCCTGATGTCTCATCGTCTCTTTTCTCCACAAACAATAAGAGTTCAGAAGCGTTTCTGCGGCGCTGCACTACGGAGCAGGTTATGCTCCAGATGAAGATATCAACTCATAAATCACAGCCTGGTGACCAATCAAAGCTCAGACCTGGAACTGTTAGATGATGTTATATCAATGAATAGAAGAAGATGAAGTCATAAAGCAGCTTAAAGCAACGCAGTTTAAACTGCCGACTGCAGAAAGGTTCATGTTTGCTGCTGAAGAGAGAAAACACAGGATTTATATTTTAAAGAGGTGAATAACTGATAATCACCTCCTTCAAACTAAAGTCTCTATCAGACCTGTTGCTTTGACACACAGACCTTCAGTGGTGAGATCTTCACTTCATTCCGAGTGTTAATGTATGGAAACATCCTCTCAGTGAAAGTGTGTGTGAAGGTGTGTATGTGTGTGTTAGTATCAGGATCAGAGAACGACAGCTTTCCTCTGTTCCAGTCCAGATTCACTCTGATCCTCTGAGGATTCTTCTGCACGACGAGATCAGTGACTGGAGATGATGGTGACTGTGCAGAGTATTTATCTATAACAAACCTTATTCTCCATAATCCAGACTGTATGCGTCCCTTCCTCTGGACAGACTCTGCTAACACACCCAGTGACCAGTATATACTGTCTCCTACCTCGACATCCCAGCTGTGAGTCCCAGAGTTAAATCCCTCAGAGCCCAGAACAGACCAGAGTTCACCAATCCTCTCTGGATTATCAGGAAGCTTCTGTTCCTCTCCTTCTCTCACACTGGTCAGATCTTCAGACAGGATGAGGTATGGATCAGCAGTGTTTGGGTCCAGAACCACAGGAGTGTAGGAGACCAGGTCCTTCATCTTGGTCCAGATGTTGAAGGTCAGGTTGCCCAGGTGTTTGGCCTCGTCTATCAGAGCTCCTGAGAGCAGCTGTGGATCCTCCAGCAGGGGGCGCTGCTGGACTCGTTCCACTGCAGCCTTGTAGTTGTTGAGGAATGAGACGTCTTCAGCTCTCAGCTCGTCCTCTGTGGCTCTGACTGTGTCTGAAAGAGCTGCTATCTCTCTGCTCAGAGCCTCCATCTTCTCTTTCATCATCTGACTCTTCTGCTCCTCTTCCTCCCTCAGTGCAGCCATCCTGGCCTCCTCTTCCTCCTCTAGAAACTGGTGAAGCTTCTTAAACTGATCCTGAATCTGCCTCTCTGTGCGTCGGGCCTGGACCTTCATGTGTTCTGCTGTTTGATCAGACTCCTCTTTAACTTGTTCAAAGACCTTTAACTTCTCCTTTAAGGGCTTCAGAGTTTCCTGAAGCTTCTTCCTGAGTTGTGGAGCAGCTTCATCGATGGGTCTGAATCTGTGGTCGCTGTGTTTCTCTGAGTCTCTGCAGACGACACACACTGGCTGCTGATGGTCCAGACAGAAGAGTCTGAGTTTCTCAGAGTGCAGACTGCAGAGAGTCTCTGGAGCTCTCTGGTCTCTCTCCAGTAAGAAGGACTCACACAGGTTCTTTAGCACCAGGTTACAAGGTGGTTCTGACCTTGAAGATCTTCTCTTACAAACTGGACACTCCTGAGTTGGTTTCTCTCTCCACCATCTCTTCAGACAGTCTTTACAGAAGCTGTGGCTACATGACAGAACAACAGGATCTCTAAAGACTTCCTGACAGACCGGACAGCAGAGATCCTTCTCTGATCTGGAAGCCATGTTGTCTCTGAGTGAAGCTGAAACACAGAAAGTACATGAGTCACGGCTCCCTCCTCCTCTATAACTTCACTGTGTTGAGTCAAACTCACATTCAGGGTGTGGAGTGTCAGCAGGTTGAAGCAGCAGTGTTGTAGTGTTCCTCTTTTCTCTCCAGCAGCTGAACTCACTCAGAGGAAGTTGTTAGTTTGGTCTGAAGGTGAATCTGATCGTCTCTCTTTCAGTCTGTGTGTCTCTTTAGTGAAGAAGAAGCACAAACTGTTTGTCTCAGGTGAGTCAGGTGAGGGGCGGAGCTTTGTGACTCCTCCTCTGCTAAACGCTTCACCTGGAACACAGAGGTGTGTTTCATTCCACAAACACCTCCACACCTCTACAGCTCAGGTTAACAGGTTTTACCTCATTTCATCTGCAGGAGGAACGTTTTCACCTTCATGGAGCTCATTAAATAAACAAAATGAAGTACACTGTTATGAAGTTAGATTTGTGTCTTTATTCCGCAAGCAAAGAAACATGTTTTGAGAGCAAATTTCTGGTTTGTAACTAGAATTTCTGCGCAGGTTTTTATTTTGAGACCGTAGGTTTTTATTTTGAGAGCAAATTTTTTAATTATAGGCAGAAATTCTAGTTACAAACCAGAAATTTGCTCTCAAAACATGTTTCTTTGCTTGCGGAATAAAGACACAAATCTAACTTCATACACTGTCTGTGTGTGTGTGAGAGTATGAGAGAGGGAGATGTTTAGGGTCACACGCTGGAGGAGACGAGGAGGCATGAAATGAGAAATGACCTGTGGGATGATGATGATGATCTTTATGGCAGGGTAGGAAATTTACATATTTTTGCCCCCCACCATTTAACAAAAAATTTGGGACACTTTTTGAAACTTGTGAAATAACACCTGGGCAACCTGACCTTCAACATCTGGAACAAGATGAATATGGGGTTAGTTCAGTCTCATTCACAAATGCGCACAGAACAATTCACAAATATATTCGATTTACAAATGTACACAGAAGGGTTTACAAATACATTCCAATGATTTATATAAATGTAAAAAAAGAAATCACAAATATATTTCTGCATTTGTGTGTGAATAGCTTCACATTTAGGAGTGGCTTTTTTGAGACTCCCCTGCCGTGCCTTGGATTCGCAAATGCATTTTTTTCAATATGGACCTATCCGTAGCCAATCAGATGTCACCCTCATGTTCAACCAATCACATGGAGTGCCGCTCCCCCCTCCCCTACCCAGAGGGCGGTGCCAGCGTTACAGTTACGGAATTTGCGGAGGTGATCAGTCAAACAATGGCGTCTGGTACACACATCCAACATCTTAACTGTACCAGTAGAGCCCAAAGTGCCCATATTAAGATGTTTGGATGTGTCTGAAATGTTCTGAACACATCCATATCAGTCAGTATTTTGAAAACCGGATGTTGTGTCACGTGGCTGTTTCCGTCCGTTTGAATATGTTTCATGTCAGTGTCTGCTGCAGCTGATTTGACCACGGAGACCCGAGTGTCTGCTGAGTTGACTGCAGTGTTATACTGCACTGGAGTTTATCACCCACTTTGGGCCGACTCAGAGAAGACCGGACCCAGCGCGACGGAGGCTGTTACCGGCCTCACACCGGTGGGCAAGCGGCCTTCAGACGGGGGCCGGTCGCGCCGGGTCGCGGTCTTCTCCGGACCCGCCGCGGCTAGGGTGACCAGACGTGCGGATTTAGGCCGGACAGTCCGGATTTTCAATGCCCTGTCCGGCGTCCGGCGCAGCATCAAGCCGGACACGTATTTGTCTTCCTTTTTGCAGACCTGCAAACTTGTCACCTTTCGGCGAAATTCGCTGTTTTGAAATCAAAATATGTGAACTGGCCGGCCAGCGTTTCTGAAATTGGAGTGAGACACGGAGAAAAGCTGATGTTGTGATCTTCGCAAATAGAACATCTTTGATGTGACGTGTCGAGTCTTGGCCAATCAGCGTTAAGATGTCTACAGCGGCCGTCTCTCATAATGCGTTCTTCTCTGTACTTGATGAGAAAACACACAACTGGAAGTTGACGCTCTCTGAATACTACTGTTTTTGAGTCACAAAATGTAATTTTAGGATGTTTTCAGGCGAGAAGTTAGTTGTTTAAGCATCAAATCTGTGGTCGGTTTGTCAAGATTCAGCCGACTTAGAAAGATACGCCGACAAGTTGAGGTCCTGCTGAGGGACCGGTGAGCCCCGTCAGCACCGGGCCGTCAGCGCTCTGCTGCCCGCCGAGAGCAGCCTGATCTTGGCAGGACTTTTTGAAATGATCCGCTGGCTCCGATTTCTCAGTAGCGGTTAAACATGAGATATAATTCAGTTTTGAGGGTCTAACGAGCAATCTTTATTACTTTATTATTTGTTCACAGTAACGTTACATCAGTTTGACTGAGGGAAAGGTTAAGATTCATAACTTAAGATTTTAATTTTACATTACTTTAATTTTACTACAGCGGTGTCTTTTTACTTTTGACTGAATTGTTTGCAATTATATGTGTATCTATATGAATATATAAGTGTATATATATATCAGGCACCGGGTCTGAAGACCGCTTGCTTCGGGTGTCCGTGGTCAAATGGGCACTTTGGGCTCTACTGGTACAGTTAAGATGTTGGATGTGTGTACCAGACGCCATTGTCTGACTGATCACCTGCGCAAATTCCATAACTGTACGCTGGCACCGCCCTCGTGGGTAGGGGAGGGGGGAGCTGCACTCAAAAAAGCCACTCCTAAATGTGAAGCTTTTCACGAACAAATGCAGAAATATATTTGTGATTTTTTTTTTTTACATTTATATAAATCATTGGAATGTATTTGTAAACCCTTCTGTGTACATTTGTAAATCAAATATATTTGTGAATTGTTCTGTGCGCATTTGTGAATCTTTCTGTGTGCATTTGTCATTTATGAGACTGAACTAACCCCATATCTATCCGCACCCTTCCTAGTTACCAATGGCGTCCGACAAGGTGGAATACTGTCACCTGCTCTTTTTAATCTATATATGGATGACCTTTCTAAAAAGTTAAAAGAGTGTAAGACAGGATGTATGGTTAACCATCTGATCTATGCTGACGACTTAGTGGTCCTGTCTCCTTATAGCAATTGTTCAGTCTGCTCAAGGTATGATGTGCACTATGATATACAATTCAACTCTAAAAAGAGTGTTATCATGATAGCTAAAACCAAGGATGATCAGAAACTACATTTTCCTTCTTTTTTTATGGGAGAAAAGGGAGCTAAATGTTGTGGACAAAGTCAGATATTTGGGTCACATCATCAGGCATGACCAAAGTGATGATGACAATGTGCAAACTTTATGGACAAGCTAATATGCTGGCATGTCAATTTCATGTGTACACAAGATGTTAAAACTGCTCTCTTTAGAGCCTACTGTACTCTTCTCTATACAGCCCACCTGTGATGGACTTATAGTAAAGCAAAAATGAAAAAGATTCAGGTGGCATTTAATGATGCTTTCAGAACCTTGCTCAAGTTCAGAAAATGTAATTATAAAAGTCTTAACTGAGCCAACACAGAGTGATACGAGGTATTCTTCTTGTTTCTGGAAATATTGGAAGAAGTGTCTGTATGTTTTTAACCACGAGTGACTTTTTTAACTGCAATGATTATATGGACCCATGAGTCTGAAATAAAAGGAATATATATATATATATATATATATATATATATATATATATATATATATATATATATATAGTCAAAATACATAGAATAAGAAGTGTTTATCATGTTCTACCAAGTCTTAGAGGATTGATGAATGTTTTGGTTTGTTTGTACTGCAGCATCTACATCTAGAGAGGTCACCCAAGCAGGCTGAGAAGCTTGTGTGTGTCTCAGTGTCCACAGAAGTGGTGGAGGCTCCCAACTAAATCAGTGTCTACAGAAGTGGTGGAGGCTCCCAACTAAATCAATGTCTACAGAAGTGGTGGGGGCTCCCAACTAAATCAATGTCTACAGAAGTGGTGGGGGCTCCCAACTAAATCAATGTCTACAGAAGTGGGGGAGGCTCCCAACTAAATCTGTGTCTACAAACACAATTGTGATGGAATTCAAAATCAAAATGAATGTTCTATGTTTCTGCCTCTCTGGTTCAATATATGTAGTATTAATACAATTGCATGACATGATGGTGACTATAAAGAAGAAGTACTGGTTTAGTTGTGAGTTTAACTCAATTAAAGCTGATCAATAAAATGATCAATGTTACGTCATAAAAGAAGTTCCAAATGTGTTTTTAGGTTACCGACAGGAGCTGGTTCTGTAGTAAACAATTATATTCTACAATCAAAAACATGTAATCTTCATCACTGAGGGGTTTATGGATATTTTAAATATTAACATTATTCACCAGTAATTTCTATTTCCCTCATTGTGTGAGTTGACTGATAACGAGTTGATCACTAACGTCCTTTTATATCACTTCAGTTGTCTCACTGACAGCTAAGATGATGAAACTCAGTAAACATAATCTATCTATGTGTAAAGAGTTAAAATGCAAAGTGTCTCTGAATAACTGCAGGCAGTCGGGGCTTTATTAATGTGGAAAGATCAGACGTATGAGATGAAAAAAACTGAAATAATACATCCTGTCTGAATGGGTTCAAGTATGAATTTAAATTTAGGACCATTTCTAAGACCATTTCTTATCTATTTTTATATCCAACATAAATAACCTGAAAATCAACACTATTAAGAAGCATTCAGAGAAATACTTTCATCTCTACGGCTCACTAATTAAAAAGCTGCAAACATGAAGCCATGGTGAGGTATATTAGTGACACTCTAAAGGTCAAATGTCAAACTCTGGTTTGAACTTGCAGCATTGGATTCTCAGGTAGAAATATAGTTTCATTAATTTCCCCTCCATTCAAGGTTTTGAGATGATTCATCATATTCAATTCTCATTCATATAAATTAATAATTTAGTAAATACCAGCCGTCCATTGATGTTTCGTCTCCTCTCTATCAAAGGCCAAATAGCCAAATAGCACAGAAGTAGTCGGCACAGCCTTTTGAAAGACGTCGAATAGTGTCAATGTAAACGTGTCAAATGATTGTAGAGCTGTTAATGAGGCTGAAACACTCATCCATGCCTTCATCGCCTCTCGACCTCAACAGCATCCTGTACGGCACTTCCACCAAAACCATCAACAAACTACAATACATCCAGAACTCAGCTGGTCTGCTCTCCCACTCCAGCACCAGCTATCACATGACCCCAGTCCATGAGGCCTCGGGGTCTCGTAGTATCATCAGTGCTCTGCCGCTTCTTCCCCATGCGATGAACAGCATCAACAGCATCAACAAGCTTCTCTTTCATGCTCGGTAGCACAGCCTGGCAAATCTTTAGAACATCAAGGCGAACGTTCTCTTGGTGGACTCTGGCGCTCCATCAGCTTTAAGTTCCATCTTCTTGTGTAGGCTTCCAGATCATCCGTTCTCTTCTGCATGAACCTGAAACGGCCTTCAGGTCGGCAAACACACAATCTACCTTCTTGTTCAGGTCGGAGATTTTGCCCTCAATCGCGTCTGACCGGGTGTTGATGAGTGTAGAATTGTAAAGTCACCGTTAGTTTTTCATCACTTCGAAGTATTTCAGGTATGCAGCAGGTGAATAAACAAATCAATAGGTATTCATGTTCACAAGTCTTTTCAGAAGCCTGGTGCACAGCGTTACAAAAGTACGTCTGCTCACGCCGCCATCTTGCGCCTCTCCTCTTCTTCCTCCTCCTCTTCTTCAATTCTAATTTGTTTCTTTTTCTTCTTCTTTAATTCTAATGCGTTTCTTCTTCTTTTTCAATTCTCACTCTCCATCACTGAACTGTGAACGGCTGCTGCTGTGACTTCATGTCACGACCATACTTGTATATTTGTAGCAATGCATAGTGCACTTTATACACTGATTGTGCAATACTATTATCATATTTTGTGCCTTTTTTTACCTTAAGTTTATTGTAACTCTGTGTGTTAGGAAGACCCAGAAAAATAAGTTTTTCATTGTACAGAGTAACTGTCTGTTATGATTGTCATATGACAATAAAAATATCTTGAATCTAATGTTTCTTCTTCTTCTTCTTCTTCTTCTTCTTCTTCTTCTTCTTCTTCTTCAATTCTAATGTGTTTCTTCTTCTTCTTCTTCTTCTTCTTCAATTCTAATGTGTTTCTTCTTCTTCTTCTTCTTCTTCTTCTTCTTCAATTCTAATGTGTTTCTTCTTCTTCTTCTTCTTCTTCTTCTTCTTCTTCGATTCTAATGTGTTTCTTCTTCTTCTTCTTCTTCTTCTTCTTCTTCTTCTTCTTCTGCTTCTTCTTCGGAAGCTCACAGTAGAGAAGGTGAGGAGTAAATACCCTTCAAAATAAAAGCACAGGATTCTTTTCTTAAAATGTTTCGATGGTCAAAGAAAAAACAGAAACAACAGTGAACATTCATTTACTATGGTCATGTTTTTTCATGAAAGTCGACTTAAAGACGTGATCTCAGAGCAGAGTGATGGATCTTATTGATCATATTTATCATCTGTCCCCTTTTAAGATGAAACTCATCTGAGGGCCGACAGAGCTCCGCCCCTTATATGACGTCATCAGAGAGAAGCAGGAAACAGTTTGTTACGTGAGAAGAGACTCACCCACAGACACGCGGTAAGATTTACTTTATTTACAAAGCTGAGACTTCACCTGAGGACAGTTACAGGAGGAAGTACTACAGTACTACAGTATAAAGTACTACAATATAAAGTACTACAAGTACTACAGTATAAAGTACTACAAGTACTACAGTATAAAGTACTACAGTACTACAGTATAAAGTACTACAGTACTACAACCTGCTGCTGACCCCAAAAAATCACTCAAAGACTCAAATGAAAGTAACTGAGGCAACTTTATGCAGACACTTTATTAAAATATATTAACATTTGTGTAACTTGGAACAGATTTAAACATAACAGTAATACAATCTTATTTTAAATATTAAACAGTATCCTGCACTGTATTTTTTCAGTGCACAACTGGGAAAAGTTTATATATATATATATATATATATATATATATATATATATATATCAACTTTTCCCAGTTGTGCACTGAAAAAAGACAAAATAAATTTAAAAAAATGTCTTATTTGATGTCTTATTTAAATACACTGCTGCTTCCTACACCTGCACTACACCTGCACTGGATTTCTGAGTTTCCTGAATGCATTTAAAAATATTGCCTTTATGAATCAATGTAGACCTTATATGAGTAGTACATGTATTTATTTTGAAAGCAATTTATAATATTTAGGTAATAGGTTCAGGTTTTACTGCAGGCGGACAGAGACCGGTTGGCCCATGCCAACGGGTCCGGCACCTCATACTCCTGCAGCACCCCCCACAAAAACCCCAGAGGGACCCGGTCAAAAGCCTTCTCCCAGTACACAAAGCACATGTAAACTGGTTGGGCGAACTCCCAGGACCCCTCCAGTAATCTTGCGAGGGTAAAGAGCTGGTCCACTGTTCCACGACTGGGACGAAATCCACACTGCTTGTCTTGAATCTGAGGTTCGACAAGCGGTCGGAGCCTCCTTTCCAGCACTCTGGCATAAGCTTTTCCCGGGAGGCTGAGCAGTGTGATACCACGATAGTTCAGCACACTCTCCAGTCCCCCTTCTTGAAGATGGGAACCACCGGTCTGCCAGTCCATGGGCACTGTTCCCGACCCCCATGCGACATTGAAGAGGCGTGTCAGCCAAGACAGCCCAGCAACGTCCAGCACTTTCAGCATCTCAGGGCGGATCTCATCCCCCCGGCGCCTTGCCACCAACAAGCTTTTTGACTACCTTAGTGGGCTCCGCCAGGAATATGGGTGCAACCACCCCCAAGTCTTCAGGCACTGCCCCCTCTTCAGCAGACATGTTGACCGGGTTTAGGAGTTCCTCAAAGTGCTCTTTCCACCGCCCTACGATATCCCCCGTCTGGGTCAGCAGTTCCCCTCTCCCGCTGAGAACAGCCTGGGGTAGACCCTGCTTTCCCTTCCTGAGCCGTCGGATGGTTTGCCAGAACCTCCTTGAGGCCAACCAAAAGTCCTTCTCCATGGCCTCCCCGGAGCTGTGTTCGTATCCTCGGTAGTAAGTCAGACACGTTCCCGGTGGGTGTTGTTCTCCGCCAGGGCTGCCCTTCATCACCGGTCCTGTTGGTGACTTTCATGGACAGGATATCTAGGCGCAGCCGGAAGGCGGAGAACGTCGGGTTCAGGGGTCTCGAGATCGCCTCTCTGCTGTTTGCAGATGATGTGGTCCTGTTTGCCTCCTCGGACCGTGACCTCCAGCATTCAATGGGGCGTTTTGCAGCCGAGTGTGAAAGCGGCAGGGATGAGAGTTAGCACCTCCAAATCTTTCAACGCTGATTCTCAACGCTGATCGGCTGACGCAACTTTGCATCACGCGTTTTTTTTTTCTTCACGCGAGTTGGAAAATGTCTACTTTCTACCGTCATTCGCGTCCGGCTTTTTCGCGCCCGGCTTTTTCACAACCTATCGCGTATGTGCATTGACTTTGCATGTAATCTGGTCGTGCGTCAAATTTGCGCCGCGTTTGGTGTGAGATCATGGATTTTTCACTCTTCTGGGCGACGAACATAGTACTAGAAGAGTGAAAAATCCATTTCCAAGTTTCTATACTATTACAGATAATAATACGAGTGAGTTTGCAAATATATTGTGCAAACTTTTGTCGTGACTCATCCCTATGGACCAAATGCAAACCTACGCCCTTGGGAGCCATGACTCATGTACTTTCTGTGTTTTCAGCTTCACTCAAGAAACAACATGGCTTCCAGATCAGAGGAGGATTTCTGCTGTCCAGTCTGTCAGGAAGTCTTTAGAGATCCTGTTATTCTGTCATGTAGCCACAGCTTCTGTAAAAACTGTCTGAAGAGATGGTGGAGAGAGAAACACACTCAGGAGTGTCCAGTTTGTAGGACAATATCTTCATGGAAACAACCACCTTGTAACCTGGCGTTAAAGAACCTGTGTGAGTCCTTCTTACTGGAGAGAGACCAGAGAGCTTCAGAGATTCTCTGCAGTCTGCACTCTGAGAAACTCAGACTCTTCTGTCTGGACCATCGGCAGCCAGTGTGTCTCGTCTGCAGAAACACACCGACCACAGAATCAGACCCATCGATGAAGCTGCTCCACAGCTCAAGAAGAAGCTTCAGGAAACTCTGAAGCCCTTAAAGGAGAAGTTAAAGGTCTTTGAAGAAGTTAAAGTGAAGTCTGATCAAACAGCAAAACACATGAAGGTCCAGGCCCGACGCACAGAGAGGAAGATTAAGAATCAGTTTAAGAAGCTTCACCAGTTTCTAGAGGAGGAAGAGGAGGCCAGGATGGCTGCACTGAGGGAGGAAGAGGAGCAGAAGAGTCAGATGATGAAGGAGAAGATGGAGGCTCTGAGCAGAGAGATAGCAGCTCTTTCAGACACAGTCAGAGCCACAGAGGACGAGCTGAGAGCTGAAGACGTCTCATTCCTCAATAACTACAAGGCTGCAGTGGAACGAGTCCAGCAGCGCCCCCTGCTGGAGGATCCACAGCTGCTCTCAGGAGCTCTGATAGACGAGGCCAAACACCTGGGCAACCTGACCTTCAACATCTGGAACAAGATGAAGGACCTGGTCTCCTACACTCCTGTGGTTCTGGACCCAAACACTGCTCATCCAAGACTCATTCTGTCTGAAGATCTGACCAGTGTGAGAGAAGGAGAGAGACAGAAGCATCCTGATAATCCAGAGAGGTTTGATGATAACCGGTCTGTTCTGGGCTCTGAGGGATTTAACTCTGGGACTCACAGCTGGGATGTCGAGGTAGGAGACAGTAAATACTGGTTACTGGGTGTGTTAGCAGAGTCTGTCCAGAGGAAGGGAGTCATACAATCTGGATTATGGAATATAGAGTTCTATGAAGATAAATACTTAGCAGAGTCACCATCAGCTCCATTCACTAGTCTCGTCGTGCAGAAGAATCCTCAGAGGATCAGAGTGAATCTGGACTGGAACAGAGGAAAGCTGTCGTTCTCTGATCCTGATTCTAACACACACATACACACCTTCACACACACTTTCACTGAGAAGATGTTTCCATACATTCTCACTGATGATAATCTGAAGATATCTCCACTGAAGGTCTGTGTGTCGGTGTAACAGAACCGTTAGAGAAGAAGAGAAAAGTCACTGAGTTTAACTGTTCAGCTGCACTCGTCCTCCTGCCGTCTCATTACTGAAAACATCTGTTTAATTTACTTCCACTTATTTTGTTGTTATTTAAGTTTTTTAATCAGTTCAACAATTTGCTTTTCATTTCTATTGTCAACCTTTCAATAAGTAAAAATGTTTCACTTAGTTTATGAATGGTTCTTTTATTTGTTTTGCTAAACCGTAAAAAAAAAAAAAAGTAATCTTTTGGCTGAATAAGTCATTCATAGAGAAACATAAACTTCATTATATTACATTATATATCTATTTCTTTAGTCTGTCTTTGAATTGTACACATCTTTAAAAAAATAAACATGTACAACTTTGAAATGGTATTTGTTTATTGTTAGTAGAGGATATATTCAGCTACGCTTTAATCATAAAGATATATTGCGTTCAATATATACAATTAATCTGACCTAAATTGTACTACTTGAGTTTGCTATAGGTTGTATGACTCTTGCAGTACGGATATTGGGATTTTTTATGTATACTTTAGAATGACTATTAAGACTAGTTCAAAGTGAAGGCTCCTATATTACTCACAATATATACAGTTTATCTGGTTATGCTGACATAAGAATGTCTGAACTAACAGTGCTGAAGCAGTTGTTAAATACCGTGACTTGAGACATGATTTGTAACATCTTGCTTTCACCTCCTGTATAACCATACCTATATACGTCTCAAGCTATAGCTTCATGTACTGATGCACATGCATTAACCACAGCACCTCCTCAGCAGATGGAGAAGGCCGTAACCTTTGTACCATTAGTACATAAGGGAACTACAACACCCGAATGCGTAGGTGTGTTATTTCGTGCCTCCCTTGGAAACCTCTGATTCCTTGAAGGTCGTCAGTTGGAACGTGCCCTCAAGGTAAGTGACTTGGTGACCGTGTGTATTTTTGCCATACCTAATCTATTCGATATGAGACGTAATTATTATAGACCTTGTAACTGGATTATAGGGCAGGACATTTGGTTGTAGAAGAACTTCACTGTGCTGTAAAATAGGAACGATGAATACCGGACTAGCGCCTGGAACCGTTGGACTCAACTCTGTAGAATCCAGGGAGTGTCCTTCCGTCCTGAATCATAAAACACAGCTCACGACTCAACCTAAGAAATATCTGGCACAGCATTGGAGTGGTTTTCATTTTACCTCGCTAACAGAAGTTTTACCGTCTCTGTGGGAGCCGTTGTGTCTGATATCTCTCCACTGTCTTGTGGTGTACCGCAGGGCTCGGTTCTTGGGCCTCTGTTTTTTTCTTTATATTTGTTACCTTTGGGAACGTTTATTAAAACTTATGCTGCATTCACACCAAACGCGACGCGTTACTCGCGCCTGAAAGGGGGCGTGGCTTATCTCCGTAAAAACAGTTACCGTTTCCGCAAACAGTGTCTGAATGAAGCCACTTCAATTCAATTCAATTCCAGCGCTACTTCAGGCGGACCAGCAGCAGTTTGATTCAGCAACGGCAGGACGGCGGTGATGACGGGCGGAGCTTCTCAACACTGATTAGCTTACGCCACGCAAATTCACGTCTGTGCATTGACTTTGCATGTAATCTACTAAAGTACTTGCAGTCAATGATTAATAATCCAACAATTATACCTCTTCATTGTATTTGAATTGTACACATCTTTTTAAAAATAAACATGTAAAACCTTTCATTGGTATTGGTTTGTTGTCCAGACCCGGGAGGGGAGCTCGTCGGCGAGCGTCTGGTGGCCGGGCTTTCGCCCATGGGGCCCGGTCGGGCTCAGCCCGAAGAAAGATCATGGACCAGCAACCCTGTGGACTCACCACCCGCAGGGGGGAAGCATCGGGGTCGGGTGCTATGTTGACCGGGCGGCGGACCAGGCAGGGGGCCTGGGCGAGCCGATCGCTGACAGCATAGACTAGCTTTAGGGACGTGGAACGTCACCTCGCTAGCGGGGAAAGAGCCGGAGCTGGTGCAGGAGGTGGAGCAGTACCAGCTAGATATAGTTGGGCTCACCTCCACGCACAGCACAGGCTCTGGAACCAAGCTCCTGGATAAGGGTTGGACTTTTCTGGAGTTGCCCAGGGTGAGAGGTGCCGGGCAGGAGTGGGGATACTCACGAGCCCCCGGCTGAGTGCTGCTATGTTGGAGTGTTCCCTGCCCCTGTCGCCTCCCTGCGCCTACGGGTTGCGGGGAGTAAGGCTCTGACTGTTGTTTGTGCTTATGCACCGAACAGCAGTTCAGAGTATTCGGCTTTCTTGGAGTCGGTGGGAGGGGTCCTAGAAAGGGTGCCGCCTGCCGACTCCATAGTTCTCCTGGGGGACTTCAACGCTCACGTGGGCAATGATAGAAAAACCTGGCGGGGCGTGATTGGGAGGAACGGCTTGCCCGATCTGAACCCGAACGGTGTTTTGTTGTTGGACTTCTGTGCTAGCCACGGTTTGTCCATAACGAACACCATGTTCGAGCATAAGGCGGCTCATAAGTGTACCTGGTACCAGAGCACCTTAGGCCGGAGATCAATGATCGACTTTGTAATCGTATCATCTGATCTGCGGCTGTAAGTCTTGGACACTCGGGTTAAGAGAGGAGCAGAGCTGTCAACTGATCACCACCCGGTGGTGAGTTGGATCAGATGGCGGGGGAGTCGGCTAGAGAGACCTGGCAAGCCCAAACGTGTGGTGAGGGTGAACTGGGAACGTCTGGCAGAGGATCCTGTCCGGGAGGTCTTCAACTCCCACCTCCGGAAGAGCTTCTCACACATCCCGAGGGAGGCTGGGGACATGGAATCTGAGTGGACGATGTTCAAAGCTATTGTGGCCGCGGCCGCTAGAAGCTGTGGTCGGAAGGTCATCGGTGCCTGTCGTGGCGGCAACCCGAGAACCCGGTGGTGGACACCGGGGGTGAGGGAAGCCGTCAAGCTGAAGAAGGAGGCCTTCCGGGCCTGGTTGGCCCAGGGGTCTCCTGAAGCAGCTGACAGGTACTGGCAGGCCAGTAGGGCTGCAGTTGCGGTTTTCGCGGATGCTAAAACTCGGGCATGGGAGGAGTTCGGGGAGGCCATGGAGAAGGACTTTCGGTTGGCCTCAAGGAGGTTCTGGCAAACCATCCGACGGCTCAGGAAGGGAAAGCAGGGCCTACCCCAGGCTGTTCTCAGCGGGGGTGGGGGGGGAAGACTGCTTACCCGGACTGGGGACATCGTCGGGCGGTGGAAAGAGCACTTTGAGGAACTCCTAAACCCGGCCAACATGTCCCCTGGAGAGGGGGCAGTGCCTGAAGACTTTGGGGTGGTTGCACCCATATCCCTGGCAGAGGTCACTAAGGTAGTCAAAATGCTCCGTGAGATCCACCCTGAGATGCTGAAAGCGTTGGACATTGTTGGGCTGTCTTGGCTGACACGCCTTTGCAGTGTCGCATGGGGGTCGGGAACAGTGCCCATGGA
The DNA here is from genome assembly GCA_038501785.1 of Myoxocephalus aenaeus. Classification (NCBI taxonomy): domain Eukaryota; kingdom Metazoa; phylum Chordata; class Actinopteri; order Perciformes; family Cottidae; genus Myoxocephalus; species Myoxocephalus aenaeus. The sequence continues at coordinate 1,325,182 of JBAMJR010000173.1, forward strand.
CTGGCAGACCGGGGTGGTGGTTCCCATCTTCAAGAAGGGGGACCAGAGAGTGTGCTCGAACTATCGTGGTATCACACTGCTCACCCTCCCGGGAAAAGCTTATGCCAGGAAAGGAGGCTCCGACCGCTTGTCGAACCTCGGATTCAAGACGAACAGTGCGGATTCCGTCCCAGTCGTGGAACAGTGGACCAGCTCTTTACCCTCGCAAGATTACTGGAGGGGTCCTGGGAGTTCACCCAACCAGTCTACATGTGCTTTGTGGACTTGTAGAAGGCTTTCGACCGGGTCCCTCAGGGGTTTTTGTGGGGGGTGCTGCGGGAGTATGGGGTGCCGGACCTGTTGGCACGGGCCATCCGGTCTCTGTACGCCTGCAGTAGGAGCTGTGTTCGTATCCTCGGTAGTAAGTCAGACACATTCCCGGTGGGTGTTGGCCTCCGCCAGGGCTGCCCTTTATCACCGGTCCTGTTCGTGACTTTCATGGACAGGATATCTAGGCGCAGCCAGGGGGCGGAGAGGATCCGGTTCGGGAGTCTCGGGATCGCCTCTCTGCTGTTCGCGGATGATGTGGTCCTGTTTGCCTCCTCGGACCGTGACCTCCAGCATTCACTGGGGCGTTTTGCAGCCGAGTGTGAAGCGGCAGGGATGAGAGTTAGCACCTCCCATTAGAGGTTTTCCAGGCACATCCAACTGGTAGGAGGCCCCGGGGAAGACCCAGGACACGCTGGAGGGATTATATCTCCCGGCTGGCCTTGGAACGCCTCTGGATCCCCCAGGATGAGCTGGAAAGTGTTGCGAGTGAGAGGGAAGCCTGGGTCGGCCGATAATGGATGGATGGAAGTTTCTGCATGTCAGCCTAGTCTTTGATGTTACATTAAAACATGCTGAACATACTAATGCATGTGCTCTTATCACACACACACACACACACACACACACACACACACACACACATAACCTTGGTTCATGACATGTTAGCCAGTTAGCTTGCAGATATTATTGCAGACTTTGGTGAGACTCGTCTGACAGTTTGGTCGATAGACATTCACATATACAGACACAGTAGTATTCAGTCTCTTGCCTCTCAAGAAGCTGCAACTGTGTGTGTAGTCTGCAGGTGTTGACTGATGACGTCACTCCGACTTCACCTTTCAAAGTTAAAAACAGACCGAACATGTGAACGCTTCCTGGTCTCAGCTTTTGAAGACTGAGTGACAGTTTGACAACATCTCATGAGTGTTGTTGTTGTTGTTCTCTCTCTGTGTGTGTGTGTGTGTGTGTGTGTGTGTGTGTGTGTGTGAGTGAGTGAGTGAGTGAGAGAGAGATATATAACTACACCCTGGGTGTGTGTGTGCGTTAGTTGATTAATGGGAAAAAGTCTAATTTTTAAATAAGTCACAGATGAATACCAATTTTATGTTTATCTTTTGTTGCATGTTATGTTCATATACACAGGGTTCATACACATCTTGACCAATGGATTTCCATGACTTTAAACCAAATTTCCATGACCAAACATTTAGTTTTGAGTAAATGTATTTAAACTAACAATGAGAATACAAAGCAATACAGTAAACCTTAAATGACACAAATTAATGAGACAATAGTTTGATTAAAAGAATAAACATTTATATAGATGCCTGTATGTATGCCTACTTATATTTTGAGTGATGTTTTGTACGGCAAGTGTGTGTTTTGATGCGTGTCCATGTGTTTTAAAAGAATGTTGAAGGTATTAGCAGTCTATGGAAGAACATTTAAGTTACTTATTTTTTAAGTATTTTATATTGTGGTCAAGACATTATGGACTTCATAATCATCCATCCATCCTTTCAATATCCTTCTCTCATCCGAGGCCGCGTCGCAGCAGGCTGAGCAACGCTTTCCAGCTCTTCCAGGGGAACCGAGCCATACTATTATTATTAATAAGAGAAGAGCATGAATAACTTTAGTAAATGTGTATGAATTTGTGATTGAAGTCTTTTCTCTAATCACACAAGGAGAAACTGTTGTGCATGAACTGTTCAGTTCACGGCAGGTAACTCTCAGGTTACACGTGTGTGTGTGTGTGTGTGTGTGTGTGTGTGTGTGTGTGTGTGTGTGTGTGTGTGTAAACAGTCATCAGTGTGTGTTGTGTGATGAGAGGCTGACAGGAAGGGTGTGTGAGTCGCTGATGTCTTTCATCTGGAAACACGGGATTTAGGAAGAGGAAACTGCAAACACTCATTTCTATCCGTCGATGCTCTTTGATGTTTCTCAACCGACTGTTGCAACAAACACGACTCCAGAGAGCAGATCTACACTCCAGCCTGAAGCCGAACACCGGCAGAACACCGGCAGAACACCGGCAGAACACCGGCAGAACACCGGCAGAACAAACGGGGAGCTCGTGTTGTCGTTTCCTGATAAACTAAAGCGGCGCTCCGTTTCCTCTTCTTTCCTGACGTTCGACAAACTCAAAGAATCTAACGTTTCCTCCTCGCGAGAACCGACGCGGCGGCGTGTTCGGTCCTGTCCCGCTGCCCGACGTCCCGTCACACACCTGGAGGGGCGGAGCTTCAGGTAGAGCCAGGTAAAGCTTCTGCGTTTCATCCTGCTGCCTCAGACGGGAGGAAACACTGCAGCAGCATCTGAAGGTGAGACAAAGACAGCACAGCATCTCATTACACTTATCATGTTTCATATATTTATTTATATATATACATACATACATACACACACACACATGCTGTGGTTTATATATAATATAGTGTGTAGCTGTCGATCTGGTTTGTGTATTAGGTAGAGTTGTTCTAAGATTCAGTTTACAGTTAATCTCTGTTTAGTGTCTGTTCTCAATTATTAATGTTATATTTAATTAATTCAACAACCAATCAATACTTGTACTTTATTGTATCTCGTATACTGTATTTCCATTTTCTGCTACTTTATACTTCTACTCCACTAAAGGGAAATATTGTACTTTCTTTTTTACTTAAATATATCAACTAATAAATGACGATGCATTATGTATTATTAAAATACCCAGTAGTATGAAGTCATTAAAATGAGCTTCACTTTTACCAGCTGGACCATTAAAGTGATCAACATCAATAATTATAAATCAATTGTTACATATTATTCTGCATGATCGACTTTTACTGCAGTAACATTTTTCTTTTTTAAAGCAGGAATTTTACTTGTAATGAAGTATTTCTACACTGTGGTAAAAGTACTTAAGTAAACCACTGTTTTCATTTGTGAATAAATAACTAAATAAGTTAAAGTTTTGATAATGAAAACTCAAGGTCCACATCTTTCAACCACAACTCTCAGTCTTCAGCGGCGTCGTCATCTGCCGACAGCGCGAAGCCGGTTTATATTTATAATAAAACTGGATGTTAGCTAACGAGCTACGACAGCTTCCTCCATTCGAAACCTCAACAGCCGATCCTAAAACACACTTTGTTAAAAATCATAAACAAGCTGCGATGTTTGCAGGCTTGAAGTTGAAGACATTTTATACAATCTTGCCAAAAAAAAACTAAACTAAATTCACCTCAAGGTGTCTGCCGGCGTAGCAGCGACGTACTCAGCAGCGCGCGCACTGGTAGTTCCGTTAGCTGTTAGCCGTTAGCCAAACGCACCGTCCAACACAGGAAGTGAACCAACGTGTTTCTGCCCCACTGTTACTCTTAATGGCGTTTACTGTGTGTTTACTGGTCTGCAGTGTCTTTACTGTGTGTTTACTGGTCTGCGTGTGTGTGTGTGTTTACTGGTCTGTGTGTGTTTACTGGTCTGTGTGTGTTTACAGGTCTGCGTGCGTTTACAGGTCACATGATGAGCTCCGCCTTCTCTCCATCCTACCTGAGCTTCAGTGTGTCGCCCCCCGCTGGTCACCGCGAGGACCGCGGCGTGTCTCAGCACTCCCTCTCCGGCTCCGTCCCCTTCCTCCTCATGGACCCCCTGCGGGGCCCCGGGCTGCTGCCCTACCTGGCCCCCTTCCACCACCGCGGACACTTCAGCGTCTACGAGTGTCCCTTCGAGCCGGCGTTCATCCAGAAGCGCAACGAGCGCGAGCGGCAGCGGGTGCGGTGCGTGAACCAGGGCTACGCCAAGCTGAGGGACCGGCTGCCGGGCCAGAGCGCCGACAAGCGCCTCAGCAAGGTGGAGACGCTGAGGGCCGCCATCAGGTACATCAAATACCTGCAGGGCCTCGTGGAGCCGGAGGAGGACCGGACCGTGGAGGACAACTGAGACTTCCTGTTTGACTTGAACTGAGGCAGAAACACCTGAACACAACTCAACGCTCCCGCCTGCGGACATTAGAAGGACCGTTAGCTTTGATATTAATGATAGATGCATTAGAGATATTTATGTGTTTTTATTAACATCAGATAAGTGTCTGTTGAACTGGAGAGGACAGAAGAAACTTCACTGGGAAACAGGAGTTAAATCTACAAAAAAGGGCCACTTACTACTTTTTCTATGTACTTCTTCCAGAGCTTTCATCACTTGTTTTGAAATATTCTCTCTTCGGCAGATTTCCGTCTATTAATGACGCCCGCAAATACATTATCTACATGCGGCATTGTGAGCCGATAGGGATTATTGTGTTATTGATGTCAGATATTATGAAACAGGCGTCACTTTCAGGAAGTTGCTCTGAAAATGTCACGAATTTTGCCATACAAATCATATTATTTTCCTTTTTCACCGAGCAACTTCAGTCCTGATCAGAACTGTAAATGTACATTAATTTAAAAATAATGTTAACCCTATTAAATGAGTTTCTTTACGTAGTGAATGAATGTTTGGGTTTAATGAAAGGAAAAAACGTTAAGTTACATTTCTTTCTTTATACGTAATGCTAGGGAGATTTTTCTTGTTTGTTTTTCAACACATGAATGTGTCATTGATTGTTTATCAATCGCTCCATACAGCAGCAGCACTCCCCCTAGTGGAAACCAGGAGAATAGCATGCATTAGCTCCAGAGGGGAAACATGGCCCAATCTGCTGGAAAATAGTGAAAACTACAATTTAGAAAGCCTGATAAAATAGTTTGGTCTGTGGGATCAAATATGTTGGTTTCAAATGTGGACATTTATGTCCTTAAAGCTCCGACTGTCAGTTTGTTATAGAATTATTTTTGAGTGGAGGTGAAACACCGAGACCGAAATGTCTGTCACGACCATTAAAACCACCGTCAAAATGATTGAAATATTTTAATTTAAATTAAAAAAAAAAGCTGAAGATGTGGTTAAACTGCGTTTACCTGTCCTCAGTCAGCGCTCCCGTCCCGCAGGTGCGGATGAGTGAACAGCTCCCCCTGCTGGACAAACCACAGCATGACGTCTACATTTAACCTGTTCTCAGCACCGCGCTCCGTTTCGCCTCCATTTTTTTTTTTACCGAAAATCACATTTGTTTGACTGAATGTGCTTCCTGACATGCCAATACTTTCCTGGATTGTGTTTATTGTTGCAGATTTTGATGCTTTAGGTCTTAATCTTTCTAAAAAAGGTGCACTATTAGTCTGTGGGTTGTTGTTACAGCACCGAACAATACTTTAAAAAAAAAAAAAAAAAACTCTGGAACTCTCGAGGAGTGCTTTTTGGTCCACCTTGCTCATGCTGGATGTTTATAGTTATGATCACAATATCTTTTAAAAGTGATTTTTTTTTTTGCAGATATACATTTTTTTCCCCCCCAAGACTTTGCTGAATAAATACATACAATAAACAAAAGCATTGGAATTAATTTGGGGGTTCCTACGACGACTCAAACAGGGAAAGAGGTCTAGCGTTACAGACGTTAATGTCACATTTTAAAAACTTTTTTCAGACTTCAACATTGTTGAAAATGTGGAAACAGAACAAAACAAAAAGGACCCAGTGTGTGATCATTAAATATTGATTTAATATCCAATCGTATTCAGTTGTGAGGAAACGATGAAGCAGAATGAGTTACCCAGCAAACAAAGCATTAGAAAAATAAAAAGCTTTTCTTTTTGACTAAAATAACACCAAAGATTCATCCCGTTGATCCACCTCTGAGACTCCTTTAAAGATAAATTAAAATCTGATTATTCACAACAATAGAAAACACCAAATATCCGTCAGACGCTCATTCCTGCGTGGAGACTTTACATGCAGACACTTTAAAACGGACTATTTCACTCCTGACTCAAAGACAGACGTCGCCTGTGGACAAAACCCACAAAGGAGTCGAGAGTCAAACATTTGTTTCTTTCAGTTTCAGGTCACATCTTTAAAAAAAAAAAAAAAAAAAAGGTTTAAAATGAAAAAAGTGTCAATCTCAAAAGATTTTCATGTAAATAAAGATGTCAGCGTCTGTTCCTGGAGGAGGCAACGCGACGACGGTGAAAGAAATATTAATATATCTGCTGTTTTATGAGCGTGGCTGCATTTCCTACAGTGTGATGTATAAACAATATGCTCAAGCCTCAGTTCATTTTATAAAGTATTCCCCTTATTTAAATAAGCTAACCAGCTAGCTAGCAGTGTTTTAACCCACACTCGCGTTTCCCCCACCAGTAAAACCAGTAAAACCAGTAAACAGGCCGCCGCCAAAAATCCCCCAGGACTGAAATCTTAAGGACGGACACTTTAAACCGAGGAAGCGTCGACGCGTCAGATTAAATACCTTTTGTTTTTTGACTTAAATAAAAAATAAAAAAAAAAGGCTGGTCTGTTTTAGATTTGTGAATATTTGCCGGTTCTCAGTTTTAGTATAAAGATGATTTGATGAAGAGCTTCAGAATGTGTAGACGGAAAAAACAATCTCTGGTTCCGGCTTCTGAAAACTGGGGAATTTATAATATATATATATTTATTTTTACGGGATTTTTCCTCCAATGTAGAGAGCAAACAATGATTAAAATCAGGAAGTTAGTAACCGTTAGTTGTGGCTCTTCATGAAGACATGATGCGTTCCACAATGAGGCAGAACTTAAAAAAAATCAACCCAGAAACTGAAGACAAATGTTTGAGTCATAATATCAAAACCAATACTGCTAAGAACGTTCGTGGTCTTAGTTCTGAACTTAAAAAGGATAATTTTGGCAGTTTTAAAGTTGTCGTGCAGCCGTTTTATCTCACACACACACACACACACACACACACACACACAGGAACTTTAACACCATTGATTCATATACTGATTAGAGGAACACTAGGCATTGATCATCAGTGAGAGAGCAGGAAGGGAGCATTTTCCACCAATGAGATCAATTCATGCAAAAATAAATCGATCGGATTCCAACACTTCAGCTGCTCCTCCCGACACACACACACACACACACACACACAAGCTTTAAATCTTTGGCTTTAAAAGATAAAACTAGAAGCTTGTAAAAGATAAAACAGCTGAACGATCCTCAAAGAACGGGTTTCATCCGGTTGTTCTGTGAAGACGAACGAGTCCAGATCGTCAACAACGACAGAAGCTGGAGCCTCGATCAACAACAACAACAACAACAACGATTAGCTTAACAAACGCCTCAGCGTGCGCTTCAGGTGGAAATCTCCCGCTTATACGACTCAGTAAAACGACTCTGGGGACATTTTCCACGGTTGTTTTGGCGGTAAACGCTGAATCCATTAATCCATCGAATAATATGGCGTTCAAAAAAATCCATCAAATGAATCAACTCATTATTGATTATTTTAGAGGCCCGAAGAGGTTAAATTATTTTGACATAAGAACTTTTAATCTGTTGTTAAATCATCTGCTGAAACTTTTCCTCGTGTGTGTCTGATAAAAAACAGCCGCTCGCTTCTGTCGGTGATTTAAATCATGAAACTGAAACCGAAGAACAGCTGCGGATATTTTTAGAAGTCTCTCCGTCTCCAGAAATAAAAATAAAAAGCGGTCGGCCACGAAGGGGCTTCGAGTCCCGTTTCAGTCCAGAGACGAAGCGGCAGAAACGGACTGGGAGAAGAAGTCCAGCAGCTCTCAGTCCGTCTGTCCTCTGAGTCTCCAACGCGTCTCACTGGCTGACGAGAGCAGCTTTCAGTTTCCTCGATACGACGCGGTCACCTTTAGACGTCCAGGAAGTAGAGGACAGATAAATGGTCCTCAAGCGTCCTGGACGTAGGGGACAGGTGGTCCTCAGGCCTCCTGGGGGTCCTCAGGCGTCCCTCAGGCCTCCTGGAGGTCCCTCAGGCCTCCTGGAGGTCCCTCAGGCGTCCCTCAGGCCTCCCTCAGGCCTCCTGGAGGTCCCTCAGGCGTCCCTCAGGCGTCCCTCAGGCGTCCCTCAGGCGTCCCTCAGGCCTCCCTCAGGCCTCCCTCAGGCGTCCCTCAGGCCTCCTGGTGGTCCTCAGGCGTCCCTCAGGCGTCCCTCAGGCCTCCTGGTGGTCCTCAGGCGTCCCTCAGGCGTCCCTCAGGCCTCCTGGTGGTCCTCAGGCGTCCCTCAGGCGTCCCTCAGGCGTCCCTCAGGCGTCCCTCAGGCGTCCCTCGGGCGTCCTGGTGGTCCTCAGGCGTCCCTCAGGCGTCCCTCAGGCCTCCTGGCGTCCCTCAGGCGTCCCTCAGGCGTCCCTCAGGCGTCCCTCAGGCGTCCCTCAGGCGTCCCTCAGGCGTCCCTCAGGCGTCCCTCAGGCGTCCCTCAGGCCTCCTGGCGTCCCTCAGGCGTCCCTCAGGCGTCCCTCAGGCGTCCCTCAGGCCTCCTGGCGTCCCTCAGGCGTCCCTCAGGCGTCCCTCAGGCGTCCCTCAGGCGTCCCTCAGGCGTCCCTCAGGCCTCCTGGCGTCCCTCAGGCGTCCCTCAGGCGTCCCTCAGGCCTCCTGGCGTCCCTCAGGCGTCCCTCAGGCGTCCCTCAGGCCTCCTGGCGTCCCTCAGGCGTCCCTCAGGCGTCCCTCAGGCGTCCCTCAGGCCTCCTGGCGTCCCTCAGGCGTCCCTCAGGCGTCCCTCAGGCGTCCCTCAGGCGTCCCTCGGGCCTCCTGGAGGTCCTCAGGCGTCCCTCAGGCGTCCTGGCGTCCCTCAGGCGTCCCTCAGGCATCCCTCAGGCATCCCTCAGGCGTCCCTCAGGCGCCCCTCAGGCCTCCTGGCGTCCCTCAGGCGTCCCTCAGGCGTCCCTCAGGCGTCCCTCAGGCGTCCTGGCCGTGGAGGGCGGGGCCGAGGCGGCGGTACACGTGTTGGCGGTGCGTTGGCGTCAGGCAGAAGCCGATGCTCTGCTCCACCTCCTGGCAGCGCCGCAGGAAGCGGCAGCGGTCCCGGGCCAGCTGCTCCCAGGGGCCCCGCCGGTCCTCCTCCTCACCGCAGCTGGCGAAGAACTCCTCCACGTCGTCACGGAAACGGACCTGAAGAGGAGAAGAAGAGTCACGGTTACTGAACTATGGTCGTCGTGGCGACTGCGTCAGGGTTCAGATCTGACAACAAAATACCGCAAAAAGATCAAAATATGAATGACAGATTATTATTATTATTATTATTAATCAACAGACTCTGAGTCTTGATGACTAAACTGTTCAAATTTACTTTGACAGTGAAATGTGCCAAATTCTATTAATATCTTAAAAATCCTTATTCAAATATTATCTGGTGTTGAGTTTTCCTCAATGATTTTCTTGGCTTCATCTCTTTTGTATTCTTTTATTTACGAAGACGGACACTTTTAACCATTTTAGGATTCTGGTCGTTTCATTTGAAGTGAAAATTAAAAATCAGTATATACCAGTTTTCAGACACATTCTGACCAATGGATTCATGACTTTATACCAAATTTCCATGAGCAAACATTTAGTGAAATCTGGGTGTAAACAGTAAAAAGTGAGTAAATGTAGTATTTAAACTAACAATGAGAATACAAAGCATACAGTAAACCTTAAATGACTCAAATGAATGAGACAATAGTTTGATTAAAAGAATAAACATTTATATAGATGCCTGTATGATGCCTGCTTATATTTGGAGCGTCTTTCTTTTAAAAGCATATTCATTATTTCAAACTCAGCGTAAATGAACGTCATGAACACATGAATATAACACATTTACATGACTTTTACAGGTTTTCCCATGACCGTAAGAACCCGGTGTATTGTGAATTAAAACATCATCGCGAAAGGAAAAACCCAACTGACCTTCTTGGTGGCGCTGCACCTCTGTGAGGAGGTGGCGGGTTCAGAGAAGCCGCTGTCCAGCCGCTCCTCCGCCTCCTCCCTCCTGTACTCGGGTGGAGACGCCGGTTTGGGGCGGAGGAGGCAGGAGGGAGTCTGGGGGGCCTTCCTGGCCTTGGTCTTGGGCCCCGCCGCCTCGACGACGGGCCCTTGAGTCCTGAGCGTGGCCTGGAAGTTAAAGGGGCTGTACGGGTCGGCGGAGCAGCTGAAGGAGCTCAGCAGGCGGAGGCTCTCCGCTTCGTCCGCCTCGCTGGCCGAGGTGGAGTCGTCCCAGAAGTCGCTGCCGGACTGCGGGGAGGAGGAGGAGGAGGAGGAAAGAGGGAGCGGGGCGAGGTCGGGGGACGAGGCCGGGGTGGAGCGGGCGGAGGACGGCGGCGGCGGCGTGGCGGCCGGGATGCTCCGGGGCGCGGAGGTGGAGGTGTGCAGCCGGGCGGTGAAGTTGCGGGGGTTGTACGGGTCCACGCTCCGGCACAGAGAGCTCCACAGGCGCTCCGCCTCGGAGTCCACCTCGCTGTCCGAGGCTTCGTCGTCCTCTTCGTCGTCTTCTTCTTCGTCGTCGGTCGAGTCCGACTCGTCGGACAAGCCCTCGCTGTCGAAGCCGGCATCATCATCGTCGTCGTCACTGGACTCCCCGTCTGATTGGCTGCTGTCGTCGTCGCTGCAGGGGCATCCCATGATGAAGGCGATGGCTTTGTTTTGGCACTCGGGGTTGGGGAGCGCCGCAGCCTCCACGGACTCGGCCTCCCGTTCTTCCTCCTCCTCCTCCTCTTCCTCGTCTACATTTCCTGCTGTAGACTCTCCCTCCGCCGGAGTCTCCTCCTCCATCTCGACGGCGGCACCGATTTCTGCCGATCCGGCCTCCTGCTCCTCGCTCGGGGCCCTCGGCTCGCTCAGCCGGCTCACCTGGAAGTGTTCCTCCTCCAGGCTGGAGTACCCATTGTCCTGATCCGGGGTCAGAAGTGCCACCTCGCTGCAGGCAGCGGCAGCTCCCGAGCGGCTCAGGTATCCACCGATGGCGAGCCGGCGGTCCGTTGTGGTGGACCCCTCCGCGTTCTGGACTGTTTGAAGGCCTCCATTGTTGGACGGCTCCTCTTTGAGGTCAGCCGGTCCAGCGTTTTCTCCCAGCGTCCATCTCTGGACAAACAGATCGGTTGTTTCGGGGGCTTTTGTTTTAGCCGCCGGTTGTTGAGGACAAAGACAGGACGCGTCCGACAGCGGCCCTTTCTGCGAGCTCTCCTCGCCCGGCCAGAAGCTGCCCCACCACGTCCTCTTCACCGCTCCCACCGGCTCCACCGTGGGTTTTATTTCCTGCAATGACACAGAGCTCAACAGAACATGGCTGAAAAAAGTCCTGACAGAAGACAGATATCCAATCTGGGTTTGCTGGCAGAGGTTTAAGTCCAGCTCTTCTGAGGTCTGAATCCCCATTTCCAGCAGAGAATCGGCGGTCAGCCACGGTAAAGCGCCGCCGCCCCTCGGCTCCAGCAGCCCGGCGGCTCCGTCGTGCTGACACCGCAGGTGAGTCAGGTGAGAAGCCGGGTGCTGCAGCGGCATCATGTCGTCTAGCTGCCTTAAAAACTCTCTTTCCTCGTCGACGAAGCTGGTTTTTAAACCCCCACCGAGGATCCACGCGGCTCCCGCATCAGACCGGATCGGGGTTCGCGGTCGGCCCGGGAGATATCGTTGCAGAAATGCCATCGCGGGCCTGGACAGCAGGCCGATCCACGAGCTTTCCTGACCGTCGAGCCCGGGGGGGGCAACCCCATGCCCGGCCCGGGAGGACGAACTATCGCTGCTCATATTTCTCAACATTTTTTTTTCCCCTTCAACTTAAAGTGCAAACATAGCAAGTTATTATCCATATATAATACAAGTGTTTTTTTTTTTTTTTTAGTGGAACATTGTTCTTTACACCGACTGGCAGCGGGAGGGAACCCGAGGAATGACGTCCGTGACGCCGCCACGCTCCGCGGCGTTAGCGCCCCTCTGAGAGTGGTGGTTGGACTTCTTCCTGGTGGAGGACTTCGTAAAGACGGCGATGGAAAAAAGCACGGTCGAGGATAGAAGAGCCATTTTGTTGTGTTCGTTTTAAAATCTGCTTTTATAAGAAGGCGACGGGGCTACCAACGGCGGCTAGCGGGTTAGCTTAGCGAGAGAAGCTAACTAGCTTAGCGGCTAGCTCTGGAAAAGCTAACTTGCTCAGTGAGTAGCTTCAACAGGAGTAGACGTTAAATTCGAAATATTCGATTCCAAAAAAACACAATTTGTTTACTTCAGATTGTTGTTGTTTTTTTTATCTCCTTCCGGTGGTAATAATATCCAGGTTTTCCCGAATAAAATGATGATATTCTTCTTTTAACCGCCGTGTCGCTTCCGTGTGTCGGTGAGAGATTTCATCAGAAACTTAAGGGATCGTCGAAAAAGAGTCGTCGTTCTATTAATGCGAGAAGCTGCGCGCGCAGCCAGGGAGCGTCGCGGTGTTACTGAGGTGGAGGTGCTTTTTAAAATATATATTTTATAATTCTTAAAATAATAAATAATACAATACATTTAAATGCAGTTAAAGGGGGCAACCGCAGAATTAAAAAAAATTGACAAAAAGGCATTAAATAAAAATATAAAAAGGGGACAATTGTGTGATTACAAACATATATCAGTAATTAATGCATGAATTACTGTTCTCGTGGCCTTTTTGTTGGAACAGCATTTAAGAGTTTGTATTTCCATTTCAAACTCAAAATGGGTCTTTAGCTTGTAAACTTACACTTATGAGAATAAAAATAATCAATAAATGTAGGATATACGCCTGCTCCTCAAATTGTCTGGCATGGCTAAATAATCCAAATATATGTTCATAAAATAATGCAAAATATTTGCACAAAACATCGCTAATACATTTTGAGACATTTGGCATGACAATGCATATGCATGAACTTTGCAAAAGGTACAATTTAAATCTAAATCTTTCTTACAGGTGAGTCCATGCTTTGCAGGGTAACACTTCATCTTTAAGGAAACCTCTCTCATGTTTTATGTGCTGCCGGTTACGTAATGAGTCCAAGGTCTGCTGCTGTTATCAGCTGAGCCTCCCGACCAGAAGGCTCTTATCTGGGCCTCCGGGTCCGAGTGCACTCAAGCTACTTTAACACAAACCAACTGGAAGAAAATATAGCTTCTTTTTGTATGTCATTTACCTGTGCAGGTGACACAACATGCATTCATCCCACCGAACAGTGCCGAGCCAGAAAGTTGGATTCAAGTAAAAAAATTTAATAAATCTATTTCCACCTGCTGTTTGTTCAGTTTCTTTCTTTTTTATTCAAATCGTTTTTTCTTTAGAACATCTCAGTTTGTGCTTTAACATTACAATGTTTTCTTCTTCTTTTCTAGAGCTTTTAGCCACATTTCTTGGTCTTCCTCAGTGCATGAAGATTATAGCAGAAAGTATGACAATGTAAAAATACTCAAGTACAAGTATATTCTCAGCAAAAATCTACCGAAAGTAAACTATTGTGTTTTAAATCTAGTATAAAAGAAACAAAAGGAAAAAAAAGGTGTGTAAGGATGGAGGAAGAAAGGAGGAGGCGAGAAGAAGGAAAGAAGAAGGGAGGAGGAAGAAGGAGACGAAGGGAGCAAGAAGGGAGGAGGAGGCGAGAAGAAGGAAGGAAGAAGAAGAAGGGAGGAGGTGGAAGGGGGGAGGAAGAAGGAGATGAAGGGAGCAAGAAGGGAGGATGAGGCGGGAAGAAGAAACGAAGCAGGAGGGAAGAGGAAGAAGGGAGGACAAGGAGACGAAGAAGGAGACGAAGGAAACAAGAAGGGAGGAGGTGGGAAGAAGGAACGAAGCAGGAGGGAAGAGGAAGAAGGGAGCAGGACAAGGGATTAAGGGGGAAGGAGACTGGAGGAGGTAGAGGGGAGAAAGGAAGGGTGGAGGAGAGGGAGAGAATGAGAAAAAAAAAAGAAAAGATTTGAATAAAATAAATTTTTTTTAAATTCAAGTTTATTTTGTAGTGCAAATAATACAAAACATGTTCAGAATAAAATTAATACACATCAATATTAAGAGCTTCTAAACGCTGCAGTGGAAAAACCTCGTCACATTTTCATTCAGTCTTAAAGATCCAGTTCACTGTGAACTTACATTCTGCTCCTGTTTCTCAGTGTCGCACCTTCACCTTCATCTTCATCACTCTCCGCATCGCGTCAGTCAGAACAGATTTACTGAACTCATATTTAAAACGGCCTCTTTTTCAAAGAGAGAGAGAGAGAGAGAGCAGATGATTTCAGTCACTTCACACTGAATCCACTTTCCTTCAACAGAGTTTAAACATTATTTTTTTGAGGGCCGCGACAATTTATTGTAAAATTCATAATTAATCTGCAGGTTATTTTTTTTCTTCCAGATTTATCAATTAATCGTTTGGTTGATAAAATTGTGAAAAATGTCCGTCACAGTTTCTCCAAGGTGACGTCTTTAAAATGTTTTGTCCCAAAGACATGCAGTTGAATATGATTAAAAACAATTAAAATCTTTACATTTGAGAAGCGGAAATCTGCATTTCTTTCTGCCGTCCACTTGATCAGAGGATCGGACGTCGTTTGACGTGATCAATATTGGAAGCGCGTTGCCGATTGGATCCGTTTTGAAGAACTACAGGAGAGCACGAGGGTCAAACATAGAAAGAAAAGGACGAGCGTTACCGGGAGACCTCACGTGATTTAATACCGTAAAAGTCGGGTTACAAGCCGCTCCTACCTCCGGTCAGTGTCCCCGCTGTAGCAAGCTGTAGCTGCTGCTAGCTAGCGCTGCTGCTGCTGCTAGCTAGCGCTGCTGCTGCTGCTAGCTAGCGCTGCTGCTGCTGCTAGCTAGCGCTGCTGCTAGCTAGCGCCGCTGCTGCTAGCTAGCGCCGCTGCTGCTAGCTAGCGCCGCTGCTACTAGCTAGCGCCGCTGCTACCAGCCGCTGCTGCTGCTAGCTAGCGCTGCTGCTGCCCGCGTCCCCTCTGCCCAAGTCGGGTGTCGAGCCTGGTCCCGCTACCTTTGGTGGTTTTCGGGGAGCTAGTGGAAGTTAGCGGGGAAGTAACGGAGCGCTAGCAGGAGCCCCAGCTGGCTACAGCGGGGAGCTAACGGGGACACTGACCGAAGGTAGCAGCGGCTCGTAACCCGACGTTTACGGTAATCATTGATCGTGTTTCGCCGCTCCGAAGCTTCAACCTGCGACGCTCTGCGGGATCTTCGTCTCCACGGGAAGTTGAGGCAAACAAAAGCGTGTGATCGGTGTTCTCAAAAGGAAAGAGGTCAAATAAACGGTGTACAATATGATCGGAGATATCCAGTGGAAGTTTTACTTGACAGTTTTGGGGCTTAAGATCACAGAAGAGGATCTGAAGGAAAAAACAAGCGTTGCTTCTCTCAGGCGGAGATTCAAGGTTTTGTTTCCTGCAGCAAAACAAACTCAAACCCTTTAATGTTCGCTGCAGCCGGATTACCAGACATCCAGAGACACCCCGCCAAAAAGTACAAAATGACAGGATTACAAAAAATGAAGGAATGTGGAACCGAAGAGCCGGAAGGCGAACACATCTCACAGATAGAAAAATCAAACCATCCTCACTATAAAAATATCCTGTTAGCAACATTGAGGCTAAAGCTCTGCATGTACAGACACAACGTTTAAACTTCTCTACGGCTGAAGCCCAGCGGGAGCTCGTGGTGCGTTTTATTATTTTTGTTGTAATTTTTAAGGATGCTACAAGCTGCGAAACAAAACAAAAACAAAACAGAAATCGTGCAGCTCGAAAAGTCCCGGAAGAGAAAAATGGCCGCCGATGATTCAAGTATTTCATCATCGCTTCAAATCAAAAAACGGCGTTAAAGTAACTTTTGCTTCTGCTGATAAACGTCTCAATTTCCCAACATGCACCTGTGTGTGTGTGTGTGTGTGTGTGTGTGTGTGTGTGTGTGTGTGTGTGTGTGTGTGTGTGTGTGTTGACTGACACATAATGAGAAACTAAATCTTTTCATGTAATCTGCATTATATTAATCTTCCTCATCTGTTTTTTCTTCTTTCCATCTTTCCCGCCTGAGCAACATATTTATAAAAACCAGAAATCAGACTTTTTTTTATAGACTTGGCATCACCATGTTTCGCATTCCTTTTCGATCCCTTTATAGAAATAAAAATAAAAAAATCACAGCAAAATCAGCTCTCAGGAAACCAGATTAATTCAGACGGTGATATATAGATATTTCAGACGCGCTAGTCGTTCCTCCTCGTTTTGACTGCAGCTCAAGTTGAAGCTCAAAAAACGATTTCCAGAAAATGTCAGATTTTCGGGGAGGTGGAAAACATGACGTCGTGAAACTCGTGCGTGGAGTTTTTTTTTTTTTGCACACGGCACCAGAGTGCGAGCGCGTCCGCATTGAAACGAATAGACGTCCGCCGGCGGTTAAAACGGGTTTCGCGTGTTTCTGTTAAATCGCAAAGCTTGTGGCATCAGAACTAGTGAGTTAGTTTAACTTTTAAGTCACTTCGATTGTGCAGTTTGTTTAAAAATCACACCAGCAGACATTTTCAACGTTTTAAAAAGGACCCGATTACGAAAATAAATCAAATCGTTACTTTCAGAAAAAGTCCAAACACACTAAACTGACGACGTCAGTGAAGTTAAACTCCCTCACACACAGAGGGAGGATCAGCCACACGGCTTTTACTTTGAAAGGACTTTCCTTTTTTCTTCTTCTTCTTCTTCTTCTTCCGTCCTCGTGAGGAGAACCGCTTCTCTTCTTCTCTCCCTTTTTTAAATCCACCGCCTCCGCATCGCCGCTCAGTGGGCGGAGTCGGAGCCGGCGGCGCCCAGCTGGTGCCAGTCCACCCAGTGCTGACCCGGGACCAGCCTCTTCAGAGGGATGAAGGTCTCTCCCAGCAGGGTGTTCTCCCAGAACGCCCCGTCGCCCAGAACCCGCAGGTGGATCACCCTCTGGTCCAGGTCCCCCCGCGGGATCCGCTCGTACACCAGCTGAGGGTCGGAGGATAAAAACACATTCTGACCAATGGATTCCATGACTCTTTACCAAATTTCCATGACTTTTTATTTTTACCAAATTTCCAGGACTTTATTTTTAAAATAACAGGGTTCATACACATTCTGACCAATTGATTTCCATGAATTTTTACCAAATTTTCAATTTTCAATTATGTTTAACCAAATGTCCATGACTTTTTACAAAATTTTCATGATTTTTTGTTTTTACCAAATGTCCATGACTTTTTACCAAATTTTCACGACTTTATTTTTACCAAATTTCCACGACTTTATTTTTACCAAACTTTAAAATAACAGGGTTCATACACATTCTGACCAATTGATTTCCATAAATTTTTACCAAATTTTCTTGACTTTACAAAATGTCCATGAATTTTTTTTAACCAAATGTCGATAACTTTTTAACATTTTTTTTTTTATACCAAATTTTCATGATTTTTTTTTATACCAAATTTTCATGACTTTATTTTTACCAAATTTCCATGACTATTTACCAAATTTCCATGACTATTTACCAAATTTCCATGACTTTTCCATGACTTTAAACCAAATTTCCATGACCAAACATTTAGTGAAATCTGGGTGTAAACAGTAAAAAGTGAGTAAATGTAGTATTTAAACTAACAATGAGAATACAAAGCATACAGTAAACCTTAAATGACTCAAATGAATGAGACAATAGTTTGATTAAAAGAATAAACATTTATATAGATGCCTGTATGTATGCCTGCTTATATTCTGAGTCTTTCTTTTAAAAGCATATAAATTATTTCAAACTCAGCGTAAATGAACGTCATGAACACATGAATATAACACATTTACATGACTTTTCCAGGCCTGTAAATAACCATTTTAAAATTCCATGACTTTTCCATGAGCGTAAGAACCCCGTTTAAACTGATGCGGATTCTTTTAGGCGTCTAAAATACTCCCGTCTGTTACCACACTGACGATGTAGAAGTACCTGACACAAACACATGACTTCTATCCCACGTTTTTTACAGCGTGGTATTAGTTCTCTGCTTCCGGTTACCATCTCGTTGTAGGTCGGGTTACAGGTGCGCCGCGCCGCCTTGGTCTTCCTCTTGCTGGTCTTCTGCGGGTCTGGGAGGAGGTAGAGCTTCACGTAGGGGTCGGGGTCCGTGCCGTCCTGCAGGGGCTGCTGCACACGCACACACACACACACACACACACACACACACACACACACACCAGAGTAAGAAAACATCACTTTAAGGCAGTTGATTGTCATAAAAGAAAATGAAATGTAAAAAATAGTTAATTGCTAAAAACCATCGAGTCTTAACTGTGTGACATGTCACAGAACGGTTACCTAGCAACACGTCTGAGTACACACACACACACACACGTAAACACACACACACACTCAGACTGACCAGGCCTCGTATGTGCATCACCATGATGAAGAGCTTGTCGTTCTTGTAGGAGATCGACAGTTTGACCTCGCCGAGCTCTTTGCCTGCAGCCGGAGTCCACGACAGCTCTGCAACACACACACACACACACACACACACACACACACACACACACACAGCGTTAAAATACAAATGGAAACAGCTCAATAAATAAACCTGATCAGCTTCTTCAGTAAAACACAGAAATGTTTCTTTTTTTAGTACATATTGTACTTTTTACTGTACTACGTCTCAGAGGTACATATTGTACAGGGAAAGTGTGTGTGTGTGTGTGTGTGTGTGTGACCTTTAGTTGTAACCTGAACACACTGATCTGAGGCTGGAAAACTCACTGGACTTTAAACCCTGCTATGTGTTTGTGTTTGCGCGTGCGTGTCGTACCTGCTGGTTTGCTGTGTGTGTGTGTGTGTGTGTGTGTGTGTGTGTGTGTGTGTGTGTGTGTGTGTGTGTGTGTGTTACCTGCTGGTTTGCTGGCCGGCGGTCCCGGCGTCTCGTCCCGGGGCAGCGGGTAGAAGAAGGTGTAGACGAGGTCGCACTGCAACACGGTTCATATTCACACATTAAAACCGTTTAGTCGTGTCATAAAACATGTTCAGTTCCTCCTTCATTTTTTAAATATATTGTACATGTTTTTATATTGTTTTCTCGCCTGGTGCAGCGCTTGCTTTTATTGTTTTGTTTCCTCTCATTGAGTTTGTTGCTATGAACCAAAACAAGTAAAACAATAAACTTAATTAAGGTTAATGATAATTAAAAAGATTATCAACCAGTTACAGGTCAGAAACATTTTAATAACACGTTGCTTCCTGTCATTTACGACCGGTCTGATGATACTGACGGTTCTACACGATGAAGCAGAAAGTCGAATAAATCTGCTCCTCAATGACCTTAATTTAAATATAATACAATTATTAGAAAATTAGAAAATAATTAGAAAATTATCATAACTTTAATATTAGTGAGCGAAGAGACGGCGAGTGGAACACTTTCGACTGCCAAGTTTCTAAAACTGGAAAGACCTGATACAGAACACACACACACACGCGCACACACACACACACACACACACACACACACACGTTTCCTCACACTGAGAACATTTCTCAGAAACTGCTGAGTAAAAATGAAACTTAAGGACTGATGATCTGAGCAGAAGGAACACGTCTCAGATGAAGAAGCAGCTTTATTTATTTAGATATATATATATATCTATATCTATATATATATATAG
>JBAMJR010000173.1:1350000-1354578 GCA_038501785.1 Myoxocephalus aenaeus
CATCATGAAAATATCCTGATCCTATTCCTGCTCTCCAGAAGACGAACCCGTGAGAATGTTGGTGCAGAACCGTCTTGTTTCTAACTTTTCTTCAGCGTCCAGTGATGGTTGTCTGTACATCCTTCCAATTCATAATATTTTGCATTTATTTTTTATGTCTGACTGAATGCGACCTAAAAACTAAAATAAGAAAACAGGGCTTGAGTTGTATCTCCCAAAGAATTATGGGAAAACCGCTGACAAGAATAAAAAAAATTAAAGAAACCTTTAGCAACATGAGACGGAGCTTTAGTTTGGTATGAAACACTTCTTATGGGGACATTTGAGGAAATACATGAGACTATAAAACTAGCTGAACAGGTGTGTGTGTGTGTGTGTGTGTGTGTGTGTGTGTGTGTGTGTGTGTGTGTGTGTGTGTGTGTGTGTGTGTGTGTGTGTGTGTGTGTGTGTGTCTTTCAGTACCTGGATGTTGATTCCTGTGACGAGCAGCGCCGGGTTCAGAGGAAGTCTGCAGCTGCTGTTCACCAAGAAGAACTGCGTCATCTCCTCCAGACCCTCCCTCAGCACACACTGTAACACACACACACACACACACACACACACACACACACACACACACACACACACACTTCTATAATAATGATAATAATATGCCCTCAGTAACTGCCTGGTCTGTGCTGCCCTCTGCTGGACTGGTACTAAAATGTTGCATCATTGAAATTCATCATTACATCATAAAAAAGCCCCATTATGTAACAAAACTTGCCACATGGTTTACATGAAATATAGATATGCTCCGTCCTCCCACCTGTCTGCTGGACGGCGAGGCGTCTCGGACCTTGTGAGCCACGGTGGCGAGGATGGAGACGAGCCAGCACTGACGGTCGACCTCCTCACGGAGACCTCGACCCACGCAGCAGAGCAGAGCGGCCAGGAGGTGCTGATACCGAGCGCTGAACTGACTGTCCTGCAGGTTGTCCTTCAGCAGCCTGTGAGACAGAGTCTGCATTAAACCTGGTTTAACTAATCCTGACTCTATATTTGTGATCAGAACAACGAAATAAAATGAATTAGTTTGAGTGATCAGCTGACCAGAAGAGGTAGTGAGCGATGCGAATGTCCCCGATGGCTCTCCGTAGGAGGAAACGAACCAGAGAGCTGTCGAGGTAACACTCGTACTTCAGAGCCTGAGACACAAACAGACAGAAGATCAGTTAGACTACAAAATAAAAGCCCCTCCCGTTAGCGCGCAAAATTTAAAAGCCGCTCCCCCGCTAGCGCGCAAAATTTAAAAGCCGCTCCCCCGCTAGCGCGCAAAATTTAAAAGCCACTCCCCCGCTAGCGCGCAAAATTAAAACGCCGCTCCCCCGCTAGCGCGCAAAATTAAAAAGCCGCTCCCCCCGCTAGCGCGCAAAATTAAAAAGCCGCTCCCCCGCTAGCGCGCAAAATTAAAAAGCCGCTCCCCCGCTAGCGCGCAAAATTAAAAAGCCGCTCCCCGCTAGCGCGCAAAATTAAAAAGCCGCTCCCCCCGCTAGCGCGCAAAATTAAAAAGCCGCTCCCCCGCTAGCGCGCAAAATTAAAAAGCCGCTCCCCCGGTTAGCGCGCAAAATTAAAAAGCCGCTCCCCCGTTAGCGCGCAAAATTAAAAAGCCGCTCCCCCCGCTAGCGCGCAAAATTTAAAAGCCGCTCCCCCCGCTAGCGCGCAAAATTTAAAAGCCGCTCCCCCGTTAGCGCGCAAAATTTAAAAGCCGCTCCCCCGTTAGCGCGCAAAATTTAAAAGCCGCTCGTTAGTTCTCATCTGACCTGGACGAGCTGAGGCAGGAAGTCCAGTAGCTCTGGATCTGAGATGGAGTCCATCCACTGAACAGCCGTCCTCCTCAGCTCCTGGTCCGGAAACCTGGAACACACACACACACACACACACACACACACACACACACACACACACACACACACACACACACACACACACACGTCGCTCTTATTAACACGATGTCGTTCAGGTGAGTGTCAGTGAGCGGGGGTGGGGCGGACGTACGAGGCGTGCAGGAGTCCCAGGGCGTCCAGGTGACCCAGGCAGGCCCACTGTCTCAGGAGGGCGTAGATGTCCGGCAGGCAGGCCCACTGCCAGCAGGGGGCGCTGGCCAGGACCAGAGGAAGAGCTGCACTCTCCGACTGACAGAAGGCCTTCTTCTCCCAAAGAAGACGCTTGTCCTCCACCGTCAACCTGCAAACGAAGACACACATGAGGACCGACAGTCCGTGTGTGTGTGTGCGTGTGAGTGCGTGTGTGTGTGAGTGTGTGTGAGTGTGTGTGTCTGACCAGAAGACAGCCTTCTTGTGGAGGACGTCCTGCAGCTGGATCTGACTGATGGTGTCCAGTCTAGAGAAGTCGTACTGAGGACAGAAGTCTGCCGGAGGAGGAGTACTGAACCGGACCTCGAAGGACGAGGTGGGGAAGTCCACCTGAGAGAGAGAGAGAGAGAGAGAGAGAGAGAGAGAGAGAGAGAGAGAGAGAGAGAGAGAGAGATTAAGAGCCTGTGACCCTTTAAAATGAAATCATGTTTATATAATTAGGAAGACTGGGGGACTGTCCCTTTAAGACGTGTTGTTCTGTTGATCAGGCAAAAACAAACAGATCCTGAACCAGTCGACTGCACTGAAACAAAGAGCCAGGTGTGTGTGTGTGTGTGTGTGTGACTGACCTACATACACATGTGTGTGTTTGTGTCAGTCAGACTTTCTGATCCTATTTAGCGGGAATTAGAAATTATCGAAAAAGATGCTGCACAACTTGAGAATCATCATGTTTTTATTTTGCATTTTATTATTAAATATTTTGTGATTTTAGTGTATTAACTCACTGAATTGTGTCATCAAACAGGGTGTTTTTGCTCTATGTTGTATCATGTGATGCTACTGATCTGCAGCTGTGGGTTTTTAAATTTATATATATATATATATATATATATATATATATATATATATATATATATATATATATATTATTTTAGATATAAAATAATAATACAGGAGGACTTTTAGGGCGGAGTGAGACCTCCCGTCTCACCTGCAGGATCACGCTGTCCGGCTGGTTGAAGTTCGGCGAGCTCGTCCGGGCGTTTCCGTTCCTCCCCGGAGCCGAAGGCCACAGACCGAGTAACTTCCTGCCACATGTCAGGACGCTGCGGACACACACACACACACACACACACACACACACACACACACACACACACACACACACACACACACAGACACACACACTCCTGTCAGTCCACACACAGCACTTCCTGCTGTATGACATCATAAAGGTCGGAGTATCAAGGACTTTTCTTGCTTGTGCACAAACTGAAGTGTAAACAAAACAACAAAAAACAAGTCGGGGTTCTGACTTCCTGTGTCAGGGCGTCATGTGACTCACTGTCTGAAGTTGAAGAGCGGCATGGTGACCCAGCCCAGAGCCTCGATGCTGCGCCGCTGACGGCCCTTCTCCTCGGCTCCTCCGGGAGGCGGCAGAGAGCTGGCGTACAAAGTCACCGTCAGCTGAGACTCTCTGGGCAGCTGGTTGATCTGCACCGGGAAACACACCCTGCATGGAGGGAGAGGGAGGGGTGAGCACGCCTGCATTCTCTCTCCTGACCACCAGGGGGCGACGCCTCTGGTTGTATAGAAGTATATGCTTCATGTGTTAAAGCTGCATTCTCTCTCCTGACCACCAGGTGGCGACTCCTCTGGTTGTATAGAAGTATATACTTCATGTGTTAAAGCTGCATTCTCTCTCCTGACCACCAGGGGGTGACTCCTCTGGTTGTATAGAAGTCTATGCTTCATGTGTTAAAGCTGCATTCTCTCTCCTGACCACCAGGGGGCGACGCCTCTGGTTGTATAGAAGTCTATGCTTCATGTGTTAAAGATGCATTCTCTCTCCTGACCACCAGGTGGCGACTCCTCTGGTTGTATAGAAGTATATACTTCATGTGTTAAAGCTGCATTCTCTCTCCTGACCACCAGGGGGTGACTCCTCTGGTTGTATAGAAGTCTATGCTTCATGTGTTAAAGCTGCATTCTCTCTCCTGACCACCAGGGGGCGACGCCTCTGGTTGTATAGAAGTCTATGCTTCATGTGTTAAAGATGCATTCTCTCTCCTGACCACCAGGTGGCGACTCCTCTGGTTGTATAGAAGTATATACTTCATGTGTTAAAGCTGCATTCTCTCTCCTGACCACCAGGGGGTGACTCCTCTGATTGTATAGAAGTCTATGCTTCATGTGTTAAAGCTGCATTCTCTCTCCTGACCACCAGGGGGTGACTCCTCTGGTTGTATAGAAGTCTATGCTTCATGTGTTAAAGCTGCATTCTCTCTCCTGACCACCAGGGGGCGACTCCTCTGGTTGTATAGAAGTCTATGCTTCATGTGTTAAAGCTGCATTCTCTCTCCTGACCACCAGGAGGCGACTCCTCTGGTTGTATAGAAGTCTATGCTTCATGTGTTAAAGCTGCATTCTCTGTCCTGACCACCAGGGGGTGACTCCTCTGTTTGTATAGAAGTATATGCTTCATGTGTTAAAGCTGCAT